>OZ020260.1:14759003-15146503 GCA_963971285.1 Astropecten irregularis | reverse complement strand
AGACAATAAGATCATAGGGGTGGGCGGGGGACAGTATACCCCCCACCCTCCCAGGTCTTGCTTTATAATATATGCTCAAATATATAGACAATAAGATCCTAGGGGTGGGCGGGGGACAGTATACCCCCCACCCTCCCAGGTCTTGCTTTATAATATATGCTCAAATATATAGACAATAAGATCCTAGGGGTGGGCGGGGGACAGTATACCCCCCCCCTCCCAGGTCTAACTTTATAATATATGCTCAAATATATAGACAATAAGATCATAGGGGTGGGCGGGGGACAGTATACCCCCCTCCCTCCCAGGTGTTACTTTATTATATATGCTCAAATATATAGACAATAAGATCCTGGGGGTGGGCGAGGGACAGTATACCCCCCCCCCCCCCCCCCCCTCCCTCTCAGGTCTTGCTTTATAATATATGCTCAAATATATAGACAATAGGATCCTAGGGGTGGGCGGGGGACAGTATACCCCCCTCCCTCCCAGGTCTTGCTTTATAATATATGCTCAAATATACAGTCAATAAGATCCTAGGGGTGGGCGGGGGACAGTATACCCCCCTCCCTCACAGGTCTTACTTTATAATATATGCTCAAATATATACACAATAAGATCCTAGGGGTGGGCGGGGGACAGTATACCCCCTCCCTCCCAGGTCTTACTTTATAATATATGCTTAAATATATAGACAATACGATTCGGGGTGGGTGAGGGTACTAAACCCCCTTCAAAAATTACAAACTACTGCAGATAAAGAACCACTTCTACTCTCACATATAATAATTATATACTAATTTATTAAAAAAGAATAACAAATCACTACAATAAATCAAACAATAAACAAATAAAATACTAATTACATAAACACAATTATTGAAAGATTAAATCTAATATAATAACTGTGGTTTGTACAATGATTCCTTTTATTTTTATTTTGCTTAATTCCCAACATAGTAACTTGCAATGGACACACTTTCCGTGTTAAAGGTTAAAGTGTTACTGGTTATAGAAGAGGTGAGAGGTTAATGAGTGCAGTTAATTGAGGTTATAATTAGTGAGACTTGTTAGTGCACAGAGAAATAAAAGAAGAGAAAGTGTGTCATTGCAAGCCAAATTTCTTTTTAACTGTCCCCAGGAATATGCACAAACAACAGTTAATTGCTACAACTGTTTAATCCTAGATGCCATATAGATGCCGTCCTGGGTGCCGTCCTGGGTGCCGTCCTGGGTGCCGTCCTGGGTGCCGTCCTGGGTGCCGTCCTGGGTGTGAGATAAGATATTAACCTTGTACAGATTGCTTTTAATTTGAATAAATTGGTAGTAAATGTAAACAATATAAAATGGCTTAAATTGCATAAATACATAATCACATTGACAGCAACTTATTTAAGAGCTGACTAATGTCAATTTGTGCATTATTGGACAAGAGATTTTGAATATAAGCGAAATAACTTGGAAAAAACACAATTATTTAAATTAATTAACTACGATAACAGCATATTCTAATGTAAACATTAAAATATAAAAGCCGTGACGTAAACAGGTCCTCATACATACATAATACATACATATATAGATAATAAGATCCTGGGGGTGGGCGGGGGACATTATACCCCCTCCCCTCCCAGGTCTTACTTTATATGCTCAAATAATAGACAATAAGATCCTGGGGTGGGCGGGGACAGTATACCCACCACCCTCCCAGGTCTTACTTTATAATATATGCTCAACTATATAGACAATAAGATCCTGGGGGTGGGCGAGGGACAGTATAACCCCCCCCCCCCCCCCCCCCTCCCTCCCAGGTCTTGCTTTATAATATATGCTCAACTATATAGACAATAAGATCCTGGGGGTGGGCGAGGGACAGTATAACCCCCCCCCCCCCCCCCCCCCTCCCTCCCAGGTCTTGCTTTATAATATATGCTCAACTATATAGACAATAAGATCCTGGGGTGGGCGGGGACAGTATACCCCCACCCTCCCGGGTCTTGCTTTACAATATATGCTCAAATATATAGACAATAAGATCCTGGGGTGGGCGGGGACAGTATACACCCTGCCTCCCAGGTCTTACTTTATAATATATGCTCAAATATATAGACAATAAGATCCTGGGGTGGGCGGGGACAGTATACACCCTGCCTCCCAGGTCTTACTTTATAATATATGCTCAAATATATAGACAATAAGATCCTGGGGTGGGCGGTGGACAGTATACCCCCACCCTCCCAGGTCTTACTTTATAATATATGCTCAAATATACAGACAATAAGATCCTTGGGTTGGCGGAGGACAGTATACCCCCCCCCCCCCTCCCTCCCAGGTCTTGCTTTATAATATATGCTCAAATATATAGACAATAAGATCCTGGGGGTGGGCGGGGGACAGTATACCCCCCCCCCCCCTCCCTCCCAGGTCTTGCTTTATAATATATGCTCAAATATATAGACAATAAGATCCTGGGGTGGGCGGGGGACAGTATACCCCCTGCCTCCCAGGTCTTGCTTTATAATATATGCTCAAATATACAGACAATAAGATCCTTGTGTTGGCGGGGGACAGTATACCCCCACCCTCCCAGGTCTTGCTTTATAATATATGCTCAAATATATAGACAATAAGATCCTGGGGTGGGCGGGGACAGTATACCCCCCCCTCCCTCCCAGGTCTTGCTTTATAATATATGCTCAAATATATAGACAATAAGATCCTGGGGGTGGGCGGGGGACAGTATACCCCCCACCCTCCCAGGTCTTGCTTTATAAATATGCTCAAATATATAGACAATAAGATCCTAGGGGTGGGCGAGGGGCAGTATACCCCCACCCTCCCAGGTCTTACTTTATAATATATGCTCAAATATATAGACAATAAGATCATAGGGGTGGGCGGGGGACAGTATACCCCCTCCCTCCCAGGTCTTACTTTATAATATATGCTCAAATATATAGACAATAAGATCCTGGGGGTGGGCGGGGGGACAGTATACCCCCTCCCTCCCAGGTCTTACTTTATAATATATGCTCAAATATATAGACAATAAGATCCTGGGGGTGGGCGGGGGACAGTATACCCCCTCCCTCCCAGGTCTTACTTTATAAAATATGCTCAAATATATAGACAATAAGATCCTGGGGTGGGCGGGGGACAGTATATCCCCCCTCCCAGGTCTTACTTTATAATATATGCTCAAATATATAGACAATAAGATCATAGGGGTGGGCGGGGGACAGTATACCCCCCTCCCTCCCAGGTCTTACTTTATAATATATGCTCAAATATATAGACAATAAGATCCTAGGGTGGGCGGGGGACAGTATACCCCCCTCCCAGGTCTTACTTTATAATATATGCTCAAATATTTAGACAATAAGATCCTAGGGGTGGGCGGGGGACAGTATACCCCCCCTCCCTCCCAGGTCTTACTATATAATATATATGCTCAAATATACAGACAATAAGATCCTGGGGGTGGGCGGGGGACAGTATACCCCCTCCCTCCCAGGTCTTACTTTATAATATATGCTTAAATATATAGACAATAAGATCCTAGGGGTGGGCGGGGGACAGTATACCCCCCTCCCAGGTCTTACTTTATAATATATGCTCAAATATATAGACAATAAGATCATAGGGGTGGGCGGGGGACAGTATACCCCCCTCCCTCCCAGGTCTTACTTTATAATATATGCTCAATTATATAGACAATAAGATCCTAGGGGTGGGCGGGGGACAGTAAACCCCCTCCCTCCCAGGTCTTACTTTATAATATATGCTCAAATATATAGACAATAAGATCCTGGGGGTGGGCGGGGGACAGTATACCCCCTCCCTCCCAGGTCTTACTTTAGAATATATGCTTAAATATATAGACAATAAGATCCTAGGGGTGGGCGGGGGACAGTATACCCCCCCTCCCAGGTCTTACTTTATAATATATGCTCAAATATATAGACAATAAGATCCTGGGGGTGGGCGGGGGACAGTATACCCCCTCCCTCCCAGGTCTTACTTTATAATATATGCTCAAATATATAGACAATAAGATCCTGGGGTGGGCGGGGACAGTATACCCCCCCCCCTCCTCCCTCCCAGGTCTTGCTTTATAATATATGCTCAAATATATAGACAATAAGATCCTAGGGGTGGGCGGGGGACAGTATACCCCCCTCCCTCCCAGGTCTTACTTTATAATATATATGCTCAAATATACAGACAATAAGATCCTGGGGGTGGGCGGGGGACAGTATACCCCCTCCCTCCCAGGTCTTACTTTATAATATATGCTTAAATATATAGACAATAAGATCCTAGGGGTGGGCGGGGGACAGTATACCCCCCTCCCTCACAGGTCTTACTTTATAATATATGCTCAAATATATAGACAATAAGATCCTAGGGGTGGGCGGGGGACAGTATACCCCCTCCCTCCCAGGTCTTACTTTATAATATATGCTTAAATATATAGACAATACGATTCGGGGTGGGTGAAAGGGTACTAAACCCCCTTCAAAAATTACAAACTACTGCAGATAAAGAACCACTTCTACTCTCACATATAATAATTATATACTAATTTATTACAAAAGAATAACAAATCACTACAATAAATCAAACAATAAACAAATAAAATACTAATTACATAAACACATTTATTGAAAGATTAAATCTAATATAATAACTGTGGTTTGTACAATGATTCCTTTTATTTTTATTTTGCTGAATTCCCAACATAGTAACTTGCAATGGACACACTTTCCGTGTTAAAGGTTAAAGTGTTACTGGTTATAGAAGAGGTGAGAGGTTATAATGAGTGCAGTTAATTGAGGTTATAATTAGTGAGACTTGTTAGTGCACAGAGAAATAAAAGAAGAGAAAGTGTGTCATTGCAAGCCAAATTTCTTTTTAACTGTCCCCAGGAATATGCACAAACAACAGTTAATTGCTACAACTGTTTAATCCTAGATGCCATATAGATGCCGTCCTGGGTGCCGTCCTGGGTGTCGTCCTGGGTGTCGTCCTGGGTGTCGTCCTGGGTGCCATTCTGGGTGCCGTTCTGGGTGCCGTCCTTGGTGCCGTCCTTGGTGCCGTCCTGGGTGCCGTCCTTGGTACCGTCCTGGGTGCCGTCCTGGGTGCCGTCCTGGGTGCCGTCCTGGGTGCCGTCCTGGGTGCTCCATCCTCTTCTATAAATGATAAACAGCAAAAGAAAAAATCTGTCAGCACTAGAATGTAAAATAATCGTTTCTGATGTGTGTTACATTGATATGGTGCCTTTTGAATTCATGAAATCTGACCTTCAGGGGCAGTGGTAGTCAGCTCATTAGTAGACGTCTCGAAGCAGCGAGTTCATCCCTCCAGCGTTCATCCTCAAATCATCCCTCCGTCTTCCAGCTCTGAAAATGTGACAGAATGGAAGACAAATGTAATGCTAAATCACACATAATTCCAAAACATTCCGAAAGTTATAGAAATGACCTAGTAAATGACGAGAACCTATTCCATTCAACATTTTGGAGAAGTATCCTTTGTCCATCGTCCTGGTCAGAGAAGAAGGGCAGGATTTGGGTTGTTCATGAGGCAATTGAACTGGATCAATTGAGGAAAGACTTGGATGCTAGTCATCAGGCCTAACCCTTGAAATTAGTGGCCATGCCGAGCCTTCAGGCCTGATATCCGATTTATGTCAGCCCAGAACTTCCAAACAATGGAGCTGTTTAGAATCATATCGTCCACACTCGTCTTTCCATTGCTACTCTTTGCCAATTGAGATGGCACGTAGACAATGGTCGACTCACCTTCAGGATGAGTAGTGACAAGATTGTCAAGCAGGGCCATCAGATGACGTCATTCCTCCTCCCTG
The DNA here is from genome assembly GCA_963971285.1 of Astropecten irregularis. Classification (NCBI taxonomy): domain Eukaryota; kingdom Metazoa; phylum Echinodermata; class Asteroidea; order Paxillosida; family Astropectinidae; genus Astropecten; species Astropecten irregularis. The sequence goes on along the minus strand of OZ020260.1, from coordinate 15,140,634 downwards.
CTTCCAGTTACGGACTCGCAACATCTGTAATAAAAATGCAACAACATCATTTTGAATTTAGTGTACCCGGTAGTTTATGTTTTGATGGTTAAATTCGGACGAGGGTCTATCTGTTCATTAATGCCAGATGTTGTTCACACACATACTTAACATCAGTCCAAAGATGAAGTGCTTGGGCTGTATTGATTACCAATTTAAAGGTGGTGCCCACAAGTTTACAGAGTTCCACAAATCTGACCTTCACAGGTATTGGTGAAATGAAATGAAGAAGAGCAATTCTATTCAAATTTGATATTCAAGTGTGCAGGGGTTGGAAATGTCCTACTGAGAGCGCACAACATGTTATAGAAAGCTTAGTGGTTGCCGTTGTAATTCTTTTTGATGTACCAGCCCTATATTGTTGGTTTTCCCTATATTGTTGGTTTGAATTGATTGAATGAATTGTCTCAAAAGTTTAATTACTGTATCTCACCCCGATGTCTGGTAGTGACGTGCTTCTCAAGCAGGGTCATCGGCGTGTCGTCTATCATCCTCCCTGCTCCCAGATCTGTATGTGACAGGGAATAAAAGTTACAAGTCACAACAAGTCGCCTCAGTAGCCAATTCACATGACTGGTGTTAAACTTTGTAAGACGCTATTCAAACATTCTTATGCTGAGAGTTTGAATGGCTTAATACACAGCTTGAGACCAGTCTTGTACTTATTGACTTCTGGTGACTTGAGAGGTGACTTGTGGTGAGTCTTTCTACAACTCTGGATTGTCAGGTTGACAAGCTTACCAGGAGTGAAAATCCTGTGACTGTTTGGTTTCCCCGTTCATCTGTCCTCCAAGCAGCCACGTTGAGCTTCGGAGTCCTCCTGCACCATCTAGGAGTCAAAATAAAAAAGGAAAGAATGAAAACCAGTTCAAGTGCTCTTCATTCAAACAAACTCTTACCTCTGGGCATTGAAGCGGCGAGCTCATCCCCCAGCGTCCATCCTCGAGTCCTCCCTCCATCTTCCAGCTCTGAAAATGTGACAAAATGAAGGACACATGTTGCTAAATCAAACGTAATTGCAAAATTTCCTAAAAGTTATAACAATGACATAGTGAATGAGGAGAACCTATTCCATTCAACATTTTGGAGAAGTATCCTTTGTCCATCGCCCTGGTCAGAGAAGACGGGCAGGATTTGGGTTGTTCAAGAGGCAATTGAACTGGATCAATTGGGTAAAGACTTGGATGCTAGTCATCAGGCCAAACCCTTGAAATTAGTGGCCATGCCGAGCCTTCAGGCCTGATATCCAATTTATGTCAGCCCAGAACTTCCAAACAATGGAGCTGTTTAGAATCATATCGTCCACATTCGTCTTTCCATTGCTACTCTGTGCCAATTGAGATGGCATGTAGACAATGGTCGACTCACCTTCAGGATTAGTAGTGACAAGCTTGTCAAGCAGGGCCATCAGATGACGTCATTCCTCCTCCCTGCTTCCAGTTACGGACTCGCAACATCTGTAATAAAAATGCCACAACATCATTTTGAATTTAGTGTACCCGGTAGTTTATGTTTTGATGGTTAAATTCGGACGAGGGTCTATCTGTTCATTAATGCCAGATGTTGTTCACACACATACTTAACATCAGTCCAAAGATGATGTGCTTGGGCTGTATTGGTTACCAATTTAAAGGTGGTGCCCACAAGTTTACAGAGTTCCACAAATCTGACCTTCACATGTTATAGAAAGCTTAGTGGTGTCCGTTGTAATTCTTTTTGATGTACCAGCCCTATATTGTTGGTTTTCCCTATATTGTTGGTTTGAATTGATTGAATGAATTGTCTCAAAAGTTTAATTACTGTATCTCACCCCGATGTCTGGTAGCGATGTGCTTCTCAAGCAGGGTCATCGGCGGGTCGTCTATCATCCTCCCTGCTCCCAGATCTGTATGTGACAGGGAATAAAAGTTACAACAAGTCACAACAAGTCGCTCAGTAGCCAATTCACATGACTGGTGTTAAACTTTGTAAGACGCTATTCAAACATTCTTATAATGAGAGTTTGAATGGCTTAATACACAGCTTGAGACCAGTCTTGTACTTATTGACTTCTGGTGACTTGAGAGGTGACTTGTGGTGAGTCTTTCTACAACTCTGGATTGTCAGGTTGACAAGCTTACCAGGAGTGAAAATCCTGTGACTGTTTGGTTCCCCGTTCATCTGTCCTCCAAGCAGCCACGTTGAGCTTCGGAGTCCTCCTGCACCATCTAGGAGTCAAAATAAAAAAGGAAAGAATGAAAACCAATTCAAGTACTCTTCATTCAAACAAACTCTTACCTCTGGGCATTGAAGCGGCGAGCTCATCCCCCAGCGTCCATCCTCGAGTCCTCCCTCCATCTTCCAGCTCTGAAAATGTGACAAAATGAAAGACACATGTTGCTAAATCAAACGTAATTGCAAAATATCCTAAAAGTTATAACAATGACATAGTGAATGAGGAGAACCTATTCCATTCAAGATTTTGGAGAAGTATCCTTTGTCCATCGCCCTGGTCAGAGAAGGGCAGGATTTGGGTTGTTCATGAGGCAATTGAACTGGATCAATTGGGGAAAGACTTGGATGCTAGTCATCAGGCCTAACCCTTGAAATTAGTGGCCATGCCGAGCCTTCAGGCCTGATATCCAATTTATGTCAGCCCAGAACTTCCAAACAATGGAGCTGTTTAGAATCATATCGTCCACATTCGTCTTTCCATTGCTACTCTGTGCCAATTGAGATGGCATGTAGACAATGTTCGACTCACCTTCAGGATGAGTAGTGACAAGCTTGTCAAGCAGGGCCATCAGATGACGTCATTCCTCCTCCCTGCTTCCAGTTACGGACTCGCAACATCTGTAATAAAAATGCCACAACATCATTTTGAATTTAGTGTACCCGGTAGTTTATGTTTTGATGGTTAAATTCGGACGAGGGTCTATCTGTTCATTAATGCCAGATGTTGTTCACACACATACTTAACATCAGTCCAAAGATGAAGTGCTTGGGCTGTATTGATTACCAATTTAAAGGTGGTGCCCACAAGTTTACAGAGTTCCACAAATCTGACCTTCACAGGCAATGGTGAAATGAAATGAAGAAGAGCAATTCTATTCAAATTTGATATTCAAGTGTGCAGGGGTTGGAAATGTCCTACTGAGAGCGCACAACATGTTATAGAAAGCTTAGTGGTTGCCGTTGTAATTCTTTTTGATGTACCAGCCCTATATTGTTGGTTTTCCCTATATTGTTGGTTTGAATTGATTGAATGAATTGTCTCAAAAGTTTAATTACTGTATCTCACCCCGATGTCTGGTAGTGACGTGCTTCTCAAGCAGGGTCATCGGCGGGTCGTCTATCATCCTCCCTGCTCCCAGATCTGTATGTGACAGGGAATAAAAGTTACAAGTCACAACAAGTCGCCTCAGTAGCCAATTCACATGACTGGTGTTAAACTTTGTAAGACGCTATTCAAACATTCTTATAATGAGAGTTTGAATGGCTTAATACACAGCTTGAGACCAGTCTTGTACTTATTGACTTCTGGTGACTTGAGAGGTGACTTGTGGTGAGTCTTTCTACAACTCTGGATTGTCAGGTTGACAAGCTTACCAGGAGTGAAAATCCTGTGACTGTTTGGTTTCCCCGTTCATCTGTCCTCCAAGCAGCCACGTTGAGCTTCGGAGTCCTCCTGCACCATCTAGGAGTCAAAATAAAAAAGGAAAGAATGAAAACCAGTTCAAGTGCTCTTCATTCAAACAAACTCTTACCTCTGGGCATTGAAGCGGCGAGCTCATCCCCCAGCGTCCATCCTCGAGTCCTCCCTCCATCTTCCAGCTCTGAAAATGTGACAAAATGAAGGACACATGTTGCTAAATCAAACGTAATTGCAAAATATCCTAAAAGTTATAACAATGACATAGTGAATGAGGAGAACCTATTCCATTCAACATTTTGGAGAAGTATCCTTTGTCCATCGCCCTGGTCAGAGAAGACGGGCAGGATTTGGGTTGTTCAAGAGGCAATTGAACTGGATCAATTGGGTAAAGACTTGGATGCTAGTCATCAGGCCTAACCCTTGAAATTAGTGGCCATGCCGAGCCTTCAGGCCTGATATCCAATTTATGTCAGCCCAGAACTTCCAAACAATGGAGCTGTTTAGAATCATATCGTCCACATTCGTCTTTCCATTGCTACTCTGTGCCAATTGAGATGGCATGTAGACAATGGTCGACTCACCTTCAGGATGAGTAGTGACAAGCTTGTCAAGCAGGGCCATCAGATGACGTCATTCCTCCTCCCTGCTTCCAGTTACGGACTCGCAACATCTGTAATAAAAATGCCACATCATTTTGAATTTAGTGTACCCGGTAGTTTATGTTTTGATGGTTAAATTCGGACGAGGGTCTATCTGTTCATTAATGCCAGATGTTGTTCACACACATACTTAACATCAGTCCAAAGATGAAGTGCTTGGGCTGTATTGATTACCAATTTAAAGGTGGTGCCCACAAGTTTACAGAGTTCCACAAATCTGACCTTCACAGGCAATGGTGAAATGAAATGAAGACGAGCAATTCTATTCAAATTTGATATTCAAGTGTGCAGGGGTTGGAAATGTCCTACTGAGAGCGCACAACATGTTATAGAAAGCTTAGTGGTTGCTGTTGTAATTCTTTTGATGTACCAGCCCTATATTGTTGGTTTTCCCTATATTGTTGGTTTGAATTGATTGAATGAATTGTCTCAAAAGTTTAATTACTGTATCTCACCCCGATGTCTGGTAGTGACGTGCTTCTCAAGCAGGGTCATCGGCGGGTCGTCTATCATCCTCCCTGCTCCCAGATCTGTATTTGACAGGGAACAAAAGCAACAACAAGTCACAACAAGTCGCCTCAGTAGCCAATTCACATGACTGGTGTTAAACTTTGTAAGACGCTATTCAAACATTCTTATACTGAGAGTTTGAATGGCTTAATACACAGCTTGAGACCAGTCTTGTACTTATTGACTTCTGGTGACTTGAGAGGTGACTTGTGGTGAGTCTTTCTACAACTCTGGATTGTCAGGTTGACAAGCTTACCAGGAGTGAAAATCCTGTGACTGTTTGGTTTCCCCGTTCATCTGTCCTCCAAGCAGCCACGTTGAGCTTCGGAGTCCTCCTGCACCATCTAGGAGTCAAAATAAAAAAGGAAAGAATGAAAACCAGTTCAAGTGCTCTTCATTCAAATAAACTCTTACCTCTGGGCATTGAAGCGGCGAGCTCATCCCCCAGCGTCCATCCTCGAGTCCTCCCTCCATCTTCCAGCTCTGAAAATGTGACAAAATGAAAGACACATGTTTCTAAATCAAACGTAGTTGCAAAATATCCTAAAAGTAATAACAATGACATAGTGAATGAGGAGAACCTATTCAATTCAACATTTTAGAGAAGTATCCGTTGTCCATCGCCCTGGTCAGAGAAGAAGGGCAGGATTTGGGTTGTTCATGAGGCAATTGAACTGGATCAATTGGGGAAAGACTTGGATGCTAGTCATCAGGCCTAACCCTTGGAATTAGTGGCCGTGCCGAGCCTTCAGGCCTGATATCCAATTTATGTCAGCCCAGAACTTCCAAACAATGCAGCTGTTTAATTAGAATCATGTCGTGGGTCACAAGCAAAGAAGACTATTATATCATCCACATTCATAGTTTCCACTGGTACTCTGTGCCAAATGAGATGGCATGTAGATAATTTTCGCACAATTAGTTTCTTATCGACTTACCTTCAGGACGAGTAGTGGCAAACTTGTCAAGCAGGGTCATCAGTTGCCATCTTGTATCCTCCCTGCTTCCATAAAAATTCTGTAAAACGATAGAAAATGCAAGAGAAAAGTATTCCACCAGTTAATATTTCTTTAGCTATAAAGCAATAATCTGGTGGATTCAGAACACACTGATCTACGACATTAGATAAGGATTCTTTCTGGTCCTTTCTTTTTTTGAAAATCACATAAACACAATGGAAACTTTCAAATCAAGGACAGGCAATGGGTATTTGAACCTGTAATCACTGGAATACTGTGATGGTGCTCTACCAACCGAGAAAGCTTAAACTCATTGCAAGAACATTATCTGCACTTGCATGTTTCAGAACAACAATTCAATTCTTTTCAGTTACAGACTGATGGACTGATGTACTGGAGAATACTGTCAAAGTTTGGGTTCCATGGTTCCACTAACTCTCACCCTCTGGAATAGTAGCAATGTTGCCATCAAGCAGGGTCATCAGATGACGTCATTCCTCCTCCCTGCTTCCAGTTCCATACTCGCAACATCTGTCATCAAAATGTCACAACATCAGTTTGAATTTAGTGTAGTTTATGTTTTGATGGTTAAGTTCAAACGAGGGTCTTTGCATTAATGCCAGATGTTGTGCACACACAAAGTTAATATCAGTCCGGGACTAGCTTCCAAGCATAATCCTGATGAGGTGTGGCGGGTTCAGCTGTCTCCGGGCCTCAGCTGTCCCCCTAATGTAGCCGAACATAGCACACCACTAAAACCAACGACTCTCCCGTTGTAATTTTCTCAAATTTGGTAAGGGGGGTGCTTTTGAGACTGGCAGACAGCTGAGACTGCAGGTTGGTTAGGGTGAAGCTCTACAAACTGCAAAGCAGACTTGATCGATTCATTTCAATGGCAAGGTGGTGCCCTTCTGGATTTTCTGTTAATTACTGATTGATAAACTGGGAATGTACTTTCAAGAAAGTTCTAGAATTGTATCTTAAACTCTGACCTCCAGGGAAGTGGTAGGGGAAGCTCATCAAGCAGGGTCATCAGTTGATATTTTCATCTTCCTTGCTTCCAGTCTGTTTGTTATCAACATCTGTAATCATAATTGTACATGATTATTTATGTATGTAATATCTTTGTGCTTTTGGTGGTCAAGTTCACATGAAGGATTCTGACATTCTACACAGTGCATGACAAATGCAAGAAAGTAAAATAGGGAGAGTATTAAAATGTTGAAACCACAAGGTTTTCTTTTTGATTGCAATGAATTATTCTTTAGTATGCCTGATCTGGGGCTATATTTCAAAAGCGAATGCGGTTTGGACAGGATGATATTTTCTTGACAGTGTACATTATTATATGCATTATACTATATGAGCATACTTCATGAGTTGGTGTCTATTTTGTAATGCAAGTAATACATATACCTCTGTTTTGCATAAAAAATGCATGCATTTTAGGTATATTAAGAGTAATATTTGCTGATTCCATTAACATATTTCTTAATTGGAGTTTTTCAAGGATTATGGATTAAGGATAAATTCATTTAATATGTAATGAACGCAACAGCGTAATTGCCCTTACACATCATAAACACTAAGTGATGGAAACTTAGGTGTCTTGCAAATTGGTAAATTATTCAGCAGTAATTAAAACAATAATTGGATAAAAATGTAATTTTGAAAGTACATGTGGCAGTTTTTGGCAATTTCAATTTACAGATAAGTGGGGAACAGAATGAAAATAATCAACACTCACCCTCTGAGAATGCATTGGCGAGCTCTTCAACCAAGTCTCATGAAGTCTCTTTGCTTCCTGTGTCTTGCAAGTCCTCAATCTGCAACAAACCAAACCTTGCCTAGCAATTGCTAGGTCTTAGGTTTTAACACACACACACACACACACCCACACATCCCAACCCACTCTCTAATGTTAAATCTAATATAGTAACTGTGGTTTGTACAATGATTCCTTTTAGTTTTATTTTGCTTAATCCCCAACATAGTAACTTGCAATGGACACATTTTCCGTGTTAATGAGGTTAAAATGTTATTGGTTATAGAAGAGGTGAGAGGTTAATGAGTGCAGTTAATTGAGGTTATAATTAGTGAGACTTGTTAGCGCAGAGAGAGAAATAAAAAAAGAGAAAGTGTGTCATTGCAAGTCAAATTTCGTTTAGACTTTCCCCAGGAACATGCACAAACAACAGTTAATTGCTACAACTATTTAATCCTAGATGCCATAGATGCAGTCCTGGAAGCCATCCTGGGTGCCGCCCTGGATGTTGTCTTGGGTGCCGTCCTGAGTACCGTCCTGGGTGCCGTCCTGGGTGCCGTCCTGGGTGCCCCATCCTCTTCTATAAATGATAAAGAGCACAAGGAAAAATCTGTCAGCACTAGAATATCAGAGGACCGTTGTTGAGATGTGTTACATTGATTTGGTGCCTTCAGTGCCCATATAATTGCTTCAATAGTTGCACCATTGGGGGTGCAATTCGAGGCATGTGCCCCATTTTAATGAATGTCTGTGCCCCTTTCCATTTTGAAAAATTGCCTTAATACAGGCAGGACAGATGTGCAACTTTAATGCCTACGGTGCTCCTCTTTGAAAAACTCCGGGTGCACCAAGATATGCCCCTTCAGAAATGACACTTAGGCCATAAAAAAAATTGTTGTATTGGCGTAACCCGCCCGACCCAAAAATATGCCCCGACCGCAAACATTTTAAACCCAATACAAAAATAATAATAAATGAATAAATAAAAATCGGGAAAAAAAAAATCAAAAAAACAAAATCGCAAATTTCTATGCAGATTAAAAGCTTAAAAGGAGCAAAAGATGGAAACCAGACTGGTTAAAGATGTTACGTCATTTCTTGTCTTTATTTGACACGACAAATACTGTGATATACAGGGGAAAAGCATTTAATACCCCAGGAAAAATTAAATAATAAACAAAAAAATCCGCCCGCCCTACCCAATTTTCCAAACCTGCGTTACGCCAATACAACAATTTTTTTATGGCCTTAGTAGCACTGATTATTTGTAAAGCAAATGGATGCGATGCTTGGTCTGTACTGATCACTGTTACAGGTGGTGGCCATAAGTGGCCACAGAATTCATCAAATCTGACCTTCAGGGACAGAGGAAGTCAGATCATTAGTAGACATCTTGAAGCAGCGAGCTCATCCTCCAGCGTCCATCCTCGAGTCCTCCCTCCATCGTCCAGCTCTGAAAATGTGACAAAATGAAAGACAAATGTTGCTTAATCAAATGTAATTGGAAAACATTCTAAAAGTTATAGCAATTACCTAAGTAAACTAGGAGAACCTATTCCATTCAACATTTTAGAGAAGTATCCTTTGTCCATCGCCCTGGTGAGAGAAGAAGGGCAGGATTTGAGTTGTCCGTGAGGCAATTGAACTGGATCAATTGGGGAAAGAGTGGGATGCTAGTCATCAGACTAAACCCTTGAAATCCATGGCCATGCCGAACCTTCAGGCCTGATGTCCAACTTATGTCAGCCCAAAACTTCCAAACAATGGAGCTGTTTATAATCATTTTTTATTATTATTATTAATGGTTTATTGCACAGACATTTCGCAGCCATAAGCTAAATTGCTTGTCGTTTACATAGTTAAAATGGAAAACATGCTCATGTCAGAATCATGTCATGGGTCACAAGCAAAGAAGACTATTATATCGTCCACATTCGTCGTTTCCACTGCTACTCTGTGCCAATTGAGATGGCATGTAGATAATGGTCGCACAATTAGTTTCTTATCGACTCACCTTCATGACGAGTAGTGGCAAACTTGTCAAGCAGCTCAATTGCCATCTTGTATCCTCCCTGCTTCCATAAAAGTTCTGTAAAATGATAGACAATGCAAGAGAAAGTATTCAGTAAGTTATTATTTCTTTGGTTAAACAATAGTCTGGTGGATTCAGAACACACTGATCTACGAAATTAGATAAGGATCCTTTCTGGTCCTTCCTTTCTTTGATCATCAAATAAACACAATGGAAACTTTCAAATCAAGGACAGGCAAGCGGTATTCGAACTTGTAATCACTAGAATACTGTACTGGTGCTCTGCCAAGTGAGAAAGCTCAAACTCATTGCAAGAACAATATCTGCGCTTCCCATGTTTCAGAACAACAATTCAATTCTTTTCAGTTACAGATGATGTACTTGAGAATACTGTCAAAGTTTGGGTTCTATGGTTCCACTAACTCTCACCCTCAATTCAATTCAATTCAATTCATCAGATGACGTCATTTCTCCTCCCTGCTTCCAGTTCCACACTAGCAACATCTGTAATCAAAATGTCACAAGATCAGTTTGAATTTAGTGTACCCGGCAGCACCGGCGCACCCAGGATTTTGTCTTAGGGGGGGCTCAAAGAAAAAAAAACACCCAACAAACATTTGGTGACTCCCCTCCCACCTTCTCCTCCTCTCCCTTTCCCTCTCCCCCATTTCTTTCCCCATTTTTTTCAGGGAACCTCTTGGGAGGGGGGGGGGCTCAAGCCCCCCGCGCCGCCACCCAACCCCCCCCCCCCCCCCCACCTTTGGGTGCGCCACTGCCCGGTAGTTTATGGTTTGATGGTTAAGTCACTAACTTAACATCAGTCCTAAGATGTGGTGCTTGGGCTGTATTGATCACTGATTTACAGGTGGTGCCCACAGGTTTACAGAATTAATCAAATCTGACCCTCAAGGGCAGGGGTGGGCAACCTACGGCCCGCGGGCCGTAAGTTTTCAGTGATAACTTTCACATACCCAATTAATTTTTTATTGATGGTTTATTAACGAAATATTTAAGCAGGGTTAAATACCAGGCATTGCCTTTTTCATTTCATGGTTGACCTTACAAACACCAGCCTGTTATAGTGGGCAGTAGCCACGCCCACTTTGACAGGCACGTGCAGTGCATTTCATATGCAAATTACAATCACAATACACAATGGAAAGAATTCCACTGACGGCCATTACGGAAACAGGGTTATTTCCTCAAAGAGATAACTTATTGGATGCAAGTCATGATGAACTTCAATCTCAGGTGTGTACACTGGGGTAGCATATCTGAAAAGTGAGATTTTCAGTGTTTTTTTTACCTACAATGATATATTTTGAATTCAGCGGTAGCCATTTTTCTCATAACGCCCTCTGTCGGTCCCATAGGTTTGTGCACAATATGGCCGTCAGTGGAATCTTTCCCATATGGATGATAACGTGCACTTAAGCCACCCATATTAATTTCAGTATTTATTTGGGTAAGAAACTGGTTTTTTTTCACTGAAATATTGCCGAAATATGTTCATTTTAGGGTTTACAGGACCCATCAATAAATTTGCTTTAAGTAACAAATCTCATTTTGGAACAGAAAAAGCTAAATACTGAAAATAATATGGGTGGCGTAAAAGACACTAACCCCCACTCCCGAAAGGTCCCGACCCGCGCATTGCAATTTTGTTTGAGGGGGGGGGGGGTATACAGTCAATAAGGAGAAAATATTTTTTTACGGTAAGCGTTCTGTGATAAACTTGAAGAATTCTTTCACACCGGAAAAATACCCTCCACTCACCACTTCCCCCCCCCCCCCCCCGGGGGATTGTGATAAGACGTGTCCCAAAACTATAAAGGAAAGGAAAACTACTTTTTGGAAAGTTACTTACCTAAATATAATTATGTTGGTTGTGTCCTTTTCTACATTATTAGCAAGGTTAATTTTGTGGAAAGAGGGCAGGGCTTTGATTTTTTAGGGAAATAGTGGGGTAAAAACGGTAACGAAGATGTAACATTTCACAGCTGCAAGGACGGCCACAGACGAGAATAGTCTAGTTTTCACTCTGACATTTTGAGGGCTCTTGAACATTGGGTCTGGGCACTTGACTTACCGGACCAGACAAAAATGGCCTCATCCGATGAGACGGGCTGTTTTCAAGTTTGCAAGAAGGCTTTTAAGGACCCATGAACATTTGCTTAAATTCAGAAGTATCATTTCTGAGGAGTAGAAGCTACTTTAGAGGTAAAACTATAACAGCGAAGCTGTCATGGCTCGCTGCAGCCTTACGTGCAGTTACAAACATGATAGCAATCACCCATCCATCACACACACACCCATCCCAAAAAAATTCAACATTTTGAAACAATAGAAAAAACTTCAATATTTTGAAATAGAAAAAACTTCAACATTTTTCATTTACAATAATAACAACATTATTTTGGACAACACACCCATTCAAAAAAAAAAAAAAAATCAACATTTTGAAACAATAGAAACAACTTCCACATTTTCCATTTACAATAATAACATTATTTTGGAAAACGCACCCATATTTTTTTTTTTTAATTGGGGTTCAAGCACATACTAAAAAACTTTAACATTTCACGCGGACGGCTGGCCGGACGGACAGACGGACGGAAATCGGTATTACATAGACCCGCACTGCTTCGCAGCAGCTCGCCAAAAATCAATGTCATTTGGGGATTCCTTCTTATCACAATACCCTTCCTTTGCATGGGTCCCAAGGGTTAGGCTTATTTTCACTGACTTACCAAGGACGAACCGTTTGAAGAGTTCTTCATTAAGCGTCTTCAGATCAGTTCAACAACAATGAGTTCAACAAAAACTGAGTTCAGTTCAGTTCAGTTCAGTTCAGTTCAGCTCAATTCAATTCAGTTCAGTTCAGTTCAGTTCAGTTCAGTTCAGTTCAGTTCAGTTCAGTTCAGTTGAAAGTTGAATAAAATGTTAAAATCTTGCAGACTTGAAGACGGAGCTCCGTTTTTCCCACACAACACGATCAACATGGATCGCTTTCTCCAGTAAAACTCACGTTAAAATCCTCTCCGTGAGCTCAGACTCAGAAGCTGACAAACTGACGCAAATGTTGGTGTCCATGCATAACACATTTGGAGGTTTTCTGAGCCGTTTTACGGTCCGGTAAAATTCTAAAATCTTGAAGGCGAGCAGAGCGAATGCGTGACAGATCCGTACCGTTCGGATTTACTGCATTGTAAAAAACATGTGCTTTCCCAAAATGGGCGTGGTGCGGTTTTCGCGCCAAATATCTGCATTTGGTATTACTTCGCACGACAGCTATTCTAGAAAATATCTCAGATGATATAGCTCCAAATACTTTCAATTACTTATACATGTATAACCATTTCAAAATTAAAACGCTGCCATTGTGTATTTTAAAATATTTTGTGCAATTTGTAAAACAAATACGGGTTTATTTTTTGTTGTTCGAACCGGCGTAAGGATATATAAGAATTTGTTTATAGGACGCGTACAGGGCAGATGTAATTGGCCAGATATGCACATGCGTATTTGTATCCCTGAAATGAGAGAAATTCGCCCTGGTGCATGTCGCTGATTTGCTTTTAAAAAAAGTGTTATTAATTGCGGCACTGATTTTTTTTGGCAAATTCTGGACCGTCAACTATTAGAAATTAAACCGTTTGGTTTTATAACAATATATTACGCGCCTGACTGGTTCTAACAATTGTTACGGTTTTATCTTCTTCTACGGCACTATTAAATAAAGCAACGAAAAGGCTGGATTACCGGGGGTTTTCAATAGATATTTATTTGTACCAAACATGTTAGCAAAGTAAGTTTGGTGTACCGGTATTAGAGGTCGACTTTCAAACCGAGCGCCGCGGGTTCGAACCCCCGTTAGCTGTTCCAATTAGGCCTACGGTCTATCGTTGTTATTCTTTTCCAAGTTCTTTTTTTTTTATTGAATGCCACTATTACTGGAACATATTTAATCTATTTAAATTAATTTTTGCGTCTCCTGTGGATAGCCGTACGTAGTATAGACAATTTAGGTAGCACTTAAAAAGTAACAATAAAGTTCTACATAAGCTATAATAACAACTTCCGATGAAGTAGATTCCTGGCATTGCATACATTTTGTAAATGTGGGTATTGTCACTGCAATTGATTTTCCTGACAGAAAGCGAACATGATTTTGTTTTCTCGATGGAAAAGGGGATATTTGTTGTCACTAATTGTGTTCAAGTTACTCTGGTAAAAACAGGAAGTCGATGGTATTATGTCTTACTTTATGTATCCAACCTACTATACAGTGTGTATAAAAAAAACGCATTAGGATTTAAATTCAAATTTGTGAAGATTGTGTTAGCTTTACAGCAAAGTGAATAGTATCATGTTAAAGCCACATTTCTCCTCTTTCCAATGATATGTTTTTTTTTAATTCATACACGGTCACGGATGGCTGAGCATTTTGGCCCAAAAATGAGAAGAATTGCAAGGGGTACGTACCCCTTGCCGTTTTTGTCATTTTTGATCCAAAATAACCGTTTTCCAAAGTTGCTTCAAAATGCCCCAAAAGCTGCCCTAGAGTAAGAGGAATTCATTTTCGATGCAATACTGTGAAAAAAAATTGACTTGAATTTTGGGCCAAAAATGAGAAAAATGGCAAGGGGTACCCTTTGCCGTTTTGTATTTTTTTACCCAAAATAACCATTTTCCAAATGCCCCAAAAGCTGCCCTAGAGTCAGAGGAAGTCATTTTCGATGCGATACAGTGTATATAATTGACTTAAATTTTGGCCCAAAAATCAGGAAAATCAGGTTTTTGTAATTTTTGACCCAAAAAAGACATTTTTCTAAATTGGTGAAATGGGGAAAGTTTACTATGGGGAATGTTTCTATCAAATCTTTGTCGTATAAAACCTTTGTCCATAACATTTCCAAGAGAAAAAAGATACCTTTTTTCAGAGCACAACAGGAAAGTCTTGAAATGAAAAACATGTTGATAAACACCAAAAGGCTACTTTCACATCCTTCCACACGATATTTATTGCCGTTCATGCAAAGGGTATAGGGTTACCCCTAACCCTAGACTTCATACAGCACATGCAGATCGATATCGTCTACTCCCGATCTGTAGGGTTATGGCTAGGGTTAGGGCTAAGCCTTACTCTATCCATCACCCTAGACTTCATACAGCACATGCAGATCAACATCATCTACTCTCGATCTGTAGGGTTATGGCTAGGGTTAGGGCTAAGCCTTACTCAATACATAACCCTAGACTTAATGTATACAGAGCTCGGCTTTGATGGCTTTACACGATATTGGGAGAATTCACAATTTAAGCACGTCATCCCCCAAACACTGCTCTTTATGCCTAGTATGGAGATGAGGGTGGACCTTGACATTTTCGTTGTGTGTACAGGAATTTCCACGCATACAATAATTCTGATAAATTGCAATTTGAGCTAAATTTTCAATCAGCAAAACACAAATCAAATTTGTATGCATACATTCTATACTATGGGAATAGTAGCTCTAGCCATCTATTACTTACACATACCGGTAATTATTAGAACTATGAATTAGTATGAAAGAAATAGCAATACTTCAGGAACTAAGTTATACTTATCTGTATGGTAAATAGGTGGGCTAATGTAACTTTGTACATATAATATATATCTGGATATAAGTCTGATTAACATATATATTACAGAAAGCAAAGTAATAATAAGTAATAATAATATCTACTTATATAATCTGTATGCACTTTACATATTTTTATCCCAAGTCATCGGGCTATAATTTACATTCCTCAAACCATCTCAACTCCCTGGGAAGTATACAGCTCCGGCTACTTTAGAGCCCACAAAGTCCTTGCAGGTACCATTTACACCTGGGTGAAGAGGAGCAATATGTGACAAAGTGTCTTGCCAAAGCTTCATTAGCCCATGGCTGGATTTAAACCCACAAACTGTATATTGACCACAAGATCTTCAGTTCGACGCCCCAAGGCCAGTACAGACCACTAGGCTACAGCACCCCATTATAATAGTGTTTTATTATAGTTGCTTATATTGTTATTTCAAACCTTTTAGCCCACACAGTTGATATCACTCCATGAATTTCACTCATATAATTGCTGGAATACTCAGACATTTTCCTATTAAATATGGAATTACAATAGTACAAAACCCAAACAATTCAATGTTTTTAACCCTGCCCAAGCTTCATGCATTGTGACATAGGAGTACAAATGAATAGGTATATACATGTATACTTAATCAAATGAAATAAAACTAAAACATAAAATTAACAAATAATAGTAATAATAATAATCAGCAATACTTCTATGCACTAAAAGGCACTTATCCCATGATATCTCTCCTTCAGTTCCTCTTCATCAGCAAGTACTACTTACAGGAGTTAATAATCATCAACATTAGGATGCAATCAAAGTCTGTGCTTTGTATTGAAGAATGAACTAGCATATTTTCACATTTGTCTGATATGCTAAGCATGAGAATTTGCTTAGCTCATATTATAAGCAGCGATGGGAAATTGGCCCCTGTCTTCATCAGTGGGTACCAGTTTAAACTGGTTAGTACTAGTTTTTAATTTATACACAATTAGAATGAATGTAACATTATTCATATATATATGACTCATCTTAAAATACTGAAACACCCAACTAGCAGAGCACATTATGATTAAAGCTCTTTCATGAAAATGGAAATTCATGAAACTAACTTTATGTGTCCTTATCATATTCACTTAAATAAGAATTCGTCAAGAGAAGATAAATCGACGTCAGTAATTGATGCAATTATGAGCAAGTATTTTCTTTGCAATATCATTATTGAGAAGTTCACAAGTTTTAATCTGAATGATATAGCTAGAGTTCATGCATTTAAAACGAATGGCCTCAACATGGCTTCAAATTGAACTGTAAACCTGGTTGCTTGGATCTGTGATATATACTATGTCTTCTGTGTTTGCCAAAAGATCAAACACATACTTTATATTTTTCAAACAGTTCTTTCAAAGCAACTTATTATCTATGTACATGACCATGCATGTCCATCATGAGTCAATTTCTAAAGCAGAGTTATAAATAATGCAGGACTGTAAAGCCCTTGTAAAACAATCGTTTATGGGACCAATTACTGGATCAACTTGGTCCAAATGTAAAGAATGTGAAACTAACGGAATATGAACAGAAATATTCATGGAAATTCTGATTAAGATGCCAAGTTAAGTTGGCTGGATCTTTGCATACTTATCTTGGTTTGAATGTCACTTCGGCACAAAGGACAGAGGTGAAGAGTTTCACTGCAAGTACCACAGCAGCAGACATGACCACAGTTCAAGAAAAGTATGTCAGACTGTTGGGAAAATAAACAAACAAATTATAAGGTTAATATGGACACAACACATCAGTCATATCATCTGGTTTGTATTGTTATTATTATTATATTATTATTATTTATTCGGTGAGATTCAAGAAAACAATAAACAAAAAAATATACAATCACATATAACAAAATGGGCTAGATAATAAGCAATTCAAAAAGCAAGGGGGGTCAGTGGGGGGAAGGTTGGTTGGGGAGGGGTGGAGAAAGTTAGGGGATGGATGGGTGGAGTGGAGTGGGGGCGGGGAGGGTGGAGTGGGGGGCGGGATTGGGAAGACATACAAATGCACATAAGAAGAAACAAGCCAAACTTAGGACGGCCAGGATGAGCGTAAAAAAAGTGTAAAAAGTACTATAAATTAAGAAAACAACCAAACTAAATAGAAAATTTGATATGCAAATAAATTCATCTAAAATGTAAGACTAATCAGTAAGTGTAGTGTTGAAAACAGAAAAGAAATGTACAAGAGTACAAGAGAGTCCTTAATGTGAGTTGGTAGGTTGCACCATATGTGAGGAAAATGGTGAATTGGAGAGTTCTTAAGGCTAAGAGTTCTGGCATAATGGTGGCTGAAGGTGACTGTGTCTAGGTGACGGGTGTTAACAACTGTGTGGGCTCGGATACTCTGACAATCAATGAGGCCATATAAACATTTGATGGTGAATTGGACAATGAGTTTTTGTCATCGAGATTTAAGGATTCAAGGATTCCAACAAATTTGATACAACATTAAATTAAGCAGAAACTTAAATATATCTAATGGCACAAGTTGGAATAGCATATCAAGAAACTGTACACTGTATTTGGCCACTTACATTTCTTTCCATGCAGATGACACATTCTGCATTGACTCTGACTGTCACATCTTTTGCAAATGCACCTTCAGCAACTTGACTTGCACTAGCTTCATCTACAGCAGGTGCAGAGGGTTCTGGCATGCATACATCATCAGGTAGTTCAATCTTCTTAGCTTTGGCTGATGCATTATCTCTTTCTTGAATGAAATCATTGATATGAGATAGAATGGAACGGCGTAGTCCAATCTCATGAACTCCCATCTACATCAAATAAATCAGGGAATAATAACCAATTAGTATTCTGGGATACAAATATTTCTATTTGTTCAGGATGGATGCAAATCATGGCTGAACTGAGAATGAATGTTCATTTATAAAGGCAATGAGGAAACTGTTTACACCGTGGTGTCTGAATTATGGTGAAGAGACATGTACAGAATTTAATAACGAGCAGAAATGATCAAAAGATTTACCTCCTTCAGATTATCATCAGTCAACTGCAGCATCGTTTCTATGGAAACTCGATGGCGGGAAAATTTGGGGATGTAATCATCTGCACCTGCTCTGCTCAGAATGTCAAGTACAGACAACTCCAGACGATTTTCCTGTAAGTCAGCAGTAATCATCAATAAACAAATATTACAATTCAATATAATAACTGAATGTGTCTGGTAACTACTACTTCTTCTAGCCTAAAACCATTTAGCATTTACACGCTGAAGCCTGATCCAACAACTGAAACAAGTCCAACAAAAACTCATAGAATTCTACATCCTTGAAATATTGTTGCACTGTATGGGCATACATGGTAGTCACTAGTCAAAGTGATAATCTATCCAAGTTATACAGAAACATAATAAGGCCGTGTCTGAAACGGGCTTCCACAGCTACGGCTAGGTCTATTGTCTTGGTGTCTCCGCATACTTCCAATGGAGCGAAGACCTAGACCTAGCTCTAGACAACAGATTCAGATGCAGCCTAAGTCCTTGAGGTACCTCAAACTGTTGGGTATGTAGCACAACTGAATAGTGTCGTTTAAGATGAAGGAGGGAAAAGTTTACCTCATCAATGAGTGATTGTGGCTTACGATCCATAAGCCTCTGAAACTGGATCAGCCAATAATCCTGTACGTCATCTTCACGTCTCTGCTCCATTTCAAGCTATATGTATGAAAAAACATACATTCAAAAATATCTATTAGCATGCAAACAAATAAACAGTTCTTATAAATCTCTTCTATTCATCTTCTTTGTGTACCTCTTACTTAGAATCAGTGTCAGATACCTTCACTGTATCTTCACACCCAGACCCTATCTCCTCTTTTCTTCAATTCATCTGTTTCCTCTTCAAACCTATATATGTGCTACTCACGAGTTGTTTCTTCAATTCAACTTATCTATGTTTTCTCTTCAAACCTATGTGCTACTCACAAAACATTTCTTCAATTCATCTTATCTATGTTTCCTCTTCAAACCTATATATGTGCTACTCACGAGTTGTTTCTTCAATTCAACTTATCTATGTTTTCTCTTCAAACCTATGTGCTACTCACAAGTCGTTTCTTCAATTCATCTTATCTATGTTTTCTCTTCAAACCTATGTGCTACTCACGAGTCGTTTCTTCAATTCATCTTATCTTTGTTTTCTCTTCAAACCTATGTGCTACTCACGAGTCGTTTCTTCAATTCATCTTATCTTTGTTTTCTCTTCAAACCTATGTGCTACTCACGAGTCGTTTCTTCAATTCATCTTATCTTTGTTTTCTCTTCAAACCTATGTGCTACTCACGAGTCGTTTCTTCAATTCAACTTATCTTTGTTTTCTCTTCAAACCTATGTGCTACTCACGAGTCGTTTCTTCAATTCTTCTTCTCTATGTTTTCTCTTCAAACCTATGTGCTACTCACGAGTCGTTTCTTCAATTCATCTTATCTTTGTTTTCTCTTCAAACCTATGTGCTACTCACGAGTCGTTTCTTCAATTCAACTTATCTTTGTTTTCTCTTCAAACCTATGTGCTACTCACAAGTCGTTTCTTCAATTCATCTTATCTATGTTTTCTCTTCAAACCTATGTGCTACTCACAAGTCGTTTCTTCAATTCATCTTATCTTTGTTTTCTCTTCAAACCTATGTGCTACTCACAAGTCGTTTCTTCAATTCATCTTATCTATGTTTCCTCTTCAAACCTATATATGTGCTACTCACGAGTCGTTTCTTCAATTCATCTTATCTTTGTTTTCTCTTCAAACCTATGTGCTACTCACGAGTCGTTTCTTCAATTCATCTTATCTTTGTTTTCTCTTCAAACCTATGTGCTACTCACGAGTCGTTTCTTCAATTCATCTTATCTTTGTTTTCTCTTCAAACCTATGTGCTACTCACGAGTCGTTTCTTCAATTCAACTTATCTTTGTTTTCTCTTCAAACCTATGTGCTACTCACGAGTCGTTTCTTCAATTCTTCTTCTCTATGTTTTCTCTTCAAACCTATGTGCTACTCACGAGTCGTTTCTTCAATTCTTCTTCTCTATGTTTTCTCTTCAAACCTATGTGCTACTCACGAGTCGTTTCTTCAATTCTTCTTCTCTATGTTTTCTCTTCAAACCTATGTGCTACTCACGAGTCGTTTCTTCAATTCTTCTTCTCTATGTTTTCTCTTCAAACCTATGTGCTACTCACGAGTCGTTTCTTCAATTCTTCTTCTCTAAATTCCCTCTCTATCATCAGTTGTTTGAGGAGAGCAGCAAGATCTTCTCTCTTCTGCTCCAGGGCAATGTTGGTAGATTCTGCTTTGACTGTGCGTTTTTCAAGCTCTGCCAAGGTCACCCCAGCTAATTGTTGCTGTAACATGTAAATCTAGAAAACAGCATGAACACAAATTAACTTAATAAACAGATCTAATAATTTGACCAAATATCATATAACAGTTTGCTGGCTAAATATCAATAACAAAGTGCAAATGGTAATGCCTTGGTCATACATACAGTGTTGAGAAACACATGTAGATCGTATTTCCTGTATAAAGCAAGGCAATGCAAGTCTATCATAAGTATAACAGTATCAAACAGTACTGATAGAATATGTACCAGTATTTGATTTCTTTTATTTTATTTTATTGTGGATTCCTTAAGTATTTGATGATGAAAATGTGCTTACTTCTTCTGTCAATCTCTTGTGTTTTGCATCTTTGCTTAACAATAACATCTCAAATGCCTCCCGTTGGAACTCCTCTGCCTGCATCAAGTCAGCTACCATTGCATCATTGTTAAGCTGCTTAGCATGAAGGCGGGAACTTAGCTGTTGAAAAG
Source organism: Astropecten irregularis (assembly GCA_963971285.1). Taxonomy (NCBI): domain Eukaryota; kingdom Metazoa; phylum Echinodermata; class Asteroidea; order Paxillosida; family Astropectinidae; genus Astropecten; species Astropecten irregularis. The sequence continues at coordinate 15,119,542 of OZ020260.1, read as the reverse complement.
TATCATTCTCACTGACAGAGTAATGAGAAAAAAACATATTAATCAAACATTCACTCAATGTTTTAATAAACAATAGTGCAAAAGAACAAAATATAAAGTTAGTAGGAGAAATGAATATTTTGCAAAACTTACTCACAATATCAAGAATTATTATTATTAAATCACGATGGTACAGGCTACAGTGGACAACAAATCTTCACTGAACAATAATCGTACTAAACTGCAGTATATGCATTATTTTATGTGGTACATTCATTGCAACCAGTTAATAGACGTAGGGTGCATTCATCTAGCTAACACGGGTCAACACCAGTCAACCTCATCCCCATTCTCTCGCTTGTTTTGTGCAGTATAGCACCACCATTCCCAAAAAGGGCTGACCAGTGTTAGCTAAACGAATGCACCTTAGAAAACCATTTCAGTGATGTGTTATGTACATACCTGTCTTCAGCCTCTTTTCTTAAGTTATCCTTATGTTTATCATATGTCTCTCTGAGCTGTTCTAAGTCATTATTCTCCTTCAACATGTACTGCATAAATGCTAAGATGTCCTCTTCTCTCAGGTGGGCATGTTCTTCAGCAACAACAAGGAAGGTTGCATCTAACTCAGATCTTTAAGTAAAAAGAATAAATGGAGGATGCAATACAAACAATTCAACTCATTCATAACACATGCTTAAAGTTGGGAGGGCCTGACGCATTTCGATACTAGCAGGATCTTTCTCAAAGGCTAAATGACAGAAGACAAGAACAAGTGTGTGAAAGAAGCATACATGAATGATTGAGAGGATATGGTTGAGAGGATATTCATAACACATTATAAAATGAATGGCATTCTGGGGGTTGCAGGTTCAAATCTCCCTTCAGTCAGATTTCTTTGCTCACAGCTGAATGACTTAAATCTATTCAATTTGCCCTGTGGTTTAACCATTGATTTCATTATTATAAGAGGCTGTAAATATACTGTATCTGCCATATGTACATGTATGCTCAAGTCAACTCCAACAAGCATTAAGTCAATGTAGAACTGTTGTGGATTCTTTAATTTATGAAATTTACTTTTAATGACATATTATATTTTCTATCACAATTTCATGGTACGAATTCACACTAGACATTTTCTCAAAATAGAATATGCTTTCAATGCTTTCACTGGTGAAGTTTTGTTGTGACAACAATACCCTTTACTAACAGAGGGTCCATCAGTTATATTCAATCACATACCTTTCTCTCTCCAGCTGATCCAAGAGTGCTTCTTTCTTCCGTGCTCTGAATAAATAAAACAAGGTTACAAAGAGTTTAATACTTCCAAGGAAACTATCATTCTTTGTGATGTGCCAGTGTTACATCCTGCCAATGTTTCTCCACCAATGTAAATATATCATCATTTACGTCAATGGGATTTATGATTTAAGTTTTTACCCTACCCAACATATAGAAGCTTTTCACTGTGTGTTAACTGTTAATGTTAAGTGCCAACACAACACATAAGGAATATGTATGACCACGTCAGGCACTCATGGTCGATGTAGGTGCCCCTAGATGTTTAGAAAAGGATAAACTGATGGCAATTTCTTCACTTACTTTTCATTCCTCTCCATAAGCTGTGCTACAAGGTATGTTGACTGTCTTTCAACTATAAGTAAGAAAATTGCATATGAACAATTATCAACATAACTTCACAGACTATAATTCATAACCTGCAAGCTTTCTAACTAGGTCCATACCTTCATTATGAACTGCCTTAAACCTCATTGAAATATTCATGTTGATCATCAGTCACAGCTTTTAAGTTTGGTGCTTCATTCATTATTTCAGTTAATAATATGAATCACCTCTCTTTTAGAATCACATTTTGTATGGATTAGGAAGAAAGCTGGTATTTTGTGCAATTGATGGACTAAATGCTAACTTTCAGCTCTTACATTTAAAGGATACATTTTGGGTTCATCTATTCAGCAAGCCATGCGGTATGGATAAGTTTCCTTCAACACTTTAACAAGATTTACTATTAAGTGGTTTTGTTTTTTAACTCTTTTAAAGTCTTTAAACTCCAATGCACTGCACAAAGGTTTACACTACAAGGTATAATAATACATTACTGACCATCATCTAACATCCTCAATAAGTTTCTCTTCTCCACATCACTTTTCTCTTGCAGCGTCTTTATACCAGAGTCCAGTTCAGCTTGTTCCTGCAGAAGTAACAAATAAATCAATTAATCGTTGATCTTAATATTATTATTATTTATTCGACCAGAATCACATAGCAAAGGAATACAATTAACAAGTAAAAGACAATAAAAGCAAGAAGACAGCAAAAAATATAGTTCACACAAAATAAACAACATACAAGAACAACTCTAATTGTGATGGCCAGGATCAACACAAGTATAATAAAACACTGTAGCTCGAGAGCCTGTTGATCCACTCACAAAAAGAGACATCAAATAAATAATTTGATATAAAGAACACATATAAATAAATTCAATCTACAAATAAATAAATGACAAATAATCACGGACTGAGATTAAACTAGAGGCACTGGAAACAACATGAACAAGGAGACAAGGGAAATCAATCAATCATCAAAGTGAAACCTTGATGACTGCCCCTCCCCCATCTCCCTGATCAATATATCTCACTTTACAAAACAATCATATGGCAGTACGAGGCAAAAACAAACATGAATATACAATACATTTAACTGAAATAAATCAATCAATAAATAATACATCAATCACTGGCAGTAAATAAATATAAATAAATAAATAAATAAGCAATAAATACTGTAAACTGAGTTAAAAACAATCACAGGGATGCTAGAGATGACAAAGGTAAATATACACGGAGGTAGCTAACAAACTGAATCCTTGTTGTGAAATTAAGAAGAAAGGAGTTTCCAAAATAAGAGAGTCTTTAATGTGTGGCGGTAAATCGCTCCATAACTGGGGGGAATTATTTATAGGTGTGAATTTAAGAGCTTGGGGTCTGGCATAGTGATGGTGAAATGTAACATAGTCTTACACATACGAGCCCAAATTGTTCTCTACAAAGTTTGTGTTAATAGAAGCAGGTTATTCATGGTGTTACACTTACCTTGACCAATGCTTTGAGTAATCCTACACGCTGTCTGTCCGTTTGTAATACTAGTTGAGCTTGTTCTCGCTCCATGTCTTCCAACTCTTTCTCCAATCGAATTCTCTCTAGTCTCTTATTCTCCTGAAATTCAACACAAATTAACATGATCAGGAGATTATTACAGTAAGACAGAATCATATAGTTATAAGGGTCATTTGTTCCATACATGTAGGTGTAAATTATAGCCTTCAAAAATATAAATGGGCACTATTAGTCACGAATAGTTACAAACATCAACCTACCTGGAGCTTCTCATACTGCATAATACTGTTACTAAGGTTACTTTCATCTTGTTCAAGACTATGAAGTGAGGATGATCTATCCGCATCACATGCAGCAACTTTAGGAGGATTCAGCACGTCTAAGACATGTTGAGATGGGGGACTGTAGTCAATTCCACATTCTGAAACAAAGTTGAAATTTGGGGTCAATTACATTTGATAATTGGTTGCCATGGAAGCAGACACAAACTCAGGCTCTGCACAATACAGAAATGTTGCAGCATTGTAAAAATATAATAACCAGATACAGGGTGCATTCATTTAGCTAACATGGGTCAGCCCTTACTGGGAATGGTCGTGCTTTACTGCACAAAACAAGCGAGAGAATAGGGACGGTTGGCATGCCTGCTGTTGACCCGGGGGAGCTAAACGAATGCACCTACAGATGATAGACAATCAGCATGTGATGCCTTCATATTCAAGCATTTGAAGCCAAACTACCAATAGATATGATCTACCATTACAGATGAATTAAAGCACAGTATTTATTATTATTATTATTTATTCGTCCTCAAAGACAAATACAATACAGAAAAAGAACAAGAACATGATGTTGAAACAAAACCCAAGCACAAAAAACAAGCAAAGGAACATAAAAAGATAATTAATTATAATTAGACAAGCAAAACAGCAAAGTTAAGGAGAATGAAAAAACCTAAGACCATAAGAGGGGAGCATGTAAGAATGGGAAAACAATTCGCAGTAAGACTAAACAAAGGGATTATCCGTTCTTTCTGTATATCAAAGTTGCTTGGATGGAATTGAAACCTGTGCCTTCTGTTTTCAAATATACACAGACCTTAAGACCTTAACCATCAGAAATAGGGTAGTTTGTTTTTCATGGATATATACGATTTGCTGATAGTCAATGTAAAAGACACATAATATTTGACATTTATTTTGGTCATTAACTTCACATAAATTGGTCATCTTCATATATTTCATGTGGTTGATTTCACTATACCTGCACAGAGTGACTTCATTATTGCTTCAGTTCCCTGGGAACAAATACTGCCCAATGGATGTTTCATTGTCTTCACATCCAAATTGAGAGTCTGAAATGAATCACAAAAATAAAACTTTGGTTTATAAATGACACAGAAATTAATGTGGAACATTCATCAAAGATAGGCACAAGTTGTGTTTTCTTGTTAAAATGTAGATTTTCTTTTCATTTAATTTGAGGAAATTACAAATAGTTAGCCACCTACGCCAACATTTTGATTTTTTTTTTCTCCTAGAAAACAGATAATTGTAAAATGTTACTGTATACCAACAAAGTTTCAACAATCGGACCATATCCAGACATTCCTCTGTAAAACTTGCAGAATATATTATTGCAAACTGAATTTCAAATGAAAACTTATTTTGTTTATATTAATCTCTCCTTTTTGTGAGATTTCTCAGATGGGTTATCATTTTGTTATGCAAATAGGGTAAGAAAAGAACATTTAGCTGCAAGACCCATCACTGTCTATGATCACTTATTCAGCTCAATGAGTGCAGAGTGCTAAATCATCCAGGTTTCAAGTTGAGATATTCAGTGTACTTACCTCTAATGTTCTAACATAGCACAATCTAGAAGGTAACTCCTTGATTTTATTATCAGAGATGTCAAGCGCTCTCAGTGATTTCATCTGGCAGATACTCCCTGGAAGTTTCTTGAGGTGGTTACCTACATAAAGAGTAAAAACATAAAAACTATAATCTCTATTACAGCCAAGTGAGCCAACTGTTCTCTGGTAACAAATACTGTTCAATGTCTTAGTTGTGGGTGAAAAATGATCACAGACACAGTTTGAAATTACCATCTGAAAAATTACTTAAACAAATTAAAGCCAGAGCTAACAAACTAGAAACGTATGCAATCATGAATATTATTACATTTTTGCATGATGATAATTACTTTTTTGTCTGAAACCTAGACTCTCTAACTGATTTATCATAGCTGTATAAAATGATAAATGGAACTAATAAACCAATACCATACCTTTCACATTCAGTGTTTGAAGTTCTTGAAGCTTGCCGATGTCATTTGGGAGGTTCTTCAAGTTATTGTTTTCTAAGTTCAGCACTTGAAGGTTACTTAAATCTGTTACAGCATCAGGCAGCTCAGAAAACTTATTGTTGTGCAAATCAAGAACCTATAATGCAATGGTAAAGATTTGAATAAATTACTCTGATACTTACAAGAATGTTTTAAATTTGCAGTGCCATACTCTTAGGGTTGTGAATGTTTTTAAGTCGATTGTTTCTACAAAGATATTTTCAATTATTAACATTTGACTGCATCATAGGATGGACGGTGAAAACAAATGGACAATTTGGTACGTGTATGAGCCACTTAATTTAGTTGACTATATGATCAAATGAAAACTTAATACCCTTACCCACAGAAAATTGACATTTAACAGAGGGTTATGTGAACTGAAATGTAATGTATAAAAAAATGACTTTGGCGAATGTTAATGACAAGAATATATGACCACTTGCAAGAGGAAAGAAAGACAAGGCAATGGATAATTTCATACTCTCTTTGTACATACAGTACATTGTACATTATAAGTGACTTACTCGCAATATCTTTAAATCTTTCAAGTTTCCACCTCCTGACATTGATGATAGGTAATTCTCACTCAGGATTAATGCCTGTCAAAAATAAAAAACATTGTTTATTTACAGAAAATGATGCCAAGTTATTAAGAAAAATCCACATTCATTAGGGTTAAAATAAACATATATTAAATAATGTAATGCCTGAATATTATTTCCATTACAATAATAACTTACTTCCTTCCGTAAAACCTTGCACATGGAGAAAGTTCCACTGGGAATCTGTAATATATCAAATCCACTTTTTATTATTTATGAACAACAGTGTGACAAGGTGAAGAAAAGTTTGTAAAACATCATCAAAGATAGGCTCATAAATGGGGATTCCTGCATCATCATTGAATTGTACATATATGAAAATATCGATAGGATTGTTCCAACAACTTAACCAAACTGTACCACATCGGCAGTGCTGAAGGACTCCAGTCCGATTCAGACTTAATGAGAACTAACAATCAGAACACATCAACATTCATAATTTCACTTTCATGCATGAAATTGTTGATAAACCTACCTCCGACAATTCACATTTAGACAGGTCATACACTGGTTCTGGAGATTCTGTTGCCTAGAAATTGAAACAATATGTAAATAAGTCAGCAAGATCTTAAATACATTTTTGTAGGTCAATTGAGGGAATATATAAGAAATAGTTTAATTTTGGTAGGAAACAAAAGATTCATCCAATATGGACATGGCCAAAATGATGCATCACCAACCGACATTTTGGACGTGCCAAAACATCATGAAGGCAGATAGATAGATAGATAGAAAGGTAAAAACTTTATTTAATTCAAAAATTGGACAAATACACGTACGTGTAGTTGTCAATCTCTTGTTAAAAGAATATTAAGAATAGTAATTCTTGTGCGAGCACTAAGAAGACCAAAAAACATAAATAAAAATCAACAAAATCTGACATAAATGTTTACAAAATGCATCACAAAATTGACGAAAGCGATGTGTTTGTGCAGAAATCATAGACGGCAAACTGCATGTTGTTGTGGCACACTGTACTTTACTTTTGATCGGCGTGTTCGCACTGGATTAATCGTCTCGGTCAATGTGACCTAATAAATTTTACCCAGCAGAGGTTGGCCCGTAAAAGTAACCAAGGGGCTCACTTATCTAACTGAAAGCAATTTATTCTGGGCCATTCAGACAGGACTTCAAATGTGTAAAGTGACTATTTTCTCCAGCTTGTGCATTTCAATCAATCTAACCAATCTAACTTACCAAATACTGGCAATGTTCCATTCGCTTCTTTGCACCTTCACTCTGTCTCTTCAGTAACCTCGACATGTCGATATCATGAGTATCACTCTCCTGAGTCATTGGAGCAATGCACGCAGACCCAATTGTTGATAATTATTCGCCTTCAGTGGGCCACTCAGCTTATCTGAATAAAAGCAAGCTAATAATGAGATATATGCAAAAAACTCATGAACGCAGAGTTGTACAGTAACAAAGACTAATATTAATAAGGCTTTCCCTTCTCCAGCAACCTATCAACATACCTATGAATACATACATCCATATGTACATTAATTCTCTGATTTATGTACATATTAAAGTAGACCTGTACACAAGTGGATTTGAAGTGTCGGTGTAGCCTGAGCCAATACTTGAACCATGTGTTACATCTAGGACTAGTGGAAATGCACCCCCATTAAAGGAGAAGAGTAGCTTCTAGTAACTAGCGTAACCATGCCAAGACCATGAAATATTTATTCATGTGACTAAATGTTTTCATTCAATGGGAGACTTGTACTTGTGTGTACAGACTACAGGTAACTCAGGGTAACCGTGAAGGTTTAACATCCACATCTAAAACTTAATGACAGCTCAACATTTTGAGAACCAACGTACAGTACAACGTACATGTTATTATGTTACTATACTACTTAACTAGTCTACTCTACATGTAAGTATTAAACTATCAGTCTAGCGTTTGTAAGACAGAGTATGAATACTATTAATATCACATTCACCGTAACATGTCATGCATCACGATTGACAATAATTATTCATTTAATACTTACTCAAACTTATGTTATAGCTTGTAACGAAAGTTCCTCAGCATAAGAGTATTAGTATTAGTGGTTAGTAGTTCTGTAGTGTAATAGTAGGTTCCTTCGTGTGTTCTGGAAGTACAGCACACCCCTGGCTAGCCTATGGCCTAGGCTTGATGCATGCAACGTCTGTATTTACGTTGATGTCAACGAGTCTCAACCAGCTAACGTTAGTGTGAAAATAAAATGACTTTTTGGGGCATACAGAGAGTTGAAGGCTTCGTTCAATTAATATCAATGTGGTCCTTGTTATTAGTTACAACTTCTATTAAGAAGAAATATCCAAGTAACGACTCCAAAATAAAGAAAATAGACCTACCCATATCACTGTTTCTACTGCACTAGTTCGCACTATGATTATGTCATTGCCCTGTTTCTAAAAATAGAACCAGGAAAACCACAATGTAAGAATGTGGTGCTACAGCTCCCATTGGATTAATGCGGAAATAAGCCCTAGCCATAACGATTATGTTCGCTTGATTCGGATACGGCCCTCTAGTTTGTTATTGACAGATTATATAGCGCCCTCTTTCGTTTGCTATTATTCTGAACGGGGACCGGGAGGGCGTGACACCCTAGCATTATAGCCTGGGCTGAGGTTATTTCCTAAACTTGTTAATTAAAGGCTTAATTAATCGATTATTTATTTCAACCGATTTTAGTATGTTCTGTTAAATGGATAAGTCAAACTAATAACCGACCACTGTTAACAAGAACCGAATAAATAAGTATGAAATGAGTCCCACCATCAGTGGAGGAAGGAAACTTACAGTACAGACTTTAATTTCCTACCTCCATACATGGAGGAATAATGACTTTCCGCCATGATCCAAGGTTACACTAACGTGATGAACAATATAATTTCATAAAATGCTGGGATATCTAACAGATTGAAATGGAGCGACATCTATATTTGGTGATAGAGATGTTAAAGGGGCGGGATGCAGTATAATTAACTTAAATAATTTGGCCTAAATCCAGCTTGTTCTATACCCCCAGACTAATTACCTCTTTCCTCCCCCAGACCCATGCACTCACTACCACACCCTATGTAGCTATGTAGACCCCCCCCCCCCCCTTCCCCTCACTCCCCCCCCCCCCCCCCCCCCCTAGCTCCATAGGGTGTGGTTAGAAAAAAAGGGGAGGTGTTCTATATAGTAAATATCAAAGGTATTTCAGTATTGCCAATGGAACTCTTGCAGGGTTAGGATTAGTAATGTTCAGAATTGAACTGTGGAAGCCAAGTGGATTGATCAATTAAGGTACCCAAGACAACGCTTAAAGGTACAGTACAGGATTGGTAACATACCCAAACATCATAAAATGTTCCGATTTATGTATAACTTTCAGGGTATGAATATGGCGCTGGTAGAAACACACCGTTAACAATTTCTGCCTGAAATGGTGTATTTATCCAGAAATTAGTAATAAAAAATACTGATAACAGTTTTAATCTCGGGGTAAGATCAAAACCATTCTTTGTTTTTATAAGAAAAATTGAGTCTGTTTTTTTTTGCTATTTTCTTGTGACTCAGATATCTGATTGAGCTCAAATTTTCACAGGCTTATTATTCCGTGTATATGCTGGATCAGACAAAGTGCTAGTACTGTTCTGTGACCTTTACCAATCATGTATTATACCTTTAAACCTGTAAAAGGGAGGCCAACAAGATGCACAGAATTTTGCTGCAAAGAACATCATTAATTTATTTGAACTATCATTACAAAGAAAACTTAATTCCTTTTAAGAAAATCAAATATCAACGAACTGTAACAAAATATATCAAAATGGTTAAACAAATATAATTTATTAATGATGCTTAATTTCATCTGAATTGTTTTGCTTTTAATAATATTGGTTATTGCCATAATGAGCGGATTATCTTTTGCATGAAATTTAAACAATTCAGTTGAATCTATTTCAAAGAGTTTATAATTACTCTTTTTATCTTGGATGACAGGACTGAACTACTGAGAAAAACTCAAATACACTTTTATGATAATACATTTTACAGTATTTTTTTTACATTAGTTCATTTTTAGCTTATAAAATCGATCTTATGATAACTCAAAGAGAACAATTTGAAGCTCTAATTCCTTTATTAAAGAAATGTTAAGTTTATGCATATATAATGTCAAAGTTCCATCATTGTCAGTATGTCAGCATTTATAAAGATTGTTCCTTTTCAATTTGACCAACAATCATTTGTATTTTCCTGATTGATTCTATCTTAGATTTCTGTTCACAGACTGGAGCACTGCTCTGCTGTGGGAACCATTCACGTTTCCACTCATCTCCTATCCATGGCTTCTCACATAAAGGTGCCGTCTTTGTGCCAACTGTGCGTTGATTGATCTCTTGTAGGTCTTTAAGGTCAATGGTTGCATCTTTCAGGTCAAAGTTGCGGTTCAGGGTGTTGTCTGCCCAGTGTTCCTCATTTCCTGTTACCAAGGATACAAACAAGTGAAATTATATAAATTAAGATAAATGACAGATTTACCAGCCGACATGAAAATAAACAAACTTAAACACAAATGTTTTGGGCAAGTTTCTTTAAAACAACACGGTTTCATGTTTGTACACAGCTCAGATGACAGCAGCTATAAGAGACTAATATTGTCAATGGACTTTGTGTGTATAATTACACAGGAGGATATGACTTTGTCCTATGATAGGTGAGATTAAACATCCTTGGATTCAACAAAGCTGAGCTCATCCAAAGACTGTTAAAGACACTGAAAGGGGCAAATATCAATTCAAGTAACAAACATACAATGACAACAAATCTTGTTTCTCTGTAAACAAAATAAAAAAATGACCAAAGACCATATGACTCTGGGCCTTTTGGGAAAATCAGCTACAGCACCATTTCATACATTCATTTGAAGTATCAGTATCAAAAAACATAGAGGCTTTTGGCAATGGATACTTGAATTTGAACAAGAATGGAACATCAGCTTTCACAAGAGAACGTAACTTCAATGTTTAGCTTTGGATAACAGATGGAGCCAAATAATGCCCTATAATTTATGTCAAGTTTGCACTCACCCCATAGATGTTGGATCTCATCATAAGGTCTTGGTACAAACTTCCTCTCCTCCCTGGTGAAATAATAATCCTTATTCCATGTTGGTTGAGTGCTGATCTCTTCACAAGGAATGCATTCACATGCTGTAGGGGCCATCACCATCTTCAGATATGAGGCTCCATTATTGCAAGTAAATTCAGCCATCTGACGCTGGAAGTTGGTTGGACGACTGTCATCAATACAAACAAAATAAACGGTTTCATACCATTGTGATATGGAGAACAACTTAAAGATGTTTAAGATTTTCAGATGGTTTACGCTTGAAATGACTTACAATGCTACATCCAACTAACTGTGTAATGTAATGCCAACTTGATCACTTATTTCGTGTGTGAAACCTTCTTACCTGCACATGGGCACCAAGACTTTCTTCTTCTCACCGATGCGACCAATAGAAACAACAATTGGTGATGGAGTACCCGAGCATGTAACGTCTTTCACAATAGCATTACATGTACCATTCCTCTGAGTTAGGACGTTAGTGTAAGTCTCCCCCCAACAGACGTTAGTCTCAGCCTTCCACCAGTCATCTAAAAGAACAGATACACAAAAAGATATATTTATTTCAGGTATGATACTGGCAGAATGAGATGTACATTCTTCAGTTTCAGTACAAAGGAAATTGCTATTCAACCAAAATAATTGCCTGAAATAAATTATGCCGATGAAGCAGCGATAGTTTCTGCGTGGATCAAGTGCTTTACATGGGTTCACATCAAGATGAAATGATGGTGTGAAAATTCTTTCATTTTGAAAAGGGGTCACACCTGTGTCAAATCTTAAGAATTTGTTTGTATAGTATAAAGATAAATAAAATAATGCTTGTTACTCACAAGATGAGGGTTTGATCAGAGCTTCAAATGATCTAAGAAGCATTGGTCCAAGATACGCCTCATAGGTCTGATTGATGAGAGGAATAGGTTGGAACTTGAAGGAGGTATGGTCAGGAACAAACACCTCAGCCATAGGAGAGATATCAAAACGTCTCTGAGCATACAACAAAGACTTGGTCACATTCCAACGCCAGCTCCCTAGAAAAGAAACCATCAAATAAAATTACATTTAAATAAAAATTCCACAAAGACAGAACACTTGCATTCAATATTTCTCTGAAATGTGAAGTTAGTTATCATTAAAATAAAGGCAATATTACAAACCTGATCTGTTTTGAGCAATCATGAGAACAGAGTGAGGAACAGCTCCAAAGCTACAGCTCTTTAATATCTCCTCATCTTGGGTGAAATCAATGACCTCACCATTGCGACACACCATAGCGACATCACTAAGCTGCATTCTAGCAGATCTAATAAGCCTATCAGCAGTATGAGCCTCCAGGAAAGCAATATCACCAGCTTGGTTCTTCAGACACTCTAAGCTACCTTCATAGTCAGAATATGGTTCTTCAGGTGTTTCTGTGCAGTTAGCATCACCAAGTCCACCACATGCACTACACAATCGCTCTTGGTGAACCTAGACAAACAAACATTTCGTAAGAAATCAGTGTTGTGTTTGCAAAGAAAAGGGCCAATTTTTATTTGTTGATAATTTTGTTAGTGTTATGATCTGGTCTTTTAGAACCTGTGAGAAGACGTTCAGCAGCATTCTATACAAGTTCAGCAAACAAACAAAGATAATTGAGAATTTGGAACACTGCCAAATCGGTCTGGATATGCTACTGGTAGGGAAACCCAGAGGTCACAGGTTCAAATCCCTCTTCAATAAAATATTCTTTGTTGACCTTTGTGATGAATAATGTGACTTATCAAGCACTAATAAGCTTGTATAATTACCTTGGTTCTCTCCAGGAACTGACCAATCTGTGGTGAGTCCCACAAGGGGCTGAAGTAACGGTTCAATTCATGTTCACGCAATGCCACATTATCAAACAAGTCAACATTGACAAAGCGACGACTATAAACTTGAAGGAAACTCTGCAAAAGACAAAATTGTTCATATGTTGAATACAGTAAACCTCAATGAGTGAATTTAGAAATAGGACAAAAGCATTAATGTTCTTATGACTTGTATCTATGACAACATACCTTGATAGCAGGATGCTTGATCCAGGTGAATTCCTCTTGACGTTGATTCATCACGGATGGAGATTCATTGATGTACTCCAAAAACTCAGTCAGCTGCTCTTCAATGTTGTATTGCTTGGAGGCAACGTTGCTAAGCAACGAGGTCAGGACGGGATCCTCTGGTTGAGTTATGCTATTAGATCAAATTGAATTAAATATTATGGATTCAGGAAAAGACACAAAGAATTGGGTAATTGGGCAAAGGCAGGGTGGATTGATGAGATAAGACGATTATATATTGCAAATAAAACAAAATATGAAAACTCACCTCTCCAATGGATTTGATTTCCCCCAGTACTTGGATTTCTTGGAGCGGTACGGTGATTGGATTTGTCTTGTTTTCAATTTCTGAATCAAGACATCAATTCCAGATATTGTCTGTGTCTCCTCATCATTTACGATGACTGGTTCATCTTCTAGTCCATGAATCTCTTCAGGAAGTGAGTCAACAAGCTTGAGCAAACCTCTCAGATCTTTGAAAGTTTACCAGAAGAAATTAAAAATCTGTGTTTAGTCATGTTCAGGCAAACAAATACAATTTTGCAATTCTTTTGGTAGTGATGTTAAGAATGTTAATTGATCAGAGGCAAAAAAATGTACCATGTAGCGATAAAAAGGACAGGCAATGTGAAAAAAGCCAACCAAGAAAAAGGCAATGGAATTACTACTGGCAATCAGATGCAATGTTCTGTGGGACTAAACTGATATGAATCAAATGAAGAACTCTACTCATCTTGATTGGCCTAAACATGATGCATATAGTTTGGCAGTAGACTGATTGTCATAAGGAATATACTGCCCAAAGTGCCTGTTGAATACACATGAAACAAGTACAACTCTATTAATACTTGATCACAATAAGCAAACTTACTGTATGGCTTTGAGGTAAGAATACTGCGAAGGAATGGAGCTTTACTGAAAGAATCTGACATCAGTAGTTCTTTAATCTCATCTTTCTGAAGAGCCTTGAAAAAGACATCTAAGAACCTAACAAAATAAAAACGGTTGCAAAATGGAACATTTTAGACTGTTGGAACTAAACTCTTTATGTCTTATTTCTGCTCTTAGTATTACAAGCAGATTGTCATTACAAATACCACCAGAATTTTACATTCCAAGTGCAATATGCTTTCAATATTGGTAGAACCTGGTGCACCTGCTTATTAATTGCTACTACAAACATATTCAATGTTGACGGTCAAACAGGTCTTAACTGTATTTCATCAACCACATTGCCAAATGAATACAGTTCAGGAAAACCTAGAGTTGAGCCTTTACTAGTATACTTGGATCTTATAAGAGACACATACCTTGGTGACATTCCTTTCCAGTTATAGTAATTCCAAGTATTAGGCATATTCATGTTGAACCATTCATAACCAGTGAAATTATAGAAGTTATATCCTGAGAATCCCCAGTTCAGTTCTTGGCCCAAAACAAGGTCTTTATCCCAGGTCCAGCTGCTCGGGGCTGCACCTAAGGGAAAAGAATGTCTCAATCATGTCAATAAAGACAGCAAACACTCTGAATAAATACTAAGAATAATATTCAGACAGACAGTTTGAAGTAAGATCAAACAATACAACAAATACTAATACAGGCCAGTCATTCATCCAAAGATTAACGGTCACAGAGAGATTTCACTGAATAATAAAGTAAATGCAATGGGAAATGGTGGAAATAAAAAAGCGTCAGGCCCTCCCAACTCTAAGCATTTGATATATTTCAGGTCATTTTGGCTGATGAGCAGTTTGCAGCAGTTTATTACTTGTATTGAAATAAAAAAGGAATAGAAAGTGGAATAAGTGACAAGGGTTACCTATCTCTAATGATACACATTAAATATAGATATTATAAATAGGATCAGAAAGGAAAGGATTGAAATCATACCAGGCAAACAGGTTTGGTCGAAGAAACGACTGACAGATTCAAATACTGAGCCAATACGTGGAATAGTTCCATTAGCAAGAAGCCAACCAATAGGATGCTTGAAAGAAGACAACTGAAAACAAAACAACAATTAATCATCATCTTCAAATGTTCCAAATAAAAACAAATTATTGTGAAAGGGTAAGCATTTGAGATATTCCTCTCAATAAAATGTAGCAGATAATCTTACTTAGTAATGGTTGTACAGTAATAATTGTAGGCAAGTTGCTCAGTGATCAGTTGGATTGTAACCTACCTTGCTTATACCAGCGTGACAAGTCTTCAATCCACTCATGTTTAGATATCTGATGTTGCTGCCATATTTCTCAAACAATCTCTCTTTGGTAATGATACCAATGGTGTAAGTATGTGTTGTGTTGTCAAACTGAGATTTGCCTAGGACTTGCTGTATTGGAAATAAAAACAAATATAATGTCAAATATTCATCACTTTGAGATATTCTTGTTGGTGAAGACAAAATATTTAAAAACGACTGCAGATTAATCTGACAATATTTATATTGTAAGTATGATCCAATCTTTATCCTAGACCATTGTAGACTTGTCTCCTGCACAGTCCTCTTACATTCCTTATACGAACTAAGCTATGATATTAATTATAACTTGAAATTATCTCTCCAATTTTTTACAAAGTTATATCATAACACTCACTGGGAAGAGTGTATCAAACTGTTGGCTCATGAAAGGTTGTAGCTTGAATTCTCTTCCAGCAATGAAGGTCTCAGTAGGGTCAGCAGTCAGAAGATCTGCTGTATCATTTGCAATAGCTTGCATACATTCCATCTTAGTCTTAGCCAAGACGCAACCCCACGCTACATTATTCACCTACAAACAAATCAAAAGATACAAACAAAGACAATGTTTTAATTTAAATTAATTATAAAGCATTACTTTTGTTCTTAGAAGCTGTGCATTGAAGATTTTTCTTGCAGATTCTAATCAATTTGAGAACGATTTGAACAAATTTTGTTAACAGAATATAAACAATAATACAACACAGAAACGTACGTACCATTTCAACGCGCTCAAAGTATCCCTTGTACAGTTGACAACCTTCATACAATTCAGGCTTAGTCACACAAACTCTGCACATGGTCTTAGGTACCAGTTGCTCTACAGTGTCCAATACTCTAAAGAATGCTTCAGCATGGGGTTTGATCGTTTCATCAATGTTGATGATGACATTGGATTCATCTTTGAAGATTAGGTTATCACTAGGACAGTTATATTCATCTGAGTCAAAGAGCTTGAAAACACCTGCAGATTTGCCACTGTATGTCTGTATAAAGAGAATATGAAGACAGAAAATTATATTCATTTTCATTTTATTTAGATAATATAACAGTCTACACTGCATTCCATATGCTTAATAAGGAGGCACTATAAGCATAAATCTATGTTGGTCATGCAAATTTTTATTTCCAAAAGCACTGTTGACACTGTTTTGGTTAATAGTTTATGGAAACAATCAATCAATGAACATCATATACATGTACACAGACAGACAGACTGACCAACCAACCTGCACAGCCTTGGCAAACAGTTCTTGAATCACAGTCTTGAGTTCTCTCTTTCTTGGGCTGATGTAGATTGTAGGTTGAGGCACTTTGCTGATGTGGCAATCTTTAGTCTGCCATTCAGTCAGTGGTAGGCTACCAGACTTGCACACAAGCTTAAATTGTGTTTCAGCCAATGGAACTTCAGAGAAAACAAATCAAGACGAAACAAAATCTTAAAATTAGAATTTAAAAATGCTTTCATCCCAAACAATTTAATTCCAAATTTAATTTCATGAACATGTGTGCCAATCATTTGATATTGTCAAGTGATGAGTGCTATAAATGTAACTGGAAACAAACATTATCTTAAATAATTTTAAAAAAAAATGTTTACTTTTCAGGAACATTGATAAATTGAGAGTACACTATTAAGCACTAAACATAATACTTTTTTTTTTAAATCATGACTATCATAGAAATGATAACTAATTGTATGAAAGCTTGAGAGGTTGAGAGAAATAAGTTTGGACTTACTTGTGTCTTCCAGTAACAAGCTCTGGATCTTCTTATGATCTATGAAGGTAACTTCACCCACATCCTCCTTCAAGCAGCGAATACTACCATCAAGATCCTCATACCTAGCAGCATCTTCTCTGCATCTTGCAAGGAGAGTTACTGGATAGGTTCCATTCTTGTCAAAAGTCCTGTTCAGAACACCTGAAGTTTTTGAAACATTCAGTATTTATTTAGACAGTAGTATTTTTCCCTAGATAAAGACTAATTTATCTGCTGTAATGTTTTTTTTATCAACTTGCGACATACCTGGCACACAACTCTCTCCAAAGAAATCACCAGCACTCTGGACAAAGTCTCCTCTTTGTGGGATAATATTCTCCTGGATAAGACCTCCAATGGGTGCTTTGAAGCTGGCAGTGCTATTGGCTCTTGATATACAAGCTCTACGGCTTTCTAGCTCGGCCAAGGTGTCAATGGTGGTAGTTATACGAGTTATAGCAAGGGTGATGTTCTGCCACTCACTGGAGGGTGCTTGCTACAAAATCAACAACAAATCAAATTTAAATAATTTAACAATTATGTTGAGACATTGTTTACTGAACTAGATTATTTAATCAAGTTTCTTGTACTTGAATTGACTACAAAGATTTTGTGATTTCACTGCTTTAAGACTACCAGTACGCGGTACACAGAAATCACATTGATGAATACAAACTTCATTTCATTTAGATGATCCTTGGGCATTTGGTTAAACTTCTATCAAATAATCTTTGTTTAACAATTAACTTTCTTGCAGTTTTTGATAACTTTCAACTTCATACCTTTGTCTGTGTGCTTTCATAAGCAATGGGAAGGAGGCCGTACTTGGTCTTAGCAGTGTAGATGTCTTCATCACGAGTTATCATCATGTCAACGTAGCCTTGTTCAATCCTGTATTGTAATTCCAGAATTACACAATTATACTTAATTGATCTCAGGTTATAGATGAAGATGTTATATTAGTACTAATATATGCATCCTCATATGTACTCACCAGGCCATACAGTGTTCAGGTGATGTAGCCAAAGCACAGGCCCATTCCTTTCTTGGCTTCAGATTGTAGGTGAAGGTGTTAGCCATACGCTCACATTTCTTCCACTCACAGGGAGTTGAGGTACAAAACCTGAAATGACAAAGATTGTTTCCAAGTTCCTTAAGAATTCCTTACTAGACAGTAATCTAGCTGACAAAAAATAATAAAACCGGTCAAGAGTGATTCTACACTACTGGTAAACTCACCCAAACCAGCTCACACTACTAACCTGAGAGCATCTGTAGTGTTGTAGAATTCCTTGAAGAATTTGGGAGGTTCAGGAAATCGTTGAAGTTTCTGGATCATCTGGCGTTTACTTTCCACCCAACGTTGCCACTGACTTTCAATATGTACAGAGTCACGAAGGATGGTGGGTTCTTCTGGCTCTGTAAGGATACCAAAAATATATCATCATTATTTCAATACCTGATAAAAAGAACATAAGTGACGAACCTGTGCTGTGGCAAAAACCAACAAGAATACTAAAACATATTATTCAGTAAAAGGATTGGATGGTGACATCTTTAAAGGTAGTATCATATTTTGGTTTTTGTCAAAGAAATACAGATCCATGAGCAAAAATATCAAGGAAGATACAGTAACAGTCATCTGTGAAAATGTTAGTCCCATACAGTGCCCACTTTTTGAGAAAACAGTGAAACAGCCACAGTATTTCCTAAGTGTTTTCTCTTTTATTTTTGATCTTTTAAAAGATCAAAAAGATTTTTGGTTGTTGTTTTACTAATTTCTGGATAAATACATAATTTCAGGCGGAAAAATTTTAACGGTATGTTTTTACCATCACCATCTTCATACCCTGTAAGTTATACCTAAATCTGTGAACACTTCTGTTTCGGTTTCTTACCAAAGTATGATACTTCATACTACCTTTAACTTGAATTTTAATGAGAAGGAATGTACATGTACCTGGGATATCGGCAGCCATGCACACAGCTCCACCACATGATGTAGGACAACATTTCTTGATGCCATCACAATGTCTATCTGACTCACAATTGGTCACGCAAACACCAAAACCACCAGCTGGTATAACTGGGCATCGACCTGGCTTGTTATCAAGCTCTCCAACCACTCGGTCAAATATGTCTGCGGGAAAAACAAGTACGTACATCAATACAACTTGCAATAACAAAATAATGATGTTTAGAAAATGGTCCGTCGGGACATCTTAGTTTAAATTAAAACTGATATCCTAATGTAGCAAACTTTTTAAGACTTTGTAATGTCACTCATTGATACTCAGTCGCTAATTAATTAGGCAGTGTATATTTTGCCGACACCTGCAATCTTCCCACAAACGCTATTTGCCATTCCCATCTGCTAAATTGCAGTAATGTTCCTTCGGCAAAATAACCTTTAGATGAAGAAGGCCAGCATGGCCAACGAGAAGAATGCGCTGGCAAAATATACACTTCCAATGGGAGACTTTGGAGAACTGGTCTGCCCTGTTGACTTGAAGACCGGTTCTCCAAAGTCTCCCATTAATTACTCATTGCAATGAATGAACAGAAAATAACAATGTAGCCTGTAGGCTAGTTAGTTGACTTTTATTACTTAAAAGTGTTCACACAAAATAATGATACCCAGAATCGTGAGAATCCCTTTAACTCTTAAACAACTGATGGCAATTACCTCTATCTTGTCTTTGGGGATTGACTGAGTGACACTGATACCGTAGCAGCTTTCTTTGATCAATTTCCCTTCAAAGTTTGGAAACATTTTGACCATCAATGATGAATGATTAGGACAAACTCGACTCGACAGCACATGTAACAACAATAAATTATACTGTGCTAGCGACCTCTATTGGTCAGAGCAGAGCCGTACAAAAAAAAAATTGTGCTGTATAGCGCCCTCATGGTTAAGTGAATGCCAAGTTAGAAAGCTGCAAAACTTATTTGCGTGTACTTGAGGTAGGCCTATCTCTTGAAAGACAGACTACAATTCCGAATCCAGTTCAGAAAACGGAACCAACATTGGGAAACGTATTATCGCCATCGAGCATCTTTTACTTTTTGTTCCAATTAGAGCAAAGAATCTTGAAACTTTTTTTCTAGTAGTAATAAAAAGGAATGTAATACCTGAAAAGGGTAGTGCGCATCCCGTCCCGATCAAAGCTACAAGAATGAGAAACTTCATCATCTTGGCGACTTCAGTTCGTTCACGCGGCCGAACTTCTGTCAACAATTCCACTTCCAACTGTCGATTACAAACCAGCACTCCGTATTTATACCGTAGAAGACTCTGAATAAGAGGGAGTGTTTATACTAACTTGACAAAGTCCAAGGGACGCCAAAATGTAAATGACATAACAGGGCATTATTTGGTTCACATCACCAGATTATTATGCAGCCATTTAGAGCCGTCGGATGGTCAATAAATAAATTTCCTTCTCTTTCGTTTTTCATCTTTTAATTTCGACCTTTCATGTCAACAAGCGAAAATTAATGACTATGATTTGCATACAATGGAGTTTATAAAGGATTATGGATTGATTTAATGAGATAATAGTCGATTGATTTTATGGGAGTTTTATTTGATATCTTGGAAACGTAGACCATTACGATGATGAAGGCCGTGAGGTGACTGAGTAAACTCACCTGGCGGACACATCAAAAGCACGAATCGTTCGATTCGGTCATTTCATTTTATCTTATTAGAAATCAAGCACACAAGGGCAGGTGTGTTATGCAACTGGTCATTTCATACTTTTTGTACTTTTGGTCTGATTATGAAGGGAATTTCATGCCTTGCCCTCATAGCATGGGATCTAATAGATTTATACACATTGTTTGAGGTAAATGACTGCAACATTTCCAACTATTTCTAACTTCCAACAAACACAATCACACACTCTCCTATGGAATGGGTTCAGACAGCCAGACAAGGCCATACCCACCTCCACCCCCAATTAAGCAGTAATCCTGTAATCATATCTTCCCAGATTTGTTTTTATGACATAATGGCCTTATATCAGTTCCATTCACCCCATTAATGGACTGTCTTGTTGTTTGATCTCTATGCTGGCAAAACAATAACTTGTTCTTCATTCCGCTGACCGAGCATGTAAACAGCCCACCGAAACCCAGTCACCTCACAGGTCAACAAACTACGTCCACACTGACCAAGCATGTCAACCAACCAATAAAAACAAAACAATCATCCAACCAACAACCCCTCAAACATCAGACTAACAAACCCAGTTACCCAACAATCAATTAAAACAATTAAAACAAACAATTAAAATCACAACTTAACATCAAACCAATATGACAACAAAATCAAATCCTGTTTTATGCACCTGCAAAATTTAATCCATTTAAATGTTGAAAATATGCCCTAAAATACATCCAAATCAATATCCTCTGTGATTGAACACTTGGAGGTGGAAAATGCATTAATGTTACCATGTACCGCATCATGTAAGTACAGATGCATATTTTATTAGTATTATTCTTCGCTTAAAATGGAATCATCATTATTTTGTGCAATTACAAAGAAACTATAGGTAAAGTACAATGTACCTACTTGGTAAAAGTACAGTATTGACAATGCCTCAGCTTATTATAGCTTGCTAAAAGCGAAGGTGATCCATCAACAACAGACGATAGAAAAGTGTGGTTGAATGAACTGTCAATTTGTCTGACACCTTGTACTAAGGAAGGAACAAAATGCAAATTTTAATTATTCAGATTGAGCCAAGAACATTGGAGGAACATGAGACTTTAACCTCTGGATTAACAACTGCAGAAAATAATGCTTTCAGTCAAGATTTAGTTAAAAGCAGGATGACAATTATTGAAATTATAATAATTCTGATTCGTATTTATGGAGGATTACATCTGCAAAATTACTGTAAAATCATTTAGCCATAATTCTGCTCACCTTTCATAAAAGCATATCAATAGAATTATACTAAGAAATGAAACTTTCGTTGTCTTATACAACCATACATTAAAAGGAATGTGTGGACAGCATATTCATAGTAAAAAACAAATATGGGTGGGATATGGTTGGGATATGGTTGGAATACGTTGAGGTGCAGTTTGGGTAAATTAAGCATGAATCAAGCCGCCTTGGTATAAATTCTACAGCATGCACAATAGTTTGGTACCAAAGACTACAGCATTTCTCTTTCCTATTGGTTAAAACAAATCATCCTTAATGCTAACGAACTGCAATTTTACAGCATTAAATAAACACAGGTAATCTTTATAACTGATTGAGAATCACCACCCATAAAATATTCTTGGCAAGGTAACTATATCCATTCGATTAAAACTGCCCAACATTTGTATACACAAGGCCAGCGGGTCTGATCACGTGGACTAATGCTACATGTGACTAACAATATCTAGTTACAGCACTGGCAAAGATGCTGATAAGATCAGAGTATGTCATTGATGTTTTAACCTTGTGTACACAAATGCGTATCTATTAAAAATAATAAAAACAAGTCTGATTCTCAATAAAACATGCTCATTATAAATAGCAATGTAAATTAAAATCAACTAAGCTAAAATATAATCATAGTCTTAAAACTGTTTCTACCTTTTGAAAAATAAACAGTTCATTTCTTTTTACAGGTTAAATAACAAAATGGAACGACACTGTAAAATAATGTTTTCATGATGAGGGTAAATACTGGAGCGGTTCACAGACACTAAGTATTTCTAGAGATATTTCTATCTGTGCACAATTTAACCTGATATCTCTCCTCCTAATACCTTCAAGCTAAAAGACAATGCATTATATTCAGTGTCTGACTGGAGTAACTACACATATCATCTCAAGTACAGTAAGTAACAAAGGCAAAAATGCAAGCAAATAAACATCAAACCTAAGGAATCCTAGCGCATCGGGCTGAATGTCTATTGTGTTTGGGTGTTTCCTACAGTAACTTAAAATGAAATGAACAATGAAGGCTGATATGAATAAAATTATTGCAATACATCATATGAACAAAGAGGGGAAGAGAACATAAGATGGTAATTAACCGGAATAAAAAGATACAAACTTACAATGTTCATTTTGATTTAAGACACTGTAGGAATTCAATCCATAGCCTTTACCCTTAAAAATTAAGATGGTATAATGTGTGCATAACCCTCACAAGTAATATAATGTAAAATATCTTCACATGTGCAGACCATGCATCCAGTTACACCTGTATGTGATGGATCACTAATGGATCACATACAGGTGGATATGGGGAAGGGGAAAGAGGCATGTTTGTGCAAATGACATGTATCACTAATCCACAACAACTTTAATACATTAACCTCAACACAATGTGGACATTTATAATATAAATACTGAACAGTATAAACATGTATGTATATTCATGAAATAAAATATCTGCCATAATTTGGTGCAAAAATATCTACTTTATCTCTTACTTTCCTTACGTAATCTGTACACTTTACACATTTTCCACATTAACAGCAGTGAACAATACAGAACCAGATATTGTCTGCATACATGTATATCGGAAGCACTACTGTTCTATGAACACTGCCACAGGTAACAAATGAAATATATTTATACATGCTTTAGGGTCACTATGCCTAACTATTGTTTGATCTAATGAGGGCACTATATCACAGCTTTCTTTGAGCAATGCACCAGAAAAAAATGTGATATATTATTCTGCTTGTATGACATTTTGGGCAAACGTTGGTGTAAGTACAGAGCCCTCATTGGGTCAACAATACAACCTATTTTTCAGTGACAATAAATGTTAGTATTCATAATACAAGTTGCGGGTAACTTTTGAATCAAAAACCGTTTTACTCTATGTACATATTCATTGCCCATACTAACTTCTAAGCCCTTTTGGAAGGTTCCACGATTTGTTTTCAAATGAATGAATCACAACAAACATTCATGGAAAAGAAACAATTCTATCCATCCTGTTTATGACCTTGGCTCCATACCAGGAAATGTTTATGCATATAATGAGTACCAGGCATAAGGTATGTAAACAACACAATATTATGGGGTACCAGGGACAATGACATTCTACAAATATTGTTTCATCTCCATGTCAATTTACAGACCAAATGTCCTAAATAACTAGATAATCTGATGTTCTTACAACCAGATTATGATATCTGGGGTCAATTCTGGGAATCTATCAAATCTAGGGTTATGACAAGAATGTATTTCATACTATGGAAAAAAGATACATTTTCAGTCTTCTGATAATGTTCCTTACAAAATGCTGACATTTAGGTCTATTTCAAGATTAGAATCATTTACCGTACTCTATACTTGATTACAGCTGCTATTGGTTTATGCACTAACTACACTCAGAGAGGAAGGACAACCTAAGAGTCAATACTTTATTCTGAAACTCTCAGATAGGAGAACAAAGACAACTAAATGGAGTATGATTTGAAGCAGCAATCTCCATATTATTACAATGGTCACAGTAACCCTCAAAGTCCAAAGCTGCAATTCTACTAAACTCAGTTTTCCATTTTCTCCTTTAAATGAGATAGATCTGATCAGTTTGCATTGTGGTTTATTTGGTGATTATCTGTATCTATACAGTATTATGATACAGCAGTATGTAGATACATTAACAACAGTTTCAGTTTAGTAGGTGCCCCTAAGCCAATGTAAACACCTACATGTAGTGATACATCTTCTAAACATACATAAATCCCAACTAGCTTTTCATAACCTGATTCAGTAAATTGCTTATGTTAGGGAGTGCACATTTAATTACTAAATAACCATGGCAACAGTTTAAACCCTAAATTATGCTGGATTATTGATGACTTACGATATACTGTTAGTTGTCACGATGGGAATGCTAATGGCAACATGAATATTTACGGTTTGTTCCATTAAAGTTACCATGCTGTATGTTGGTATAGCACGGGCACCATATAACTTTCAGAATGGTCTTCATATCCAGACTACTGGTATATTGACAAATCAAGATATAGTTAATATGTTTATGAAATAAACATCCTGTCACCACAATATTTCAAACTTCAGTTTGTTTACTTGTTTTTGCATTCAGCATTTCATCCTCAGATTCAATAATTGACATATCAATGCCTTTCATTTCATCTGAGTTACTGTCTAGATCATCCAAATCATTATCATCAAGTGCTGCAGCAGGATTGGTAATCACACTTACTGGGTACTGGTTCTCATCCATGAAGTCACTGTAGGATTGGTGACTACCGGGTTTAGAATGGAGTTTGAGACGTAACTGCATCACCTGTATAGAGACAACCATACATCAACATTGTTATTAGGACAAACGATTACTTTAAAGCAATATCAATATTATTAAACTGTGAGGTTATAAGTGAATGAGAACATTGATGTTTGCCAATATTATTTGTTTCTCCATTCACCTTATGTTAATAAGCTGATTACAATGAACTACCAGCTAATGATCATAATGATGCTAATAGCTTGCATTATTATTATAATGAAATGAACTTGAACGTGTTCCTTTTTTACATTTAATTAGCTTTCTAATCCTGCTACCTCTTACCACATTTTGTACTGGTTGAGTTTTAAATGAGCAATACATTTGATGATATGGTCAGTTGTATAGATCCTATTCAAGTGAGGCCAAGTACCATTAAGACCCTCCAGTTCCTATGTGAACAGCTGCAATGGTTGTAGTATTTTTAGATCAGATGCATGTATAATTTAAGTTTGTGTGGAGAGACATTTTTCCCAATTATCTTTCCTACACTTCATTAACTTCATTGTCCATTGAGTCATAGTGTCATGCTATCATTTTGAGTTCAGATCTCAGTGGTTGCTTATCATTTCCTACATCAATGGCAGAGCTCACTTTGCACAGCCAGGAAGCAATCCAGGTCATACAAAGAGTTCACTCCTTCAAAAGTAATCATGCTAATTGGGAGGTAGTGAGAGGGTTGCAGAGACAGTGCATGACGAGTGGGCGAAGGGAGCAGAGCTGGGATCATGCTCAGGGATATCTCAAAAGGGAATTAAGGTTTGGAGAAACATTTAGAATAATTGGAAGTGTAATGCAAGTGACTGGTGTTACTGTACCTCTGAGGTGAGCTCCGTTATTCTGTTGCGAAGCTCCTGCATGCTACTTTCAGTCTCTGATTCACTCAACGTTCTCTTGGTCAACAACTCTTGGTTCTAAGCAGCAAGAACATGGTAAGACAGTTCAGGGAATAGATGCAAGAGGTATGATTGGATTCCATTACTGAACCTTACATGTATATCTTGGATTATTTGGGGATCATCCGCTATATGTTGGCCAGAAAACGTCATATTACTTAAGGTGAAGTCCTTCCAATAAATCAATTTTGTTTTCCACATTTCAAAAAAAGTACGCTGTTTTGGAGGAGAACTTTTCAAAATTCTGATAACAGGGAATGATGAATGCTTAGTAAGCACCACAATAGAATCACACTGGTACATGTATTTACTGGCTAAATGAACTCCTGATGTTTATATAGCAAGGCTAAAGAAAGATACATGTTTGTGTAAATATAAAAATAAATACTATTGTCCAGTGAAGCTACAATTAAACCATTCATATTTATTAGTTATTGAAAGAATCCACCATTTGAGATTCTGCAGAGCGCCCTCTACTGACAGAAACAAGGAATATCCCAGATATGACAGTCTAAAGCACAAGCTACATAAAACAATTGTTAGTATACCACCAATATGCATTTGAGTCTTTGTGCTGGGGTATTAGCTATAATCTGTACAGTATAGCAACATTACAGTTGTGTGTAATTTATCATCATGGTCTGCACTTGTGCCCTTTTGGTGGATTTACAATCTACCCCATGGAGAAATGACAATGTTAATATTTCTAATGCCACATTACCACTAAACAGCCGAGCCTTCTCAGGTCTTTTCTTGTATTCAATGGAACTACAAGCACAGTGGATTTATAAGGCTGCATGTAAGATAGCAACTGTATATGTGACATTGTTAAATTGCAAATAAATAACCATGTGAATGTTTTATGAACTAAAGAATACACTAGATTTCCTCAGCTCCCATATGGCAAGCACAGTGCATAAGATACTGAATTTAGACATACTCAAACGTAATGTAACCTTTATGGAGCTTTCAAGAGATTCATTTAAAGTCTAGAAAGAAAAGAAATGAAACATGAAAATGTAAGATTTGCCTGGCCGACTTGGAAGAAACATTTCCCTTTTTTGACAGTTAAACATATTTTTTATTTTATTTTTTTTTTGGGGGGGGGGAAACAACTCACTCCAGCGAGAATTTTTTTTAAAAATGTTAATGCTATTTCTGCAGCACAATCACAATGACTGCCTAACCATGGAAAACATCCAGAACAATTTTTGTATTATTCCTACAGTGGTCTATAACTACTCCATTGAAGTTGTTATTTTTGAGCTTTTTCTCAATCTTCAATCACATAAGACTAATCTTCTGATTCCCAGTATCATGACAAAGTACCTCTGCTCTTTTCTAGTCAATGTAGCTTTCTAATCAATTGGTCAATCACATCTTATCGCTATGTTCATTTTAGTCCAACTCACCTGTATTTCCAGTTCTGCCATTTTTTGAGCCAGTTCAGCTAAGCAAGCATTGGCCTCTGTCTCTCGTAATCTGACTGTATACATTTCCTCTTGACTCTGTAAAACGAAAATGCAACTTAGACTGAGAAAGATATCATACACAGCAAAGAGACAATTATCCATATTTCGATACAACCTCTTCTTTTATTTTCCTTGATAACCAAACTCTCATAACAGAAACCATTTGGTGGTAAATGACTGACCTTTGCTTCTAATTTGACCAATTCTTTCAGGGAGTTGTTCAGGGCGCTCTGTAGTTTCTCTTCATGTCCTTTGACTTTCTCAAAATCTTCCTTCAGTATCAGACGTTCCTCTTCACTGCGTCGGAACTGATTGCTCGTCACTTGATTCTATCAATGAATTGAGAGTTACCGATAATTGCTTTTAATTAATCATGAATCCCTCAACTCAAGCCAACAGGACTCTACCACTCCTCATCTAAACCAATCTATGTCAGAATTTACCCACCTGTGTTTCTAGTTCCATAACTCGTTGTCTCATCTCCTTCAGCTCTGCAGTTGCTTCTGCTTCCCTTAGTCTAACACTCATCAGTTCCTCAGTCAGTGTTTGTACAGTCTGTTTGCTGTTACCATCTTTCCTTCTGGCTGTTGCCCTCTGTAGATGAGTCTGTAAGATAACAAACTTACTGTCATTCTGAAGGTTCCCTTTCATTTATGCCTTATACCTCGCCAGTTTACTCATGAAGATGAACACCACAAACTTTTCTAACCTACAATGCAAGCATTTTTGATAATTAGTAACCAGGTTCAAGTTGTAAGATGCTTCTTCTTCTTCAAGTTCTAAGATGCAATGTCAGCTTCTGCCTGTCTTACCTGCCAATGTCCTTCAAGTTCATTGACTGTCTGTCGGAGATCCTTGAGAGCAAGATTAGCTTCAGCTTCTCGTAGCTTAACTGCTATAAGTTCATCTTGTAGAGATTCAATTGAATGACCAGGCTCATCTTTTAACTTCTTATTGGCCTAAACATGAACAAAAACAATAGATCATCAGCGTGAAATCAAAACTTGTAAATTACAAGAATTCAAAGTAACGTAAGAAGTGCCAACCATTAACCAACCTAGGACCTCTTACCACAATTTATGAAACAGGTCTGACGGATAGAAAAGACTACTTATCTGTATCTATCATAAGAACAACAAGATTTTATGCAATTCTTTAATAAAAAAAAATGCAAAAAGCAATAGCAGAAAAGCTGTTTGCTTGGTAGTTGTAAGTTGTATGATCAGCCATTGCCAAGATTGTTAGTAAACAGTTTTCTACTTCTGTACCCTATATCTTATTTATCAATAACAAATTCAGATTGTTATACCGGTTAATACAACATGACTAGCATACCTTTTCCAAGGATTTGATATCATGTCTTAGTTCTTTGAGTGTTTCTGCTGATTCAGCTTCCCGTAATCTTACTGCAATGAGTTCTTCTTGTAAAGCCATAATGATTCCTGTAGATTCACCATCAACTACGTCAGAATTATCATTCCTAACCTGAAAAATATCAAATATCCAATGGTACTCAATATTCATTACATAGGGCTTGCACAGTGAGTCAACTATGAACATTTGAATAGTCCATCCATCCATCCTGTTTAAAAGAGAGTTATGTGGTTCTTTGATTATATGGAACTCTTATAAATGAATAAATTGTAACACAACAAATGCGCAAAGAGTATTACGGAATAACCCAGTCATACTGTAAATCCATGATGATATTTCATCTTGTATTGCAAATGAAATGAAAACAAGGCCAGGTACAAATTGCAGATAGGTCACAATGTGTCCGGGCATTGCCTGCATGTAGATCATTATCATGTCAGACAGATGCAGCTGATTAGGCAGTTAGTCACTTAGTACAATCAACAATACAGAGTTACACCAATGTGCATGTTTAACTACAAGTGCATAAACTGAACAAATTCAAGTCAATTAGAAATGGTCTTTGCAAACAAATGTTATGAAATGAAGATGAAGAATATGGATTAGTTTAAATATATGTATAAAAACAAGATTGATGATTTGATTTGATTTGATTTTGATTTGAATGATTGCAGTAAAATTAAACCAAACATAACAAACCAAAAATGTGTGTTATTCAACATGTGAACCAGTCCACATTTAGGAGGAATATTCATGAGCTGCTTTGAATAAATTGCAGTGATTTGTGCCTTCTTTTACATGAACACCTCAATTAATCATACAACTCCGTACTCAAATCTCAGACTCGAAACAGAACAACAAGTGGTAAAAACAAGAAATCAACAATTGTAAGAAATGTAGTGAGATTTTACATCATAATTCTTTCACAGAAAAGCAACTAGACAAAACAAAAACACAAAAACACGGCATAAACTTATCTGTCTGATCTACCACACCCCAATAAATTTCATTAATTTAATTATGTGGGCTGCACGTTGCTATACTGATTAGCAGACTCGACCTTTCCAAGTCTCAGAGCATGCAAGTAGTTTAATTCTACTTGACTGATTCCCATCTTGCCTACAGATGAAAAAAACATCTCAAGGTTGGTCAAGTACATCAGCCTGTAGGTAAAGGTGAGTCCCATTACATGCATCAAGTAATGCACAGGCTGTAAGTAAGTGATGACGAATCCTACTGTAGACTGCTACATAGATTCAACCTAGTCTTTCATCAAAGGCTCCGAAGATAATCTATTTGTTCTTAAATAATGAAAAGGCTGAAAGAATAAATGTCCCTTTCTTCAGAATTTCCTTATTTTCAAATATAATACTATTGGATTAAAGAAACAATAATTTACTATTCTAGAATTTAAGCCAAATGAAACAAAGAGTACATGACATTCTATCCACGCATGCCGTACATGAACTGTGAAGCATTTAAATAACAGTGCAACCAATTAAAAGGAATCATGTAACATTTGCCAGTTCAGCCTTGATAAAGTACAGTGCATGTATTTGTACAGTTCAGTAGAGGGCTATGCTAGGGACTTATAACCCAACACCCAGTAATACAGACTGACACTGCCTGAGGTAATTTATATGCTAATTTGGCTGATAACTTAATTTGTTATTTTTTACACTAATAGAGTCATGAAATATTAATCTGTGAGTACTACTATAAATAATTCAAAATTCAAAGCTCAATGCTTGATATTTCTATGTAGAAATCTGCCTAATGAAATTATCATTACACATAAAATGTCCAAATGTAAGTAAACAAAAAGCAAAATCACAAATGTGAAAATAACCAATAATTTGATAACATGTAAAACAACAAACAAGCAGATAAATTATTAACAAAAGGAAAGAAGTAGGAAATCTGTTGAAACAAAATAATTGAAATGACTTTAAATTTAGTCAGTTTCCCTTGTGGTTATTTGATGATGAAATGAAATAATAATATTGAATATTAAAATGTATTATTGGCAAATACTATAATAGTATTATAATGACAAAGGGTGAAATATTTGGTAATATTGGTAATAATACTGAGGTTACCATACTTACTATATAGACAAATGGAAATGGTTTATTTTAACCCAAAGACCAAAGTTTGCCAATGAGCTATTATTACAACAAACAACATCTAGCATTTGAAAACAATAAAATAAAATACACACATTTTGAAATCATGAGACAAGACTATCACTGTACTACACTGGTTCAAAATATCACCAACCAACATTTAAATGATTAAAGAAAAACACATACAGAGAATACAAAGCCACTCTATGTGCAGCATGAAACAGCGGCCGTAAGCAACATGTGAAAACGATGAATGCTAATGAGGATGACTAATACAAGCTGATCCACAAGGAACTCAGTTCCCACGGCAACAGCTCTCATCATTGGAGGATACATACATAATGCTCATAGAACTACTTAAGGTAAGTATGTAAAAGCATATATCACAAAAGGATGTTCTGCAAGTTATTGATTAATGTGAAATTGTGGATTTGGAGAGTTATTAGACCCCCAATATGCCTTGCCAAATTAAGTAAAACATTTTCAAAATTATAGATGCAAAACATTTTGAGCATGTACATGTATGCACTGTACAAAGCATTTTTGGATCAGAATTAAGAATAGAGTACATAATGACTGCAAACACAAGAAACCAAAATAACGCAGCCAATCATTTGTACAAAAGATTCACTTTGTCAACGAAGATTCACACATAATCATTACTGTATTCTTATATAGTAGTGCTGACATTATGTAGTTTCAGATATTGTCATCACAATACAATTTGTAAGGTAGGCCTTTGCAGTTCAAAGAGCATTTTGTGTATGTGTCCACCTCATGGGGATTGTGTCTGTCAGTATACAGACAATTTAACACTTAATGGTTTTCTCCACTCAGGTGTAAATGGATCTACATGTAACTGTGTACATGAACAATGTAGTCTTGATTCTTGCATATAAATAATCCTCCCTTTTGGGAAATTATAGGAACACAACAATAAGTTGTAGACTTAAGGGACTGGTGCTTCAAATGAGCAGGAGTAATAATCAAATGCATTAAATAATATTATTATGGGTAGTGAATAATATAATCACTAGGTTTGACAGTTATTTGTGCTTCATGTTTATTCCACAATTTGAGCAATTGATGCAGAAGAAATATTGAACTCAAGGCTGATGAACAAGACAGTATTTAAGAGCTGTGGGGTCGGGCAAAGAGAAGTGAGTGGTGAATAAGAATATCTTTCTATGCTAATGAAATAATACAAGAAAGCAGTGAACTAATATTCACAATGATCACAACTACAAGTTTGACAATTAGTAAACTACAACACCAACATATGAATGTATAAAAATCAGCAATATGTACACATGTATACTGATGTTAGTTTACCACACAACCGCAGTGAAATAATTTCACAAAATGTTACCTTGCGCATAAAATCCTTCACAATCGTCTGGGCTCTTTGTAACTTGTCCATTGTCTAGTCGTCAGAAACAAAAACAGCATCATTGTCAAAACACAAAAATGGAGGAAAATTGTCAATTTCTCAAGTGTTACTTCAATGAATAACTAATTGATGACAATCCATCGTATGTGGAAGAAGCAAGCTGTGAGAGCCGTAATCCATCCAATGAGTGTGATGCCTTGGGTGGAATTATCACACTACGATCCAGCTTCAATCCTAAGCACCAAGCAGTTTAACATGTTTCTGCATCCTGCCGTGTAGTCATGACTATTCTCCACTCAGTATTGACTTCAATATCTCCACGTATTGTAGATCACTATACAATGGCCTTTAGTCATTAGGATTTCTTATTGTGTAGGTACATGTGTGAGTATAGTCACAAGCTATGGCGTATTTAACCTACATGTAGGTCCAGACAGCATCAATAACTGATCCACTAGCAATAAGCTAGTACAGACATGAGCAGACAGCAAACTGTGCACCTGGTTTAATGCAGTGCACTTCAAGAGTTTCAGCTCAAAGCCAAGGCCTGCATTCAACATTTAAAATCATGTTTCTCATTCCAACAAAAAAACTGACCAATTTTAGCAATGAAAATCTTAGTTCATGATCAGGAGTCAGCAAAATTATTTACTTACAATGTATTCAAAATAAAACTATTTGATTAAATTCAAATTGTGGAAAATGTATGAATGGGAGGATTTTCCATGAGAGGTTCTTCAAGCAAACCAGGTTTTGTTTGTCATATGTCACACACTGATTATATTTCAAATGGAGGAAGAACTGAGTTGACCCATAGGTCGGCTATTCAATGCAACAGATTTACTATACATGTAGGTCAATACAATAAATGCCATTTCAGTGCTACGCTGAATCTGGTTTTTAGTCAAAGTCAAGGAGATGTAACAATAATAAATCTTAACTTTTACTGGTAGAGAAATTTGATTATTTTCAGATGCAATGCAAGTATGGCATTTGGTTGTTCACCAAAAAAACCCAATATTTACGTACAAATTGACAGAACAAATCAACATGTATGGATTTCTACTGACTATTGACCAAGATTGGCCCATCATGAAACCAGTGTAACGACTCAACCATTCTGCTAATTACAGACATTAATCAAAACATAAACAGGGAGATAATCATGTTTTAAGTATGAGCAAGAGGTTGAATGAATGAATTGTGCCCACTTAAATGTAACAGACAAAAAAATTACACAAAAATCTAAACTTTACGATTCTAACCCAGAAACAAGATCAATTTTTCTTGTAGCCAATTAGCAGTGGGCCAGCAGTGACATAGTGTCTGCGTATTTATAAGGTGGTTTTTGGAGTGTTTTTTATGGATGTACATGTATTAGTAGAATACAATATGAAATGGGACAACAGGTAGTGTCACCGACTACTGTGTACTTGTGCATTAGATATTCTCATCCTTCAATTAGTGTACAACCCCCCAAACTGGAAAATGTGTATTGCTTACATGCACATTGAATAATTGTAGTAATGCAAGTAAGCATTATAATATGATATGTAAGAATAACACTTTCAGACAAAACAAATTTATATCATAAAGTCAGGAAGAGGTTCAGAGTTTAAAGTAGTGTACAAGATTACAGGATTAGCAAGGATGAAAATCTTCCTTCTTAAACCGTCTGAAATCTTACTTTTTGTAATTCTTACTACAACCAATATCTCACATAAATATTTTAAGAAATTTGCAACTCAACCCCCCCCCCCCCCCCCCATTGCATTTACATGCAATGAGCCATACATGTACATGTAATTGCCTTTAATTACCGGAGTAGAAGCCTGTATGAACTCACACATATTGACCAATCAATACACTGTACCTACCTAGGTAAGACCTTACATAACAAATCAATCTAATTACATGCATCTTGAAGCATGTACAATTAAGTTTAATTAACTCGCTACAAAATGCATACATTTGGAGGGTGACAAAATTAAACATTGATTTACGTAAGCTTGTGAGTGCTTGCTACTGACAAACAACAAAGCTTATAAAACCATCTGCAATGTCCATTGTGGTTCGTCAATCAACTAATTAAACCATCCCATAGAATAATTGGCCTCCCATTAACCACTCATGAAATTAGAAATGTAACACCTCCTGTGATTGGTCAGTCAAGACATTTTACATATAAACATGATGGGCAATGATTGGTCTCTCATTGACCAATCACAAGACTAGTACACCACCAATGAAACTATACCTACTGTGATTGGTCAATCAAGACTCTCTCATTAACCAATTACATAACTAGTAGACTACCAATGTATACCTTCTGTAATTAGTCAGTAAATGCTTAATCAAACTATGGAATAAATGGACAACCTCTGACCAGTCACAAACAAATAATGGCACTGCCCACTGGGGCTGGTCAGTTTGTCTCAAGCCCACTAAAACAAAGGGGTAATTAAAATAAAACAAAACAAAGAGACAGCTTCCACCAAATGTAAAGAAAAACTCATTGCAATGCATGAAACATCATAATAATGGACACCCAACCCATTCCAGCCCCTCGGCATTATCATACACAGGATATATGACAATCAAAACCTATGATGAGTACTGCAGTATATACAGTTGTAGTTGCACACACGTACAGTATATTATGTGAAACTAGGAGATGACATCATTCTCTAAAAATAGTCCTAACCTTCTACATTTGATCACCTGATATTGGATCCAATCAACAAGATTAGCATCCTCAGGCCTTGCAGACAGCATGGTAACGTGAATCAACTGAGTCTTACACTAGGGATATATGTGCTGATTGAGTCTACATCTGATATATGAATTGGTGTTGATTGGACTGGTTCTAACCCTAACCTCAATAGGGATAAGGGTAGTGATAATTGCATGATACCATGGAGGTAGAAATAGAGTATACTGAGCCAAAGCAAGAGGGAGTGCCAAGAGACTTCACTAAATATTACACATGGCATTATAATTATGCTTAATACGTCAAGAATGTCCTATGTTCTTCATTGTGCTATCTATTAAATATCAACTGAACTCAGCCTCTGGAATCAATACGCCAGCCTAATAAACATTCATTTAACTGATGTCTCAACAGTAAATATATAACAACACAATGTGAAGTGTTAGAGCTGCGTCTCTTTGTGGTCAAGCGATGTGATACTCCTCATAAATATTCAAAATATTTTTAAAAGCTAATATTATTTTAATTAACATGACAAATAGTTTGTTAATTCGTATGACATTCACGAATTGAGTCATTTGAGTGAGTGATACAAAATAATAATAATCTCTCACTCATCCTTCCACAGATAAACAGCTAAAAACAAGTTATGTCTTTCAACCTACAACCACACAAATAAGAACCCCGCCCCCATTATCAAAGCTCATTTAAAATTCAAGTAATAAAAAACAGCAAATGGCTCATCAACCACAAAAATGACCTGAACAGTTCTCCTATCCTGCTTAGATAGAAATGTCAGACCCTCTCAACTCTGAACATCTCATCAAAATAATGAACTTATCTCCGTAACGAAGTTGGATCAATATAAAAGCCAAAGAAAAGTTGGCACAATTCAACCAGTAGATGGCGCTATTTTAGTTGGCCAGAATATGAACTTGTTAGTATGCAGAACATGCAAGTAGTTTCAGGCATACACATTGTACATCCACTGATCTTAAATAGCGCCCTCATGTGATCCTCTCTCACAATGGAAAATGTAATGTTTAGGTTTAATATTTTGTTCATAAGTTAATCATACTAAAATGTAAATACAGACGCTATGCCTGAAACACCAACAATATATTAATACAAGAAGGTTTAACATGCTTAGCGAAAAAGTGAGATCATTCAAAAAGCAAAGTTAATTGTTAACACATATCCTAATATTAGAATGAGACTTACCTTTTCTCGGAGGTCACCAATGACTGTTTGAGCACCTTCCAGCCTTTTTGTTGTTTCAATATTGTGTTGTTTGATCATCTCTAATTCCTTCTTGACAACGTAATTGTCTTCAGCCTCTTGTGCACGTAGTAACTGACCCTGAATCAGTCGATCAGCTAATACCTCATTCTCTTCTTCTAAAACTTGGATTCGACGTAAGAGAAGTCTGTTCTCTGTGCGTAGTCTCTGTTAATATAAACACATATGAACCAAGCACATGTAAGTTTAGCTAAGACTTTGATCATAACCATGGGGATTTCTTGTTGCCAATGGACACTGCCCCATCCCCACTGGTCATCATCTCATGGTCATTGCCTTGGTAGCCCTGTTTCCTCCCAAAAAAATCCCAAAATGGCCAACAAATATAAAAATCATTTGAATTCAAGGTCCATGTCTGTTACTCCACAAGTAAAACACCGACCATCAATTGATTTAATTTTCAAATGGCTACGTGATGACCATAATTTTCAGATAAATTTTCATTTACCCCCAAATAGACCACACACATTTGTAATTAATGTGTGGACAGCAAAGTAATACCTTGCCAATAAGAAAATTGTTGAAGTCTAATGTCAACAAATTCATAATATCATAATACTTACCCTCATCTCAATCTGATCTTCATTCTCCTTGGTCTTGAAGGCAAGATAATCCTTCTCTAACCTGAACATAGTAACAAAAAACCCCACAAAAATAGCACCATTATAAATAAAAGTTTGATTCAAAATCACTTCACTGAAAGGCACTGTCTTCAACTTCCCCGAAGAATGTTTACTGCTTACTTTTTCATTTTCTTGGAGTTGTATTTGACTTGGTATGCTGTCATCATCAGCACTTCTGGCTCAGCTTCATGGAATTTAGGTGCAATTTTCTGTAAAAACTGAGATAAACAGATGGCAAAAAAACATTTATCTTGAGTAAATCTGATAACAATAAAAATATATTTTGTTAAAACTCAACATACAAATTTTAAGCAAAAATTGCTTTACTGTGGCTTTTACTTCACTCAGATATTCCTCCATTAAATCAATATTCACTGAAACAGAGTTGCTGCCTTATTTTTTTTATAAATACCGCACACTGTAAGTGGATGGTCAGAATTATGGCTGAATCAACTAGCAATTTATATGTTAATTTTCCACGTCTTGACAAGAGAGCCAAGGACAAAGCTGCCTTTGAGTAGGTTACTGTTTTAGAATATTGAATTACCCATCCTAATGTTTTAACCTTTGACCTGATTGATAAAGATCTTTGAAGTGATGAAGCTCAAGGCATCTAAGCCTGGTCGTACATGTAAATACATTACACTGTACAAGGAGTACTAGGAGTAGACATTCACTGAAATCAATTTGCCACTCAGCATATCAAGTGCCACAAGCACTAAGGCACAGCAATTTTATTATCTTAACAAACGTTATTTCCACATTGAACACTAATTCAATGCCACACAGGCTAAATTATTGTTTTTGGTTCTTTCATTTGAGTAAATTTTGTAAAGTGAAATCGCTATGATTTCATATTTGAATATTTTCCACTTACCCTCAGCATTTCTTCCATGTCTAATCTTAGTAAGTCATCATAGTTCAACTGCAACATCGCTATGCCAACACGGAAAATAATTTCCATTCCCTGCAAAAGACAATAACTCAATAATTAACACAGTGATTCATATTAATATTACACACTCACACATATCAGAAAAGGAGCACAATGTGTTAAAATCATCAAAAACTCCAAAGATATTTTGATTTAATTCATAAAAATATCAATGTGCTAGGTTAATATTAAACTGACTGGATTGCCAACAAGTGCACTAGGTATCAAATTGACTGAATTACCAATATCATATTTGCAGGTCGTTCATTTGTTGGAATTGATTAAATTACAGAGTATATACTAAAATACAAACCAGAGTATCCGCACTGCACAACATGCTTACCTCTGAAATAAAAACATCCATTATTCTTCGTGCCAATGAAATAGGAAGACCAACAGCAAACAGAGTAAGAAACCATGGCGATGCAAAGATGGACGTATGGAAGCCTTGTGATGTAAAGTGTCGAAACAACTCAGGAAGTAATTCCTATAAATGTGAACAAAAATATGACAACAATATGAATATTTCTTACACCACAAAAAATGGGTTTGATATTAAATGCAAATTTGAATTTTATTTTTTGTTGAAAAAATAGTGATACCATAACAAGTTTTTTTCCCAACAAAGGCATGTTAGATTTAAGGCTATGTATACTCTGGCCACAATATAGAGATGGCCAGAGTATACTGGCCAGAATGTCAAATTATCCAAATATTTCAAGAGTCACACAACTAAAAAAAGAGTATAATCAACAAAGGTAGGAATAAATATATGTCAATAAGTAATGCCAATTATACACCTGCGATTGGCATATAAACTGTATAAGCCTGTGCAAACAAGTAAAATAATGCTTTTAAATTGTTCCATTCATTTTTAGATGATCTGCAGTTCCGTTCAAATTTCCAAATCACTGGGAAAAAAAGGTAATTCATGTCATTCATGAGAACTGGAAAGGATAAGAACTACTGTACATTAAGAACACCTTATATATTCAGACATGAAGTGTGTTTCTATGGCCCTTGTTCCAAGTGTTTGCATAATTTATCAGTCAGGATTTGGACACTGCTACCTGCAGCTGTATTATTTTGATATCATTTTAACTCATTAACATGTACATGTGTAGTACACAGTGTTTGTACATGTATATCATCAGGCTGCATGTTTTTATATTTGCTTTTGCATCTGGATTTGACTAAATCAATATCATACCATAAAAGTCAATAATATGACTGAAAGAGTACATGTATGTAGTGGATTGTTCATACACCTGTACAATATATGCACATAGACTCTGCAAAGCTATAACAAGAGAAAAATCTCTCATAAAAAAAATATTTTATGAAAAAAGTCCCCCTCTGAAGTCAAATTGGAAAATTGTACAATGGGAAAGTGCATGAAAGTCAGTGCTTATGAAGAGGCATATCTCAAAGATAATGTGTGGGATACAGACGACAAACAATAATAATTTTGCCTCTGGCCTTGAAGCAAAGCTTAATCTCAGACGAGTGAGACAGACTTGATGTATTCCTCCAAACAGTAAGTGATTCAAATTTATGCTTTCAATAGATACTCTATGTGGTGATTATCATTCAGTAAGTGTGGATCTGACTCTTCCATCAATTTGTGATCAACGACCTGTATAATCACACTCAAGTACATTAAATATTTACCTCCTTGTACAGTTCAGAATATCCATCTACATTTATTACAGGAATCTCATTAATTGGACAAGATTCTAAACACATCAACCAACACTGTGATACATCCTCCTACACTGACTGAGGTTTCTATAGCACTTCAAGTTGACAGTACAAGGTACAGAACTCTACAGGTAAGTGTCATCAATACTGAAATGAATAGCCTGTGTTTATAATGGTGACATCTATGAATTATGAACTACAAGGGCACTCTGGGATGGATGGGTCTTTTGTTATTTAGAATATACAGGCTTTAAGAAGCAGTGATTGAGTTAATATTAATATGAAATTGTGAATGGATTGTACATTCATGTATACACTATGTGCATATGCATCGTGGACAATGTACCCTGTTGATCAGATTCTTGACATTATAAATGATCACATGTGCCATTGTGTGGGTAATCTGAGTATGTGTCTATATACTGCACCTTCCATATAAGGCAGTAATTCAATTCAATATTTGTCATGCATTTTGTGTGTGCCAACTATTTCTCACATGTGGCCTTGAGACATACCGGTAATGTTATTACTAGACAACAGGCTATTCATCGTGGATATACTCTAGTCAAAAGAAGATATGAAGATATCATCATAAAAGATCAAATTTGCTCCTTACATAAATCGGAGCAAACTGTTGGAGAGCTGGATCAACACATACATATATTCTATCAATAATCAGGCCAGGGGAACGATCTTATGTTACAACGACTCTTAATTAGAGGAATTTAACACCTTATGGAAATCTTCTCTAAAATCATCTTTGTGATGATAAATTGAAAAAAAAAAAAATTCTACCTTATTTACATGATTTAAGTAAAGTTTCTCATACCTCTTAAATAGACTTACATTTATCTTAATTTATTGCAAGAATTTAGTGATTATGATAAGTTTGCCATTTCACAGCACCTAATTATTGTTGGCAGCTATGTGTACCGGTAATTTAATAATGATAATACAGAGGGATTGGACTTCAGACAGAGTCCCATACCTAAGGGCCTGAACATACACTGTACCTTGGTCCAAAATTCAATAGGCTGAGTTAATTTAATTGCTTGCCAAAAGGAGAACACTAACTGAGTTTCAATTGACCAAAACATCCACTTTGTTTCACTGCAAATGTGGCACTTTGTCAAGCCAGTTTTTGCTGTTCACATTCAAGATAGAAGTGCTGCTGCATATCATAAAGATCTGATTATAAGTGGCAAGTAAATAAGTTTTTAAAAAGCCTGCAATTCTGATCCTAGCGGTCTTTCTGCCAGTCTATGGCTAAAATGGTTCAATATTCACAGACTACAGCACACAGTTACAATGTGGAAATGGACAGACAGTTTGATGGCAGTAATGATGGCAGATGATGACAAATTACAAACAAATCACTGTACCAGAATCATCAAATCACATGAACACTGGTGCAGGTGTATCATTGAATACTAAACTACAACTACCAAATCAGATTAGATGTTGTATTCTCTTCTCGCAATAAAAAACAGGCAGTTTATATGGAGTAATCCTCAAGAAATGAGTCAAAATGTTGGCCTTACCTGTAGCATGCATTCTAGTTGGAACATACAGAGACCCAGTTCAGCCATACTTGGTTTGAAGAGTTCTCGTAGACGATATTCTTGCATCAATTTGACAAGGACACAGAATGCTTCCTCCTCTGGCATCTAACATCAACAATAAGGTCATTCAAACATGTAAGTGATTTACTCTAGTATTGATTTTGCTTCCTTTTGCTTTACTGCTCATTTTCTTCACACATTGTTGATTTTCAAAATGTCTATTGGACCATTATAGGTCATCAAAGTAAATTTCCTCCATTGGTTTTGTAAAACTCAAGCCCTGCTGAGGCTAACATGAGCCTAAGAAGGGCTTACAGAGGATAAACATTGATTAAATTAATTGCCTCACCTGCATGAGTAGTAGACCTACAATAAATGCAGACCCTTGACAATAACCAACCTCACGATCATGGAGAGAATATGCCTACAATGACAACAAAGGCAAGACATAAAATGAGTTATCTTTTAAAAACATGGACACACGATGAAAATGAGGAGTTTTACACATCAATGCAACACTGTGTGAGCATAAAAGGAAACACAACAAGATAAGAATACCGGCAGTCAGGAATCATTCAAGTTCAAGCAGTCTACTAATAAGAATATAAGATACTCCCATTACACACCTTCATGACGTTAAATAGTGTCTCCTGTCCTGGTCCATCCTTTTCCTTGAAGAAGTCATGCTCTGGATATGTCCTGGCAATGTCTCTACGGATGACCTTCTCACAAG
This sequence comes from Astropecten irregularis, assembly GCA_963971285.1. Taxonomy (NCBI): domain Eukaryota; kingdom Metazoa; phylum Echinodermata; class Asteroidea; order Paxillosida; family Astropectinidae; genus Astropecten; species Astropecten irregularis. Next base: position 15,077,155 of record OZ020260.1, on the reverse strand, counting down.
GTGATGTCATCTTCAGATATTCAGCATATTTCTCCTTCAAGGGAGAGTTGAATGCATTGCATTGTAGCTGCCATACGATGCCACGGAAGTGATGTGGTACACCCAGTCGTATAAGCTCCTGAAGAACATTCAAATACAATACCATTCAGAGATACATGATGAACAAATTTACCAAAAACTATAATTCAACAGAAAAACACCAAATTTTCAAGATCGGTGGCATTTTTATCAGCTCCGTGTATTGTAATTAACCTGCCTAGTTTTCAAATGAAGAATTTTGTTGATGAAATGTCATTCAAAGCACCCAACTTGTCTAAGGATTTCAACAAACAAAAGGCACGTGTATGATCACTCCAAGAAAATGTGTAAGAAAGTTGTAAAGACTGGCTTTGAGGACAAGGCAATCACAGAAACAACACAAACAATTTTTTGTCACATATTTACATTTCTTGTTGTGAATTATCAATCGAGAACCATACATGTAGTTTTATACGTACCTTGAGTTGTTTGGATTTCTTTCGTGAGTATTCCTCCCAATCATTTACAATCTTGCCCCATATAAGCCATTTATCTTGCATTCCTAAGTCTTCAAGATTATCAGCACATGAGTTTCCTGATGAACTAGGAGCTTGTAGACTACTCATGTTACTCAAAGTAGATCCTGTAGAACGTAGACTAGAGTTGGAACCTCTTCGAGATGAGTTGCTTGAGTGGGTGATGGACTTTAATGATTTGGCATCTGCCTCCAGTAACCTGTTTCAATGCGAGAAGTAATCATAATAAATTTAATCATCAAATAACCACAAGGGAAACTGACTGAATTTTAAAGTCATTGAAAAGTGAACAAAGCAAAATTGACTGGAGTGGGATTCGAACCGGTGACCTCCTGAATACCGTACAGGCGCTCTACCAACTGAGCCATCCAGCCCTACATTGGTGGTGACCCCAATAGTCAACTCATACACATTTTGTGCTGGTTTCTGCATTTTTGTTTGTCATAATAATTAAAGAAATTCTATATCAGATTTATTTTGTTTTTTGTTCACAAGATATCTACAAGTAGTTCCTGCTTAAAAAAAGAGAGGATTTAAAGCATACAAATGTACGAATGTTTCTTAACTGCATCCTCTATCTTCAGAGCACATTATGAATACAATATGAATAAAATGACAGTATTGTCAACTCACCTATTGGCCTGTTCTAGTTTAGCTAGTAATTCAGCCTCTGATTCTCCTCTGATGGAATTGATAGAAGGAAGTGAACCATCTCCCAATCTTTTGGTGTCGTCTTTCTTCTCAATAAGTTTCTCATCTGTTTTTGATTGTTCACTGGGGGAAGATGCAATACTCTGTAGCCGTTCAACGGCTGATTGGTCCTTAGTTTTAGTTGTTTGATCTTCTTCTGTTTCTTTGACTGTTTCTTCTTCTGATTGTCTTTTTTCCGTTTTAGTGTCTGTGTTTGTTTCAAGCACTGTCCCTTCCTCCTTTTCTTCATCAACGACTATCTGCAGTTCCTTAGGACTTGAATCCTCAGTTACTGTTGCCATGGTTATCCGAAAGCCTAAATTAACAGCACATCTGTTGACATAAACAAATGGATTGTATTAATATACACTGCACCGCCTAAACATAGCAATCACAAAATCACATCACAGCATGCAGTGTGAAGAATTGTCAACTTTTCATCAAAATTTGCATATTTTATGAATTAAATATCAAAATGACTGTACATGTGCATTACATGAAGCTCAATCTGACTAAAATCACGATCATTGCATATCAGAACAATTGGAAAAGAGACCTGTTATTATCTTAAAAAGAATTTCAGAAATCAGGAAGAAAGTGTAGATCATATGTGATGCATGATGTACAGAATCTTTTCTTTGGCCTGAATCATCTCAAGGGAAGTTGTCCTATTATAACAAGGAAGTGATGATACACTTGTCATTATGAACAAGTAATCCATCACTATCCGAATGTGGTTAGTCATAGCTCTTGGTCAGTGCTCAGTAGCGAACAGGTTACAGTGTAGTACAACTTTATGTCAGTTACCACTGAGTAATTGCTGTGTGTATAGTGTACAGTCTGCTTGAAGGGCTTGCACATCAACATATTTTTGCAACAAAAAACTGAACATTATTTGAAAGCAAAACAGAAAAACCAGACACCTTACAAAGTTACAGTAAGCAGCAATAATTCAATAATTCTTTTCTTCAAAATTCAATTGAAAAACTGTTGGTTTTTGTAGAAGAAAATGTGACCTACAATTCAGTCTACCATTCAAAACAACAAGGCTACTTTGGATTTTTGTTTTCACACTGCATTGCATTGCAGTAAGATGGTAAGATCTTTTACTTACATTCCATCCAATTGAGTAATTCCATCAAAGCCGAGTGAAACACAGGCTAGGCTCACAAATAATATTATTTTGAGAGCTTAATTGATTAGCAGGATTAGGCATGATTACTGTCAGTGTGAACAGCCTAGGGCCCGAGTCTTTTTGATAATGATGAAGTGTTTAGTCAACAAATCAACATTCCATTCAAGAGAAGTAAGGTGGAATGGTGACTTTGGCAATCAGTACAGCTTGTTTTGGAGGATGATGTGGGGCCTATACACGTACAAACGGTAATCGAAATACATTCTGACGAAAAGTTCAAAGAACTTTCAAGTATCCTGCAGTTATCGGTTTTCGCTCCGATAACAGGAAAGTTTCTCAAAAATGGAAACGAAATGGAATATCAGAAAATCACTCCTAACACCTTTCAACTTGACACTTCCAGATTATTATCTGTAAAAATCCTCGAAGTTCAAGACTTTTCTTTGCAAATATTGTCCGTCATTTACAGGAACACCAATTCCGATATGTAAACGCGACGTCATGTGTTTTCACCCCCTTGGCTGAGTGGCAAAGTTCATTGACATCGGGGTAGCTATGGCGCACCAAGTCACTCAAAAACGGCTGGAATATTGTCCTGGCTCGATTCTTCTTACTGGGACAATTTGGTTTATTTCAAAAAGGTTCTAAAACAGTCTTGATTCCAAGATTGTGAATTATAGATAATTTATCAACAATATCATGCATGACATATTCAAAGGCAAATAAAATAAAATCGAATTGTTTATCTTGATGCAAAATATTATCACAGCATTTTTCATAATATCTGGCATCATTATGAGAGGCCTAAACATGGATACATCAGCTTATCAAAGTAAAAATTTAAAGGAGAAAAACAAAACACTGTCACTCTGATTAGAGAAAGACTTTAACACTTTTGTCTCATTGGCACGCCATAAAAACCCAGATCGCAACAGGGTCACATGACCTGCCGTCTGACATCTGAAGAATGAAAATTGCTTGAGCAGACGACAGTTTAGTTTGAAATATTTGACCACAGATTGTGTCTTTTATAAACGTTTGAACATTAGCCTTAAAATGCATTAGTAATATACACCCAAAATCACGTAGTTTTTAACTTTTGAGTATCACTCACGACTGGAAACTTTATTTTCAACATCCTGAATGTTGGAGATAGTCCTGAGTGTAGTCATCACTTCAGGGATACTGATCACAAAGAATCTTGCACGATCTCGCGGTAAACGGGAGTCGAATTTGGGGAGCGAAAACACATGTCGGGTGAAAACACATGACCGGACGATACACAACCACCACCCACATGCGCATGCATGTACAGTTTGTTACACAGGAATGATAGTGCCACCGGCTTAGTGCTAGTGCTAGGAACAGAAGGCTGAACAAAAACTAAACCTGACTCACAGAGAAAATACAGAAATGAAACTTACGTGTTCTGCAGCAAATTCCTCCGTCAGACTTTCTATTAATATTATTCACAACCTTGAGACCAAATAAGGATGTATTGATTTGACTCAAAAATGTAGCGTAACTCAGCTGTGACCCTGTGGAAAAGGTTAACCCGGAAGAGGATAGTCTGGTACCATTGTGTGTACAAACATCGTTCAGTATTCCATTAGAAAGTTGGGAGCCACACTGCAGCTGTCGATTTCTTGAGCCCAACTGAGCTATTAAGAGAGCCTAATAATTGTATTCATGCATTGAACGGTGGCATGAACGTGATCTTATTGGGCTTGATTTGGGCTATATTTACGGCGGCACATGTGATGCAGTGTATAGCATTATTATGTGCATAATACAAACTTGATGACCTCTTTTCATGTTTGCTAATGTTAGTCTATAGTCTATACACATTATAATATTGCAGAATTATATTTTTAGCTAGAACTTAGAAAGGAATTGTCATGGCTGATAGCGATATACCAGAAGGATGGGAGGTACATCACAGCAAAAGTCAAGGGGGTAGGGATTTCATTTCAGTGTCGGTTACTGTCGGCGCGGCTCTGACTAAACGTTAGACTGTACTCTGTACCGACTGTAGTGTTGTGATTGATTTATAATTTTGTAAACAAAGCATGCAATTGGATACATGTGTGTGTAACATTATACAGCAGACAAGTAACACTGAAGTGCCTGGTGAGGCTTTGCAAAATATTGCTTATTGTAAGAACAGAATTTAGATTTTTCTTATTTTAAGAGATGAATGATTTGCTGTGCGCGTGTGTCACACCATGGAGGAAGGAAATATCTCCATGGTCACACACAACAATGTGACTGTCACTGTAGTGTAGCACACGTACATAATGCATGTACCATAATTAAATGTATGTAACAAAAGTTGCATTTGTAAACAAATAAATAACTCATGAGATGATTTGTATTGTTTTCATTTCAGGACGCAAATATTACCTGAACATAGTCACCAAGGAAAGCCAGTGGGATAAGCCAATGGCTGCAGCAACCAAGGTAGTAAGATGCTCACATCTCCTTGTCAAGCACAGTGGTTCTAGAAGACCATCATCATGGAAACAAGAGAATATAACTCGCCCCAAGGAAGAAGCAATTGAAATGCTTAAAGGTTTGTCACAATCTTTGGCATAGATATATATTTTTCCTTAAATACTCTTGGAAGATAATCAAAAACCATCTTGAATGATCATGACTTTGGGAATTGTCAAAAAAACACCCTCTAATGGAATAATATTGAAATCATTTCCAGTAACTAACTGGACTAAAATTTTACATATCTGCTCCACAGGATTCAGGGAAATCATCATGAATGACCCGGAAGCCTTTGCAACTCTGGCTTCAAAAGAGAGTGATTGTAGTTCAGCCAAGAAAGGTGGAGATCTTGGATTCTTTGGTCCAGGACAGATGCAAAAACCATTCGAAGAAGCATCTTTCAAGCTTAAAATTGGAGAGATCAGTGGAATTGTTGACACTGAGTCAGGCGTTCACATTATAATGAGGACTCAGTAAAACTAGAGAAAGTTTCAATTAATATCTTAATCTTATAGAGATTAGAATTTATTTGTGGTTTTACAGGGGTAATTGCCTTGTTGCTCTTTCAAATATCCTAAGAACATTGGGATTTTCTTGCAGTAAACTCAGTTTGCTTTGCTGAATTTAATAAAATTGGGCATCAATCACAATGCTTTGCATTCAAGTTTTGTTGTTGTAGTTGTACATGCATGAAGCAAAAATGGAGAGTAATTATATATCGCATAATGACATCTCTTGACAAGGAACTTCATATTGTCTTCACCTATAGCTAAATTTAAAAGTAATCACTGTCTTCAATTCTACTGTATTTGTACATGTATCTCTACCGATCTATACATTGGGAGTAGTGGGCTAGGTAGCTCCATGTTTGGCTTGAGTGTATGTCCAGTGTCCACATCAAATGATAAGACTGTATCCAATTACAAATATTAGATTAATATTTGAGTTTTATGTAGCTAGAATGCCAGTGCTGTGTATTGGTTGCTTTGTACTTACAAGAATTAAAATTCTGTTCAGTTTTTGAATTATATGTGGCACTGTGTGCACCTAATAAATGAAAACATTGGTGCAAAAGGTTTGTCCTTAATGTCATTAGTCAAAACAGGCTACATTTGTTTGAATATCATTCCAGGAGAAAAAAAATGCTGAAAACTTTGTTAGACGAATGATGGAAATTGATTTCATTAAAAATGATTCTTTATATTTCCTTCTTTCCTTGCCAAAGGCCAAATGCTGTATCCTTGCTTATGTGTAGTACTTGTGGCTGTTTATGGGTTAAATGGGTGCAGACCGGCACAGACTCTGATCAAAGATGGAAGGTCTGGAAGGCTCCATAATTTGATGAATCCCATTCTAGACATTTCAAGTCCTGTTATTGTGTTAACATAATAATATAAATGTATTACTGTATGTATATTCTATATGCTGTCTCCCTGAACAAGGAGATTTTATACTTGTATGAAGCATCAGAAGAATAAAGTAGGTTTTCAACAAATGGAACAAAAATGAGAGAAAACAGGAATGCATATACCTCATTCTGTGAAGATTGTTAAAGCTGCAGCTGTGTCTGTTGTGCTTTCAATATACATGTACAATCATGTAATTGTTCTTTTCTTATACTTCAATGTAGAAACGCGAAGTGAATTTCTATAAAGATAGCAGCATTATTAGTCTTTAATATGTCAATCTGTAATAGCTTTAAAGCATATTGCAATTGAGTGTACTAATGTAACATGCTTGCTCAATAAAAGGATTTTCATTGCCGAGTACATCTTTTGTCTGCCTTTTACCCATTTCAAAATGGAATTTTTATAATTTATTACAGACTGCAAGAAATCAAACCAGTGTTTAGAAGGAAACAATTCAATCCAAAATCAACATTACCTTGAATCATATTTACACTTACCTATAGAATTGAAGTTGTACAGACATGCCTAACATTAGTGTCCAGTGTTCTGATGTACAATCAAATCCTCTGGTGGTTAAGATCTTTACAGGATTTGTGTGGTACTAGTCTTGTGGTTGCATTGGGTGATTCTGAGTTTCTCACAATTCCACAAAAGTGATAAGTATCTTGTAGCTGGTTTGGCTCTTGCATAACTGCACCGTGATAATTGTTCCTCATGATGGACTAGACCGAATTTTACTTAAAAAGTAGCATCAATGCATAACATATTCACTCAATCACCAGATGAATGACAATGTACCAAATTTGTCCTTTACTTGTAAACTTTGAATACTTTATCATTTACTTCACACAATGAATGTACAACACATGTAAACACATAGTTTGTAGGAATACACATTTGTATTCATTCATTTCCAAACCACCAGAAATAACATAACTGCACAGCATCATACAATAACTACACACTTACATATTTTATTATGTTATTTCATGCAGTGCTTGTAAGTACTTAAGTATAAAGAGTGGATGATTGTAATTACTTAACTGCTTTCTATGAATTCGAAGATCTTTTTTAAAGTGAGGGATTACTCCCCTAATCCATGAGCACAGGAAATCTGACTGTCGTGCAAGTAGAGTATTGGTACATTTTAAATCAAATGTACCTCTATGGTCAGTTGGTCACGTTATACTCGGGCTGATTTCACTGGTACCCTGCACACGAAATGAAACCATTCAGCTCCGAGTGTACTGAATACTTAAGTTCCCCTTGATGGGTTCATAAAACTCTTCCAGTTACAATTCATCTCGGGCTGCAAAACTTAAAAAGGTTTCTCACAATAAAACAGCTACTGATGTCTTGGCAAGTGTGCTTAGATACACTTGGTATTCAAGCAAAACTGATTATTTCAAGAAAATAGACAACAATTATGGATAGATGTTTTCAATTGTTATTTTTTCCTTGGGCATGTACATGTACTGTGAACTCCTCAAGATTGTTCAGTTGCAGTTTCAATGACACAAAGAGCATACACAAATGTAATGTCTACAACCCAGCACTAATACAAACCGATAAGAAAGTGTCAAACTCCTATAATGTATGTTACAAGGAAACATGCAGAGTTCCTTTCTCTCTGCATGTGCATTCTTTCTGCAAATAAATACACAAAAACCTGTTAATGATATAAAGCATTCCAACGTTCAAGTTGTTACTCACTTCCCTTAAGTTCATCAACACCTTAGCAATTTGCTTAGCAACTTTCCACGATCCCCCACCATCTAATGCTGCTTATTTCGACCATTCTTAGACTTGAATGGCAAAATATTAAATTGATGTAAAGTAAATGACTTAAATACCCAAAAGCCTTACCTTCATGGTGCAGTAGCTGGGATTATTTCCACATTATTCATTTATATTCCACTGTGTGCAAGGTGCAATAATTACCTAAATTACCTAAGTATTATCAGTGGAATATCAACAGTAAAAGAAATGTTTATACACAATATGTTCTATTTTTAGAACATATACAATATTTGAGTTGCAAAAAGTATCACTGCTAGCTACAAACAATTTACAGCTATACCTCTGTTGAATCTGTGAGAATATGCCACTGTTTTCACACATTCCAATCAAGAGTTAGTTACTTGCCGAGAGAGGGTGTCAGGAGATGACCATAATTATGCAATGGTAAATATGCATGCAATGGTGAACCGAATGATCATTCAATGGTGTGCAACTGTGTATGTATGGCCAGTTACACTCCCTTCATCCCATGCATATGGTTTGTAGATTTGCTTTCAAATGTTCCAAAAGTTGTTCTAAATACAACATCTTATGCAATGGCTTAAGACACTCTCTCCTCATTTTCTTTTTAGTCGGATTTTGTATCCCATCTCCAAATCTCTCTGAAAGGGGGAAATATAAAGATTTCAGAAAAATTTAAAAGAATATAAACCTGAAATGGATTCAACACACCTTGCAATGGTAGTTAAATAAACTAAAAATCTTTACAGAATAAGTAAAAGATCCTTTACCGTTGAAACCTGCACAGAATCTTTCACAGCTTTAGGGAAAGATTCTGAATTCTTGAGACTATACAATTAACTGCAACAATCTGCACACACAAAATAATAAAAACAGAAGCTTTGACCATTATCTTTCATTCTTGCAACTGTAGATTAGATTCTGCATCTAACCTCAAGAATGTTAGCCAAGAATTGTGACAGTTGACAGAACAAAACCCGCTGTGATCATATCAGGTTGAGGTTTTACAGGATGTGTCATGGTCACAATGCTTAGGGTATGATGGCTTATAGAACTATGGTTTGGTTGCTGTGGTAGTCTTGGGGCAGGGCTGGGTTACTTATAAGGTGGTTTGGCTGAACGTGGACGGGAAGAAGCTGAGCGACTACGTGCTGCTGCAGCTTGCAGTTGTATCTCATATGCTGTAGGGTGAATCTTGAAGCCATACAATCTGTCAACAAACAAACAAACATCAAAACAACTTGTCAACATTTCCAACCAATTATGGGAAGTTTGTATAGTATTAACCAATAACTTCAGCAACATTCTTATCAAAATTTAAATGATAAAACCCAAGGCTAGGGGAGGACATCAAGGTGAGAAGAGCAAAAATTAGCCATAACAACAATCAGTATCAAATGTACTATCATGTAGACAAACACATAGACAAACATACAGACAAGCATTCTTAAACAGACATCAAACTTACCTTGGGACAAACTGATTTGGAGGGCGTTTTGGCCTGTATTCTGGATGAACCATAAAGAACATGTGAGGGAAACCAGTTCCAAAGTAGGCACCGTCTGTATGGTGGTGTCTTGATGACTTTGGTGTGTATACATCCTGACATTTTGGGCAATACAATTTAACCATTGCCTCACCTGGAACATCAGACAATCCTGCGGAGAAATGAATAAACATCATTGGTTTAATCTAGATCATGTGACTTATCATGTGACCTTCAGCGTGTGTTAAGCCTACAAAAGCTGGCAACAATTTAATGTATCATTTAAAAAGACTTGAACAATGTGTGATGGATAATATTGATGATCATCAATATATAATTCAGTGATGTGTAACGGAAGACAAATGCATAAACATGTGGAGTTTGAAATGCACATGTACATGCTTGGAGAGTAAGAGCTTACCTATAGGCAGTACTAGCTGATTTTCACAGTACACTCTGGGACAATGACCAAAGTCACCTTGCTGATATTTCTCAAGCTGCAGAAAATATAAACAAATAATCAACAATATCTTTAATCAATGAACCAATGAAAACAAATATCCTTGCCTGCAAACATAATGTTATTAGATAAAGTAATGTAACTAACTTAAGGCGGGGGAATGTTAACCAATAAGACAGCCACAATAAATTGGTAATTATTACAAAGGATTCACTTATCATCTCTCATAATTGAATAGTAAATTCCATTCCACAGAAAAGATACTGTCTATTCAATCCTCCGTAATGAAATGAATATCTTACGATAAATATCATGTTTTAAAGTCCACCTACCATTAATGCAATGCCTCTGTTTGTCATGATAAAACGTGCATGTATTAAGCCATATAACATCTCTGCTGCTTGTTCTATCAAATCACTTTGATTAGGATTCTCTTCCAGTTCATCATCTAATAAAAATCAATATCAAATTATTACATTACAAAACAAAGAACACATATAGTGGTTTGCAAGCCATTACAAAGCTTTGGATTGAAAAAGCCTCTTCTCAGAATATTCCCACTGAAACAAGCATAACACCGGGCATTTTGCAGTTTAATGACAATACTCAGTAAGTCTTACCTGGTTCAAGATCAAGAATCATGTCTAATGCTTGTCTGTAGTGGGGAACCTGTTCATTAAGACCTGTCAAGTTGAACTTGTCCTGGATATAATCCTCATCAACCTGTCAATTAATCAATTTTATCAATTAGTTAATTGAATAATTAATCAAACAAAATGTCACTCACATGCCTACCAGAAAACTGCCAATGCATGTATGCATCTCCAAAATCACACTTTGTCAACAGCCCTTTCCCCCTCCTTTCCTTTGTCATCAATCAACTCCTGAAATTTGTATCCATTGATACTCATAACTACTTAACTCTAATTTGGTTGGCATTGGACAAAATAGCACCACATTCAAATACTGCTAATATCGTTCAGGCAGTGCAGGAACAGTGACACTAAAGTAACATCCGTGCATGGTAAATTAACACCACATACATACTACACCTTAGACTCACTATAAAAGCTGGTAGGATTGTGAGTCATAAAACTGTGTACATTATTTCAGAAAGTAACATTAGAATGTTTTTTAATTCAACAATGTTTGTTGAAGTGTTGAACCGTATAATTCAATTTGGAATGGTAAAATGAAACAACAACCTATGACCTACCTCACAAAAAAATTCATTGCCTCGAAGGCCACAGAACCACGAGATCCATGACACTTCCTCTGAGCTACTCATGGTTAGGGAGATTTAAGTTCCTGGAAATAAGGTAAATAAAAGGTATGCATTAATTCCCCATTGCGATATTCTCGGCGCACTTCAAATGGCAATGTCTGTCCTACTGACTTCACTAAATGACATTATTGCATGGGAGCATAACGTGTTTGACATATGATGACTGTTTCATACTTCCGCAGTTGGGGTGCTAGACTAGGTTTACCCAGCAAATGTGACTGGCATCCAATGGATCCAAACTGCAGAAGCATGCAACAGCCGTCATATGTACAACACATTGCAAACAAATGCAATGCCATTTGTCTTATTATTAAGCAAGGTCAAATGCACATGACTATGGACATCAACATACACATGTAACAAGTTCATTGGGAATGTCTCAACATTGGATTTCGCCTACATGGCTTCAAAAAATGTGGGTGAAAATCTTTGAAACTTTAACATTTGATTTATCTAAACAAATTAGTAAACCATGATGTCAATAAATAGGATATCCCTAAATAAAGTTTGGTATCACTATCACAGACTAATCGGGCGATTGTAAAGTTCGGAACCCTCCTGTCATGCCTGTGTTTTTACAACACGCCCGAACGACCGTGAACACATTGCGTTGCGCATGCTGTGTATGTAGTGATAAAAACAAAGTCTGAGGGTCCCAAACTTTACAAGATTTCACCCAGTATCAGCTAAATAACTTTTTTTATTCACTAAAAAAGTAAATTCTCCATCAATGATCAAACATTGCCCGTGTTTTTCAACACATCTAAATTGTATGGAGCACAGCGAAAAATTCCCCATATGTACTGTAACACGGATGGAAACAGTGCCGTGTGTGAAAAGCGCCGCGCTGATTGGTCAACGCGCGAGGCCGTGCTCGTGACGTCACGGAAACCATGTGCTGGCCCAACTCGTTACGCACGCACGCAGGGCAGTTGCAGGCACGTACGGAGCACGCATCACGCGATGTGCCTATGCAAACACACGCGGTGTACGACTACGCAACGATCAACAGTCGGCCGTACGACATCTCCGGGTGACCATGCAATTCTATGCATATTCATGTGGCGCTCTCAGCATACACAACCAATAGACCCAACACACGTTATATGAATATTCAATGACCCAACAATCACACTTAGACGGTGGCGCGGTTTCGCGGTAAAATGACAACAAAAATACAGCTCACCAAAGTTCAAATATGATCGCGGTGTCCGTGAGTTCTCGAACGTCGGGTGACACCACCAAAAATGGTCAAAAGGTCGAAGAAATGTACAAATTTGTATGTTTTTGGTACCATTCGAAAGATCGTGGCCAGGTCTGTCGAAGTAACTATGGTTAGAGTGGGCATCGCTGAGTATGTGCCCATGCGCGTCAGTTTCATTCATGAAAACTTCCATTTTTGGTCAGTGCAATGACGTCACATAATGAGATGATCGTGACGCCCTCTTGCGGCCGTTTCGTGCCAATTCGTGTAAGGGATTTTTCGCTGTGTGGAGGTAGGAACCTACCTCCATGTGAATACTGACAAAAATAATTCATTTCGGATGAAAAAAGTGCTGGTTGTCGGTAGGAGTTTCCTGGGTTTTATTCCACCAAATTAATACCTTGATCAAAAGGTGAAGCAAATAAGAAAAGTACTCAGAAATAGGCCTACTCAGAAAAAGCACGAGTTTTGTGTCCGAATAATGGGCAAACACACATTAGAAAATTGTAAAGCAATTTTTGTACTTTTATCCATCTACTTTTATAAAAATCGGACAAGTCATGAATATTCTAAAATCAATAAATACTTACCTGCTATACAGTGAAATCTATTATTTTGAAATTAGCTGATAAACTTGAATTTAGGCGAACTTTAATTTGGGTTTGTCGATTTCACCATCATGCCATTTTACCTCCACAGAAAGAATCGATTCTTTGAAACCGTTAAATATTCTACACAGTTCCAATTCCTCGCTATCGATACCCCGTGATATTCAGTACAGTGTGCACGTGCCAAGGTGTTTTCACAAATTGAGGGCGCCATACAAATCGAAACACGTGGGGGTGTGTTATCTTCGTCTATGCGAAGGTCGTTTGTTATTGACAAAATGCCATACATAGCCTGCACTCTGCAATGTACGTTAACTGCAAATGATGTTCTTGCAACTCTTCGACTTCATAGCTCTAGCATGATCTAACAAACCAAAGAAGTGTACGTACGTTGCACCTTTTTACGCCAAGTTATAGCTCCACTGAAAAGCCTCGACTTGTATTATTCATCGAGGCCAAGTAATTGATCAAGGTTATCAGCTAAGTTAGTGCTTTTCACTTATCGTCAGTAGATGTCTGTTAAAGCAGCTGCAGCCATTCGATCAATGATGAAAGCGATTCGTGTCAGCCAATTCGGTGCTCCAGAAGTACTACAACTTCAGACTGATGTTCCGATACCTAAACCATCAGTGGGTCAGGTAAACAAAAGTTGTAGCTTTAAATGTTTTTATTTATATTTCCATAGAGTTTCTACAAAAGTGCAAAGCCAACTAAAATTTACTCCATTTAAATTACAGGTGCTTATCAAAGTGCAAGCTGCAGGAGTGAATCCAGTTGAGACGTATCTCCGAGCAGGTGTATATGCAAAGCTACCTTCCTTACCATGGACTCCTGGGAATGATGGCGCTGGGATCGTACAAGATGTGGGACCAGGAGTCACTAATGTTAAGGTGAATGGTCAATGATTCATTATATATCGGATTATTATGGTCACTAGTTTCAGTGTGCATTAGAAATGATTAGTGTCACTTTCATATCTTTCACTAGAAAGAGATGAGCATTGTGGAGATGCAACCCTTTGGCAGCTCAGATGAACTTCATGAAAAGCCCAAACATGATAGGCATGTTCTACTGTAAAACATGTGTGTTTCAGTATTCCAATATCTATATGTGTTTTTCTGACATCCAGGTTGGTGACAGAGTTTTTACCAAAGGTACAATAACCGGTACCTATGCAGAGTACACAGTGGCCAATAGTTCATGTGTCTATGGCTTGGATGACAAGCTTGATTTTAAGCAAGGTGCAGCTTTAGGAATTCCCTACTTTACAGCATATCGGGCACTGATACATCGCGCCCATGCAAGATCAGCTATGACAGTATTGGTACACGGAGCAAGTGGGACGGTAAGCTCATAATCACAGTATCTGTTTATGAACCTGGCTTCTACTATGACAAGCATGCATTGAAGAAACAAGACAAAAACATGGAATTTTTCTACTTTGTTTTGATTATTCAAGAGTATTGATATCTCTGGTGACTATTATTGTTTGGCAGGTTGGTGTTGCATCGGTACAGTTTGCCCGTGCTTACGGTATGACAGTTTTGGGTACAGCAGGATCTGAAGAAGGTATGAAACTCGTCAGTGGGATTGGTGCTCATCACGTCTTCAATCACAGACAAGCTGGATACACAGATAAAATTATGGTAAATCAATTATCTTTTTTTCGCACAAATATTACATGGAGACTTTTGTTGTGTGCAGAATATCCAAATCATGATCCACATTAACCAATATCCACCAGATTGATTACACTGCCAATTAGAGTCTAAGCATTCCAGTATTTAAAATGTTTAAATTTGTTTCATTTGTTTCCTAGGAAGCTACAGGAGGACGAGGTGTAGACGTAGTGATTGAGATGCTTGCTAATGTTAATTTACAAAAAGACTTAGAAATCCTGGCACCAGGAGGAACAGTGGCTGTAAGTTAATTGAGGTCAAAACCTTTTATGGTTAACTCGCTCTTGAAAAATGCAAGATCTTTCTTCATTGTTTGTGGTTCCATTTCAGATGGATTTTCATAGCTTTAACTTTAAAGTAAATATATGTTTGTAATTGAAATTAGATTAATACATCTATAAATTGTTAGGTTTAGTTGTTTGAAACCAAGAGATTCATTGCCTTGTTTCAGTGTGTTGATTGCATGTATGTTGTCCAACATTCTACAAAAACCTCAAATTCATTTGCCTATGCAGGTTGTTGGAAATCGTGGAAATATTGAGATCAACCCTCGCTTGACAATGGCTAAAGAATCGTCCATTGTTGGTGTCTTTGGTGGAGGAATAACTGAGGTGAGAAACTAATATTAAACTGCATTGAACCAATAGCAAGGTGCACAGTACATCCCTTGCCATGAACATTATCTACTTTTGAAGTTGAATACTCAATCATCTGGGGATTTGGTTGCTTTTCTCCTCCTTGAAGAAAACAAAAATACAAAAGCCCAGTACCACTCAAATTGTGGAAAGCTGGTTGAGAAGATCTATTCCTATCAAATAGAAACTTTGTGGATCCTTGAATAGGATAATGGGGGGCAAAATGAATCAATCTTTGCATTTACAGCATATTTATAAATGTACTTTGATGTATATTTTGTTGATTCAGACTGATGCCAAGGAAACAGCAGCGGCTATTAAGGCTGGTATGGAGAGTGGCTGGTTGAAACCACATGTGGGTAAGGAATACCCTCTACAAGAAGCTGCAAAAGCACATGATGACATCATCAATACAACATCTGCACAGGGGAGAATTGTACTTGTGCCATAAATAGATCCATGATGACATCATCTCAGTGGATGTGCTATAAATAGCTTCATGATGACATCATCTCAGTGGATTATTATATTCATCCTAACAAGGCCGCTTAAGGCAGCTAAATCTCTTAATTCGGTTGTCTGTGCAGTCTTTGGTGGCTCAAAAGTTGTTAGGTTTTTATCTACTAATGTGGAAAATGTAACAAAACTTTACTTATTTAAACAAAATGGATTTTTTTCTGAAGTACTTTATAGATGACAAAAAAAAGTCTCCTCAAAAGTTGAAGGTAAGAATGAAAAGGTTGTAATAATATGAATTGCATGACCCCAAAATACTTTCATTCAAATTTTGCTGAAGACCAAATGTAGAACAGATTATGATAATCAGTTTGGAAAATCTTTGGCTTCAGCAGCATTTTTAAAGAGGCATTGACACCTTTAGAATAATTAGAAATACAAAACATTTAAATGTTTAAAGAGTTTTATTTCTGATCATAAGTTCTTATCAAATATTCGGCATTTTGTTAAATTCATCAACACAAAACAAAATCAAAGTCTATCTTGCTTAGAAATCAGACTACTCTACTGCAATATAAAATAGATATTCCCATCAGTGATTCAGTCACGTACGAATCCTCCACTCTTTTCACTTTTAGACGTACTGCAAGATAAATAGAGCTTATTACACACAATTTAAGACATCAATATTTTAATTAAGACTTCATTCTATTGCAAATTCAACCAGATTCTGTAAATTCATTATTATTTGCACAGAAAGAAGTTCAAAACTCAGTATTGCTGACATATTAATATAACCTTTACTTATACGATTCTGAAGAAACTTACCTGGGTAGACTAATTATGGTTAATTAGACCACAAGGTAGAGATGTAACTGTCTGTAAGGGTTAATTTGCATTGCAACCTGACAGCCCACTGAGCTGTGTCATCCGATAAACTAATTATAAACAGATTAATTTTGGAATATTCGTGGAAGTAATCATTTATATCTGCACACACATGATGGCAAGTTGTCTTGTATCTCACAATAAGTTGGTAAATTTAGATGGACACAAATGCTCCTAGACTAATGCAACACATTGAGTGTGACATTGAGAAGGTGACACACTTCCAATTCAATTACACACACATGTAAACAATACATACAACATACACTAGTAATAAATATATTCTCTGTATTTTTATAATTGCTCCTAAAGGAATAAAGAGACTGCATGAAATGCATTCATTGTCTTGAGTCTTGGGTTTTCATGGGAGGTAGCTTAGTGGGTGTGGTCCATGCTGGTGTGGCAGCTGACATTACATTTTATTTATATTTCACGTAAGACAAGCTTACAATGTAGAGACTAGACTGGAGGTCTGTCCTCCCGAGATTGAGTCCTCAACAGAAATAGCTGACTACTGGGTGTGTTCCATAAGGGTGGGGCACATAATATGTATTCACATTTCATGTATATTTATCTCGCAATCTAGACAAGTCATTCTGAAAGAATAAGTTCCAAGTAGGGTGTGGTCCAGTTGGGTGTGGTCCATATGGGTGCGTAAGATGACACGTATTCAACTAGCAATTCACCTGTGGAATTGAGTTCTCAGAGGTGAATGACAGTAGGGCGTGGTCCATGAGGGCGGGGACAGCTAACATGTATTCACATATCACAGGCAAGATTCTTACAATCTAGACTGGGAGTCCTCCCGATCCCGTGGACTTGAGTTTTCATCGTCGGAGGCAGCTGACTGTTGGGTGTGGTCAAGGGTGGGCCGGTTTGGATGCAGGACAACCTCAGGGCCTCCATCATAGATAGAGTGGAGGTAATGCCACATCTGCTTGGAAATCTGACCACAATCGGCACCTAAATGATAAAGATTACGACGTTTAGTGATTAGCAGATCGTGGGTTCGAATCCCACCTGAGCCAGCACATAATTATTCATGGGCACTCGGAAGCATTGAATAACGGTATGCAGTGATACATTGGTGAATGGCAAACCTTAATTAAATCATTCTATTGTGTACCTAAGTATTGGACTGACTGTACACTGACTGTACTTACCATGTTTTAGTAGTGTGTAGCCTCCTTTGATGATGCTGATTGGACGATTGTCAATAGGTCCCGGTGGATCTATCAAAAGATTGACCAATCGGTTAACAATTAGCAAGGCTTGAACAAACTCAAAACCCTGGGGACATGAAAGAATCCCTCAACCAACGCTCAACACTGCCCAGCATTGATACACAGCTCTAGATGCAATATAGATGAGGTCTTGGTACCGGTGTGTTTACCTCTTTGCTTTGCTTTGACGAAGGCTTCCCATGTCTTGAACCAGGCCAGACTGATGCAGTACATGGCTGAGTCTGGTGAAGCATCCTGTGAGAAGGCCTCATTCAGCTGTAAGTTTAATCAAATGAAAGACGTACATGATCAACTGAGATCATTCATTCAATGTCTGTCATCAATTGACTCCTGATTCCTGACAATGGACAAAGCACATTCTGTCTATAACGTCGCTCGATGGTTATAATATCTCAATTGTTTCTGTGGATTGTAAAATTGTTCTCCCATTGTCTTACAATGCGTTGTCCTGGTAACTGATTAAATTCTCTGTCCCTACCCTGATGAATGTCTCCATCTCCTCTTTACGTCGTCTCTCTATCTGTTCTGCCTCAGCCTGGCAGGTGGGACACCCATACAGGTGGTTCACAGCAGGGCCTCCTCCAAACCTATATCAAACCAGAAGATGGGTTACATAAAGACAGCACCTTTAGATGACAATGTGTTTGAGATTGCAGTCTCATCAACTGCTCTAAGATTTCAATGAAGCCTGTGTCATTTATTAACCATGAAATGAGCTTGTAAAAGCTTACCTCTGGTACAGATATTCCCACACAGGCTGAGGTACTTTTAGCACCAACTGGTCCACGTATGAAGCTTTGCTTGGAGGTACACCTAATTATAAAGCATGGCAAATAAATGGGAGATAATAGTATTGATGGGCAGCATTCAATTTCAATTTAAGAGTTAGTTTCAGTGAGGGTAGAGATATGGATTTGTGCAGCAGGGGGACTGCTTACCCCCAGGCATGCCAGGGAGTTGAGATGGCTTCAGGAATGATAATTTGAGATTTACAATATAATAACATATTTATAAACTGTTGAAAAAAATTAAATGAAGATAGAATTCTGTCAACTGTGAGATCTGTGCAACTCTTCTGTGCCTTCTAGGCAGCAGTGATACGTACCTCCATGCTTGCAGAGGAAGTCATTGTTGGATATGGGACCGGGCTCAGCAAAACTGTTGAACTTGTTCAGCCATTGCAGCGAGACAAAGAAATGCAGAAAGCTGGGCTGTAAACAAACCAAAATCCAAAATCATTCATCATAAGCAAATCATAAAAACAATCAAAATCTCGTAACATGAGATGTACCTCAAAGTTGTACCATCAGTGCCTCTGACAAATCAAGCATTGATTGATAATTGCATGGTCTTCTCAATGTTGGGATTTGCTACTTCAATTTGATGGATAAACTTACTTCATGTTGTTCAAAGAGGTCAGATACTTTCTGTCTTTCCTTGAGTGCTTCCTCAGAAACTTTCCTGCATCAACAAAAGAAACAACATCATGTATAAACCATGCGACACTTGATGAATTGATGGTTTTACTTAGAAAGGGTGTTTTGTACAACGTCTATGTAGCAGCAACAAAGTTGTACCAGTTCTGTCATACTTCAACAGAGTGGATATTTTACACCTGAAATAAACCTTGAATCAACCTACTGGTATGCTCTAAACATAGAAAGGCAAGAATGTTTGTAACTAGAAAGTATTATAAATTAACTATTTGGTACAACTGCAAGAGCACCATAAAAATCCAACTCAATATTAGTACATTGACTTAAATATACTAAACACATGTTATTGGCTATGAAACTACTCTTTGCTAACAATTTACAAATGACCAAACAATCTCCTTACTTATAAAATAGGACGTAGGCTTCGCAGTTGGCCACCTGAAGGTCATTGACCTCTGTCACATACATGTCATCGTACTCGTACCACTGTCCATTCAGCCAGTTCTGACCGTAGCATGTGTAATGACCACCTAGAAGAAAAATTAGAATAAGATCAATAGAAGCAGAATTAGGGTAAGCATGGATATTTTGATTTTATGTTCCATCCATTTATATTTTAAATGAAATATGGCAAATGTACACAGTTAAACTTCAGTCCCAGTCCAAATAAATTTCCCAGGGGATTAAGGAATAATGTCTGATGAGCATCGAGGCTGGACTGCGTTACTTACCTCCTGCTGTTCCATGATGGCAAATAACCGCCGTCAAATCATACATGTAGCACTGGTTGTTGCATTCTTTAATCAAAACCATCAAAACAAGTATGTAAGAAGAAAACTCACTGTGATTTCAATGAAGCATCCACGCTTAACAACATATAAAAACATGCTTGTAAAAAACCTCTAATAATAGCTAAGAGAATATACATCCAACAGTTACCACAATTTGCAAATAACGACTGTGGAATTTGATACAGTAGCAGCAGCAGCAGAACTGGCAACAGCTGCAGCAGTTGCAGCAGTATTAGAAAACCACAGTCAGTATGACAGCAGCATTACTGATCAACAATGTCACCATGCAGCAGCAAGTACCATGCAGCAGCAAGTACCATGCAGCAGCAAGTACAATGCAGCAGCAAGTACCAAGCAGCAGCAAGCAGCACCATTTAGCAGCAAGCAGCCTGCAGCAGCAAGCATCATACAGCAGCACACGTACCTTTGGATAGATAAGGTGACATATCCAGTCCATCCATGGGAAAGGAGACATAGCTGTTGATCTTTGATGAGTACGATGACATAGATTCATGACGAAATCTCTTCAGATGCACACACAAAACCTGAAAGCAACAAAAACACAATCCACATTCTTACATCATGAATCCCTCAACAGTCTCATATGAATTTTGTACAACAAAGCGGGACCTTTGTGCACAGCACAGGATAAAGGTTGATACAAAAGGCCTCATGAGAAACTATTCCATTATATTTTTATGCAATAATATGAGGAGAAGTTTTACCTCAGGAAGTTCAAGCACCTGCGAGAATTTCACTCCATTACGAAGCCTGGGAAAATAAAAATTATGA
Organism: Astropecten irregularis; assembly: GCA_963971285.1. Classification (NCBI taxonomy): domain Eukaryota; kingdom Metazoa; phylum Echinodermata; class Asteroidea; order Paxillosida; family Astropectinidae; genus Astropecten; species Astropecten irregularis. The sequence continues at coordinate 15,056,146 of OZ020260.1, read as the reverse complement.
AAAGGGCATAATAAAAGTAAGGTTGCCAAGATACCATCAACACCAGTGGAGGCAGAAAAATGCAACTACTGTATCATGAATTCATGATCTGCCGATATATAGCTGGACTACAACCCACAGTCTACCAACTATACCACATGGATATTTGTCAAAGTTTGAGAGGTCACTGGGCCCAGAACCTCGACTAAACAATGTGAAACATGAAAATCACTAACAAAAAAACAAAAACTTCCCCACACATAATTTGGCAGGCAAATTCTGAAGACAGGCAGCCATTACCAACATTCAATCTAAATCCTATTACTTGTAATCAAGATATCAACTTACTTCTTGCACTTGTCACAGCTGTACATGTTATCTCCTGCATGAAACAAACCAGAATAAAACAGAAAATTATTTCAGAATATAGAAATTGAGATACCTCAGCTCACACTGATCCTGATGAATCTTGGCAATAAGACATTAATGCATAATCCACCATAAGGATATAATAACTACAGGATATTTACAGGATCAGCAATCAGTGGGAATACCCTCCCCAGAGGAATGAATCGTTCTGAAGTTACATTGATGCGTCATTCCATCAAGACAGGGCACAGCGTGTGACAATGTGCCTGTTACATCAGTGAACTCACACCATTCATTATCTCTTTACTTGATGGTGCACATTCACTGTTCATCAAATAAGAATGAAGTCAATCTGCTCCTTGAACAGGGAGATACACACATGCTAATAAGAAGTCATAGTAAAGGATAACAGATGCTGTGAGTTCACTGATGTAACAGGGACACCATCATACAATGTGCCCAACTTTGTGTATTGAGCCTGAAGATTGCCCCGCCCATTTCTTTGTTACCTTTAAGGTCATCAGCTGAGAAGAATGCAGCCAGACAATTATCCAAGGTGACATTAGGACCCCAAATCCACCTGTCATAGCAATGAGAAGAAGGAGAACACAATCATAATTGACAGAATACTTACTAGTGAGTCAAAAAATACAATATAGAAGTAGAAAGATTTGAGGCTTTGCATGGTGACAATTGGTATGTGGATCGGTTTGCGGAAAAACCATGTAATAATCGTTCGTACTTTCGCACTTTTATATCATTCGCACTTCTCGCAATTAGGTCTCAACGTTTTAACTAGTCTGCTCTAGTCCTAGTGAGGACTGGTCTCCTGATGGTCGAAACGTTGAGACCTAATTGCGAGAAGTGCGAACGATATAGAAGTGCGAAAGTACGCACGATTATTACATGGTGTTTCCGCATAATATAGAAGTAGTATAACTCAAGCATACAATGTAAGCATCAACATGGAAGCTTTGGTTGGTAACCCGTGTCACATTTTCCTATGCCTCACCCTGAGAACCAGCTATAGAACCAGGAGAACCAGCCTTGCTTCCCATAGGCATCAGAGCAGGGTGTGGCTCCTTTGAGGATCAGGCCGTGAGTCTTATGGATTCTAGCCAGGTCCTCCTTGCCTGGGATGGGGAGGGACAGGTCCTGGAATGTCTCCTTCCTGGTAGAAATCTGAAACAAATGAAGAATGGAGCTGATTGACTGACAACCCTTACATCTTACACATTTGACCCATCAGGGCTAAGTGATGTTTTCTTGTGCTTAAGCCGTGCACAGAGAGTGGCCCAAGTTCTGGTCTGGCTTACCGTGTCGCAGGTGAGACATTGCACCGAGCTGAGAATCTTCCCATCAAAGACGTCCGATACGATGCTCCGGTACTTCGGGTTAGGTTTCTTACCTACCATCACAGGGATACAGAACAAGGCAAATAGATCAATCAATTAATATATACCTGAAATCAGAGCAGGATTTGTTTGTTTCCAGTTGAACATTCTTCTCATAATTTCTTGCTACTTGAAGAAGTAGCTAAAAGTTTTGGTACTAACCATGTATTAGTGAGAAATGATGAGAATAATGATGAGAAAAGCTTTGGCTTCATCCTACTGACTTATCCAAAAGTGTTACAACTCTGCAATGATTGGTGATAGTTGGGGATTGCAGCATACCTCTGCCTGACTCAGCCACTCTCAGACCCATGTCCTCATGGCTAGGGCTTCTAGCCATCTTCCCATGGCTTCCTGTCTTGTAGGCTCGCTTCTCCTCTGGTTGGCTCGGGCTGCTGGTATCCATATCCACATCCCCGTCCTGCATCTCATTGCATGGCTCTCTCATCTCACTCTCGTCAATATCCTTCTCTGGAGCATACTTCTCTCGATCCTCCTTAGAGACTGCCCTCCTCCTTGCCCCTACTGGCTCCGATGGCTGCGCATCACCTGACTCTGTTGGTGGCAGGTCACGTTCTGACTCTGAGATTGAACGTTTCCAGCTCCGGCGGTTTTTGTCTGTTTGGGGGTCCCCTGGGGCACCTTGTCGTCCTGAGAGCCGTGGTGAGGTCTCATCAGAGGTCAAGCTTGTGGTCTCAGTGACCATACCACTGTCCTGCTGACCAGAGCCATACTCCCCGTCAGACTGGCACAGGGAGTCGTTAGATCGTACCCGACGAGGGCGCTCTACAGCGTTGTCTTGGTTGTCATCATCACCTGAGGGATTGTCATTCAGATCCAAGAGAGGTTCCTTGAGCTCATCATGAAGCCGATCCATGAAGCATCTTAAGAACTCCTGAGTGTCCTATTGTAGGTGAATCACATACCACACATTACACTTAGTATAACAGCAAGACAAAAACTAGGGGGATGAGATCACAATGAAGACCAAATTACAGTGAATTTGTAAACAATGCAAACAGAAAAGTCTTAAAAGATTCAAAAGTGCCCAACGAACTACCTACACAATTGTCAATGCATACATTATTAGGTAACTATACAAATTGATTGGAATGAATCTATTGATTAACGGGTATCAAACCTGCTGTGTGAATCCCTTGAACATCGGAAAGACAGAGCGAATGCTGTTGATGAGACTGGAAGGTGTCAAGTAGCTTGGTCTGCAGTGAGAAAGACAGAGACAGTATTACTAAACAATCACTTCAGAATGGTCAAAATAAACAAGGCTCCAAAAATCACTGGGATACACGAGTATGAGCTGCAAACAAACTTTGTGTTCAATCATGAACTTACAACCAAGCAAAGCCATGAAGTTGAGCCTAACTTAATGATTCATCAGAGAGTCCAACCTACCTTCTCTTTCCCCAGATCTCCTCCATTAGCTTCTGGTAACCCTTGGCAAGGTAGGGTTTCTTTTCAGTCTTGACAAAGCTCCCACATTCCAAGAAGAAGTGAGTGAATGCAGGACTTGGAAAGAAACAAAGGCAAATACTGGCTTATTATAACAATCTTCAACTGACTGTGTATGTTATTAAAGTGATGTGAATCTTTCTGACCATTAATGATGAGTTGTCTGGCATACATATCTGTGGTTATTTATTCATTAGTTGATTTACTCCAACACCATCCTAAGAGCACAGCCCAAGATGACAGCAAGCTGAGTCTATACCAGCCATGATCTTGAATCACTGTCATTTCTTCAAGAGAATTGATGCACCTCCTAAGAGATTGTTAACACGGTGTGATCGTAAACATAGAGAGAGGAACTTACCAGTTTGATAATGCTTGGATGCCAGCACTGATGTAGCAAGTATTGCCAAGGTTTCGTAGTCCAGTCAGACCTGGGATAAAATAATCACAATATTACAAAAAGTATATGTACTGTTCATCTCACAATGTTCATCTATTTTTCTTTGAATATAATGCAATTCACCCGAGTTTGACCTCAAGCAAAGGACTGTGGTCACATGTTATGCTAACCTCTTGGTTTAGGGTCCTTGTTGAAAAACTCATCCATGGCCTGGGTGACGGTGGAATTCTGGGATGACAAGGACGGGCCTCTGCTGAAAAACAGATAAAAAGTTTTTAATCCATCAGTGTAATGATACCGGTACTTTCTATAAAATGGCAAGTTGATGCTAACTGCTTGAATAGTTAGCTCCTAGTCTTTGCCTGTGGTGCACAAGACTTGAACATCAGAATCTGATCGATGTCTTGGTTCTCAAGACATCATCTTCACAGAGGAAATGGAGGCAATTTACTTGGTAGCCTCAGTCAATGCCCCTAATCACTGTCTTGTTGCCCCTAGTCAAATATTACTCTCCCAGGTGTGCTTTTTCCCTACAGGCAAAGGACACTGCCCCTAAGAGAGAGGAAAGCTCAAACTCCTAGAAACCAGCAGCAACTGGTGGAGCTACTTACTTCTGCAGCGGTTCCCTCAAGACACGCTGGTGTTGAACCCGCTGCACCTCTCTCTCCATGACCACACGGTGGCGCTGTGTAACCTCCATGGGACCCACCTGGATGACGCAGTCCGGGAAAGCTTCCTCCTCACAGGCAGAACACCAGACCCGCAGGGAGAGGAGATTCAGGAGGACCTGATGGTCCATGCACTGAGAACAAGAACAGATTGGTCCACAATACTCTATATCCAACAGGTCAGCTTCCAGTGCTTGCAAACCAGTTATTGTAATCAAATGATATATGAATCAAATGGTATAACAGTATTGATCTATTTCACAGCACAAAAGGGTCAATGGTTTAGCCATTTCTTACCTTAGTGTGCTCCGAGCTGTGGTCATTTCCTTTTTCTCCGCATCCAACATAACCACAGTTCTCCTGGAAATCAATCGAATTTACAGAAAATTCAACAACAATATACAAGAGTTACACCTTATGAATGTGCACAATACAATCCCCAGAGCAGCAAATACATGGGACATTTGATAGTGCACTATACAACCTCTACTGCAGCCAATTCATAGAACACTGTATAGTGGACTATACAATCCCCAGGATAGAGTAATACTCACATGAAGACAGATCCACAGATTGGGACCTTCAGAGTCACAGGAGTTACAGCATCCCTAAACAGAAAATAACAAAATAGGTGATTGTTAGGGTATAATTGCCTTGATGCTCCTGGTCACTGCCTCTGTGCCCCTGGTCATTGTCTCAGCTCAGTGACTCTGGTCATTTCCATTCACAGCTGCAAATGTGTTTTACCTGTGCACGTTGTCGTAAGTCCTCTTCACGAAACACCGCTGTCCGTGCTGCATGTTGACACTTTCTGCCGTGACGCCCCATTACGTCCTTTTGAAAAAAATATGAAATATTTACATTTTAAGTTTAAAGACAAATAGATGAATGACTGATTTGATGGGTTTGGTAGTGGATATGTGACTGGCCTTGGAAGTACCAAAGTCATTATATCCTGCAAACATAATTATAGGCTACATGAAATCAAACTCCCTGACCAACTGACCAAGGATTTTTTCAGAACTCAAATTATTGTGCATGTCATGACTGGACATGGGTAATATGGCCTCTTCCCTGCTCTCTGGCCTGGGTAAGCCTATCGAGTTCTAGTACTACTGCCAATACTTTTATCGGAAATAATTCCACTGACGGCCATCACTTGTGCACAAACCTATGGATGGGACCGACAGAGGACGTTTTGAGAAAAATGGCTACCGCTGCATTTGAAGTTTATAATTGTAGGTAAAAAAAGCCCTGAAAATCTCACCTTTTCGATAAGCTACCCCAGTTGACACACCTTAGATTGAAGTTCATTATGACTTGCATCAAATCAGTTAACTCTTGGAGGAAATAACCCTGTTTCCGTCATGGCCGTCAGTGGAATTCTTTCCATACGCAGTACAAATCAATGATAACCACTCAGTTACACAGTTTTAGCACTTTACCAATTTTACTTAACAATAACATGGATTTCCGTTCCGTTAATATGGTTATATTTACACAATGGAGTCTTACCTGGTGTTTGAACTGTACTCTGTTGTTAAAAGTAACTCTGAATCGTTATTAGTACATCAATTTATTAGATTTTTTTCAGGAAAATGTTTCTCGTACGTACTGTTTACAGTAAAATGCACGTAATGCAATGGCGCTGAAGAATTGCCGGTTTAAAGCCCGCCCTCAATTGGCAGATTTCCCGAAATGTTTAATATTTCCTCTGTAAGCAAACAAATTACACTGTATGCACAGTACTTTTGAAGTCCGTTTCCGTTTTCATTTCACATGAACTTTTCAACCAGTGTTAATGCGGTACGGTGCGTTTTCTAAGCACCACATAATTTAATTAACATTTTGCGGTAAATTAAAATAAAAGACTAAAAATACAGAGTTCTGATGAAACACTCAAACCACCCCGCCCCAAAGTAAGAGGGGCCTAATTAATATAATAATCTCAAACCATGGAGGAAGAAATAGACCGCCCATGCTCAAACCTAATGGTATAATGGATAATACTTAATAGAATGTTCTTTGATTTACCCCAAAGCAGAAAACAATCAAAACAAATTTCAAAACAATGTCACCAATATTGTTTTTAATCTTTGATTATTTAATCTTTCTTTTCACAAAGGAGATGGAATACAACAATGCACTGTTTATGTACATTTTCGGAAGTAACATTAGTTAATAAAGAAATCAAAACTTTTGTTTGTAGTTCAGCTAAACAGATACTTTGATCGATAGAAATGTCTCCTTCAAACGATTATTTACTAAACACAAACAAACAAAGACATGTGCAGTCAAATTTTAAGTCTCGTTATCCCTTCACTTACAATGGGGATATATGGCATTTTTTTAGTAAGTACAATTCTCATAATATTCTTAAATTTTGAAGGATTTTTCACTCGAAAATTTGAATAAAACGAAATAATTATTAATTATTATTTATGATAATGAGATGTCTGTAACACTCCACTTCTGTCAGTAACCATGATTCGACAAAATGATTATACCTTAATTAAGTACACTATTAAATATTAACTTATGATAAAGTAATTCTGTTACTTTTCTGACTTGAAACGAGGGCACTCGTGTCCGTTCAAAACCAAAAACGTTTCTAAATGACACTAAACAAACAATAAAATTATGCTGTTCATACAATCAATGACCAACAGAAAATATAGTGAGACTTTTGCATGAAATGGTTGTGTGCAAAGTCCGAAGGGAATCACATAATGTACACTCGGGTTCTCTCTCCTATCCTCCCCCCCCCCCCCCCCCCCCAACAAAAACAAAACTGTACGATGACTGGGAACTAGTCTAATAAGAACCACGTTTCTCAGCCTCCCAAATTTATAATTTTGTTCTGTCTGACCGTGGAGTAAACTAAAAAGGTTTGTTATATAAGACAAGTTCCCAAAATTTGGTTGAGGCACTTGTGTGATACTGCCATAGTATCTCTTGAATTTCTCTTAAAGAGTCTGTCGTAATAGCAGGATCATTTCAAAGTATATAGTTTGAAGATTCTGTGGGAGTGGGCCTTTCTGGGGCTTTCCATCAGGTCAGTATTCTTGGCTTTGCGCAGCAAGTGCCTTGGATGCCTTGTTGTTGGCCTTAGCAGGCAAGAGGAATGACTGGATGTTGGGCAGCACTCCTCCCTGGGCGATGGTCACTCCGGTCATCATCTTGTTTAACTCCTCATCATTACGGATGGCTAGCTGTAAGTGACGGGGGTTGATTCTGGTCTTCTTGTTATCTCGTGCAGCGTTACCTGCCAGCTCCAGGATCTCTGCTACCAGATACTCCAGGACAGCGGCCATGTAGACGGGTGCTCCTCCGCCGATACGATCACTGTAACGACCCTTCCTCATGAAGCGATGGACACGACCTACTGGGAACTGCAGGCCCGCTCGGTTGGAACGACTACGGCCCTTCACGCCCAAGCCTTTGCCTTTGCTCCCTTTTCCTCGTCCAGTCATGGTGATTCCTTCACTAGCTCAGGTCTTTTACTTCTCAATGAAGAGACAAATTCAGCAGAATTTGGCAAGGAATGGCGGTAGGCTAAGAGGAGGGCCCTGAAACGCAAGAATCTTCTGGTCTTGTTTGAGTTGTGGCTACCGTCTGCACTATAATGTCTCCTCACCAGTATACCCACTGCCATCGAAATGCAAATTGTCCAGAATTCGTCTCGTTGTCCGGTTTTTAAGTAAGGCGCCAACAGGTGTTTTTTTTTTTTTACAATAGAGTCTGGTGCCGCATGCTAAATGAACAGGCACAGAGGCGGGAACCGGGCACCTTAGGAATTTCATTAATTTTCATTGGTCGAGACTCGGCGCGTATAAATCGCATCGCCTGCTTGTATTAATTGTCAAATTAAAGGGCATTAAAAAAACGCACTGTGCATTATTTGGTCAGTGCCTGCAAAATCATATTCCTACAAAATTGCAATTTGCAGAACAAAGTTTTATTATATCCCCATGAATGCGCATGTATTTATGTGTTTCAGTTTCTTTAATTTAAATTAATAATAAATATTCATCAGCTGAAAAGCGTAGCAAGTATAATGAAAGACACATTTCGAGAAAATTAAAGCATTTGGGGTTTGGTGGGTTTTTTTTTCGTTTCAGAATAATATTCGTAATCTGTGCGACCAGATCGTTATAAATCCAATTAGAACAGCAGGGTTCACGTTCGAAGCTTACCCATTGGGAAGCAAACGTAGTGCAGGCAGTTTCAAATTACGACAAAGTACACAATCCTCATTAAATATAATCTCCTCCAATCTCACGGTCATTCAAAGAAATTGGGTCAAGAAATTGGTCCCAGTGGATCAATATAAGATGCACAGGTCAGTGAGGGAGATGAGATTTACCATCACTTTGCTGTTTATTAAAGGGCACTGTGTTTAGCAGTCGATGGTGCCAGCTCGTGAAGTGGGCACCGCCATGACACGTTCATCAGGACGTGTTCTTTTTCTCATTATCAACACAGAACCAATTCATTGGAAACTATAATTATTATGCATACATACTAGTAGGATATTTCAGCATTTATTATAAGCGACACACCAAGTTGTAATCCACGTTGTGTGATTCACAATAATTAATTGCATAAATTCTTGATATCTGTCTGTTTAATTCGTTGCCTAATTAATTTAGTGTTATTTATTGGATGAAGAGTAACCTACACTCGTGCGGAACAGCAAAGAATTATTTTATATTGTTGTCCACAAGAGAAATACTATTTACAAAGGAATTTAGCTCTAGTGATCAAATATTGGTGATGTCACGTGCTAGTGGCATCTACTCACTCCAGAGGTTCAATTTTAGTGGTTATGTGCTTTCTCCCTCCTGTGTAACCATAGCAACAAAGCCAAATTGTCCTCACGTTTTTGTGTCGTGTTAGAGGCTCAATGCTTTTGCTTCCCGCGCAAATCAAATGTCAATCACCACTCTGTGTCGACAGGCTACATTATTACTTCCACGACTATTTCCTTAACCCTTGTTACCATGGCAACATTTCCGTTCTGTTAGTCCTGAGAGGCTTGGCACAGATTCCAGCTAATTGTATGAATCATAATTGATGAAATTGACCGTGATAAAGAAAAGACACATATCATATATGGACAATGGACACGCCTACTGCACGCTATCGCATGGTATAGAAACCAAGGACTTGTTTGTTTAAGGCACAGGATCACGGATTTTGCTGATCCGGATCCCATTTAAACGTACCCTGCATAGGACGTTGATCCGCAATTTTGGGATCCCGTGCATTAAACAAACTGGCCGGCCCCAAGCAAAATGGAGCTCTAATTGTTTGGGCCTAAGAATATATAAATACTCAAAAAATCCAAAAAAAAAACAGCTTGTATAAGGCGCATTGCGTGCATGCTTTAAATGGAACGGTTCAAAACGAGTGGAAATGTCGCGGGATAACAATTCCTATAATTGTTAAATTCTAGGACAAATAACCTCATGATAAATTTTGCATCGTTTAATAGGCCTACAAGTCAGAAAAAGACCCATCGTATTTTATTCAAACTGGGCATCGAGAACAAACCTGTGTCGTACCATTTTCTGATGTTTTGACCTTTCTTTTTAGCATGAATCAAGTTAATCAATAACCATAAAGGAAACTGACTCCAGTCAATTTTTCTTTTGTTCACCTTTCAATGAATGAATTTATTTATATAAAAAAATGGCGTCAATAGAGCGCCCTCATCTGGTACCGTGACTTGCCAACTTTCGTCAGTGATATACGTTCAGTACAGGGGCGTGTTTTGATGGCTTCAGGTCTGCTTCAATTACGTCATTGGTTCAACTAAACGGGAACCGAGGGAAGGGTCAGTGTGATACCCGCAGGTCCGACTCCTAATTCCGCCGTGTCCGCCGCCATTTTTGTTTACATTTTGCAAAAGTATTTTGGCGCCCTCCCCCAGTATGTTTCCATTCATCAAGAGTGACTACAGAAACACTTTCCTGGTCACGTCCGCCAAAACACGCTCCAGGTTGGTACTTTGGAAGAGCGAACGCCCCTTTAAACTTAGTGTGCGTGACGCGTGATGTATTTGTCTTCGTCTTAGCGTTGGGATAAATTATGAGCAGTCAGTCCTTGGCTCATCCTGCACATCACAGCATCCCAGGTAAGGTGGGCTTCCGTTTCCTTCGCTAAGCCCTCCGTGGCTTAATTACTTTCGAGCACATGCACTTGAGATGTCTCTCGGCGAAAACTTGACCGATCAAAAGACCGCCTTGTCTTGAGAGAATTGATGTCTCACCATCAATGCTGAAAGCCCTTTTTTATCTGGATAATACGGTTTCAGGGCCCAAGGATCGAACGTGGAGGAGATCATTGTATTTCAGAGCATTGGCGGTTGGAGTACGAATTGTGTTTTTGAGTACATAAATGCATGAATTGACTTGAAATAAAAGTGCCTCAATGGTTTCCATTCTGTAACAGTTTTGGATTGAATATACTGATGGACTTTAATGCGTCAAAAATGATAAATGTTATCAACGGGATTAATATGAGCAGGCAGGAATTGGAGGACATGTACGCCGTGTCGGACGGCGTGCGTATCTTTCACGCCACGGCAATCGCCATCTTTGGACTAATGGCAGCTGTAGGAAACTTCCTGGTTATTTTGTCCATTGCGACCACTCCGGACCTTAGGACACCTCACAACGCCTTCGTCCTCAACCTAGCAGTGGCAGACTTCTTATTGTCCGTCGTGGTCATGCCACCACATTTTGTAGCCGTGGCGCTTGGTCGGTGGCCGTTCAGCCCGATCGCGTGCCGCGTGTGCGGGGAGTTCACCACACTCTTCTTGGGTGTGTCTGTGATAACCCTGACATTGGTAGCGACCAATAGGTACGTTCTCATCTCCAAACCACGCCGCGTCTTCGACAAGTACTGCGGTCGGAATAAAATCACAGTGGCCATCATTTTGGTTTGGTTTGTCATCTTCTTCAGTTCCTTCATCGTTAACGAGTTCATAGTTCACGGACAGATAACCTTCAGTCCGATGTTCGCAACATGCATGTTTGATCCCTTTGATTTTAACGCGTGGGTTTACCTCTCCGTTTCCATCACTCTGGAAGTGTTTACGTCCGTCGTGGTGATTCCCTTGCAGTATTGCCTGATGTTACGGACCATTAGGGCCAGCAAGCTACGAGTCCGGGCTGCTGATCCTGAGACGTCCGAACCCATCACGCCCAACTCTGTATCCGACGCACCGATGGTAGCTGCAGTCACATCGCTTGAGATCGAAACGGATGACCAACTCTCTGCAGCCAACAAACACCGTCCCTCACCCAGGCTCAGCAAAGAGGAGGTTCGGATGGTTAAGATGTCATTCCTGGTGACCCTCGTCTTGACCATCAGTCTGTTACCTATATCTATCACGTACATTATAGGAGGTATCTATCCAGACTTTGCTCTCCTTCGGGCTGGAAGATTGCTTAACTTTCTCCTGTACCTAGGACCGGCCTGGAACCCCTTCATCTACGCGTGGATGAACACTAATATCAGAAAAGCGTGTCTGCGACTGATCAAGTGCAAAAGACTGAGGCGTCATGTAGGTCCCTAATTTCAAACATTTTAGGTCCTATGGTTATACCCCGGTTCGATCAGATGTACGTTCAAAATCTGATCTCCGTGAGAAAAAAAGGAGAAGGAACGCTTTATTATGAACATGATTATCATTTCACCATAGTGGAACATTTTGTAGGCTCACTGTTATCATAATTTCTTTAGACCTAGCCATCATGGTATTAAATTCATGAGGAATTCATCTTCATTTGTTTTTGATTGGATTTTCTCCATGAATTCTAGGCGATGATATCGATATGGTACAATATTTGAAATTAATGTTTTGGGACGAATCGGGACGACATACAAAGCTAAAACGTTCTCAAGGGCATGGGGATTGATTTTTGCGACAAACCGACATTGCTTTTAGTGTTGTGTGCAGTAGAGTTGAATAATTTTCATGATTGTCTCCCCGGCTGTCGCCCAGGTTCTGTAAGATGTTATGCAAATTGAAATATCTATATGCATGACTGAAAAAGAGAAAGACCGGCCATAAACATGTCGCTCTAAAATATTCCGAAATGATCAGAAATAAACTGATTATGCGATGTAGCGTATTGAGATAGAAACCGAATACTCAAGTTAAAATGCAGTGTTCACAAAGTGCTCACGTTTTTGACTGACCAAACGTCAATCAGCGCGATATGTTTATTTAGAAAACAAAGGCTAAATTGAATTTGTCACGGCGTAGATAGGCCATACTTCAAAACCAAGTGTACGAATGAAAAGGGACAGACCTATTTTTAGTGAAAACAAAACTACTTGCCGTCATATTCTGTTCATATTTTAGGAATTACAAAACCCATTTCAGGAATGTCTATAATTATTTCCAAATGGACTGCCAATAAGCTGTCTTGCATTCAACATCTCTCCCCTCCCCATGATGTGTCTCTCCATTTCAGTGGCGTATATGCCTGCAGAAATGAACCCGGATAAGAGAAGGGTTTCTTGAAGAGGAGAAATATAACTGCAGACCCTGAAAAACACAAATTCCAAGAAGTTGAACCTCTATCTGCACTCCATATGGCAGCAGGATAATACGTTATCTGCCAAACTGAAATTCACGCACGAACTGTTTATGCCGTGTATCGAGCAATCAAGACAGCATTAGTGAGGAGGTTTCTCGCCTCAATTAAGGCGTTTTCTGCATAGGTTGACAGGCTGATCTATGTTAATGGGTTTTTCATGCAGATGAAGTAAACTAATGAGTCCGCGTTCCATAATTGATATCAAAATTGCTAATACATATTTACGATACTGGATAGAGTGTTTCAACCATGCCACCGTACCGTTCCCTACAGTACATGGAGTACGGCTCGTTTCATTGTTTGACGCATGCATCATTTGGTATATGGGAATAAAAAAGCTCCATAATTTATTATAACATGGTTTTCCATTGGTCAAATTCTAATAATATACCACATGTGGCTCAGACTATAATGAGTATTTTATGGGTGAGACACACATAGATATTAATGGCTGCTGACCCGTTTCATGCAGTGAGGAATTACATGGCGACATGAGTTCAGTGTAAATTGACACAACATAGCAACGGCACAACTTGCAAGACCTAGTATTTCATTTACTTCGTGCCTCAGTCGATTGAGTTGTAATGAATAGTCAAGATGGATGACTTTGACAAAGTCCATGTGTGATGTATCGTTAAGGCCTACACATTATCGTGTGCATATCAGACAGAGTAGCTACATTACATAGATGTGTCCCTGTCATTTCACAGTGTTGGGTACTAATTGAAATGCATCTGTGCGCAGACATTTATTGGGCGCCCTTTCTACAAAGAAAGGCGCTACACAGTTATACATTGTATCTCAAATACTGAAAATTACAGCTAAAGCATTTTTAAAGAGTGACCAAATTACACAAAGATATACTTTTAACAGTAAAGTGTGCCACAATGATTAAAAGTGAAATAAAATCATGTCATCAAAATATTTTCAAGTTTTATTATAATGTAAATATTGATATGATTAATAAAATTGAAATGCACAAAGATAATTAAACAAGAATGAAATTCATAATTAATGGGAGACTTTTGAATAACCATTGTTGTTAATCTCAAGAGGGCGCCCTCACCGTTCTCGGGAACTGTGTCGAAAATTATTTCTGAAGCCTTATACCTCGGTCACATTTGCTATACGGCTAGCGTACGGCGGCCGTTTGTACCCAAAATCGAGAGAAACGTGCGGCGGCCGCCGAAAATCTGCGGCGGCCTCAGGGTTGCCTTACGGCACATCCCTAATTTTTACAGACCGTAGGGGTGGCCGTAGAGTTATAGCGCGGAGTTATAACTCTTTTCATTTGTACGTTCGCCGTGGCAATTCGACCCGCCGTAGCCATCCCGTAGAACGGTTTTTCAGTTCCCGTACGCTCGACGCACGCTATCCGTAACACTTTGGAAACTTTGCAATGAAATGACCATCGTGGAAAATATTTATGTGTATGGCAAACCCCTCATTATAATACTTATTGTATGCTGCGGGCGCTTTGCAGCAAGCTTGCGTCTTCCATTTTGTCAACGGCCGCCGCAGGGTCACCCTAAGGCGACCGTGCGTCATCACTTTAAAGGATGTGACGGCAGCCGCAGGTTTTTTCTCCCCATAAATTAAAAATACGCCGTGCGGCAACCCTTACAATGTGACTGCTACAGTGTTTTACCGTGGAAATACTGCGGCGACCCTATAATTGTTACTGGCCGTAGATATTTTAGAATCCACGGCGGCCGCGGCAAATGTGAGCAAATGTGACCTAGGCATTAGCTTTACTTAAAATTCGAAGTGAAAGAGGGTCTCGCATCTAAAACCCAAGGTCAAGAATTGAAGATTGATGGATTGCTGATGGTCAGTTGTATCGCTAATGCTAGCCACTGATGTCCATACACAGTTCTTGAAATATCTATCAACTCAACAAGAATTGCGTTTGGACAATCATAGGCGAACACCGCTCCTCACGTCCCGGAAGACTGATAAACACGTCTATAAAATGGAAAACAAACAAACACATGCATGCAATTCAGTTTTAAGCACAGTGAAGTTATTTTCTGTCGATTCTTGATGAAGTGATGTTTTCCCATAGTAAACTTTGCCACGCGCCTAAACACACGCTTTGGGCATGGTGAGGGGGGGGGGGCCGGGGGGGGGGGGTGTCATAATTTAGTTAAACTTGAACTTGGGACTTAATTTATCTAAAAAGCCATTCAACCATAAGGCTATGTAACATAGCCTGTAAGACCCTCTCAACTTTCGGCAAAGAGATTGCATGCCCGAAACGATCACCACCAGCACTGATAGCTTTCAGTACACCACCGGTGAGGGCGCTATATCATTTGAGCTCCTGACCGTGCTCGGCTTACACGCCCAACAAAAATATCCTACCACGAGATTGTGTGCTAAATGCATCTAAAAAAATCACTACCTTGGGGAATCCCAATGGTTCATTAAGTCAGGACATTGTGTAAATGCAATATTAAACTGCTTACCAAGATGAACAACGGTCTAAAATATACAATACATAAAGAAGGCTCGACGTCCGATCCCAGACTGCCCCAAACTTTCAGCCTTTGAGAAAGATTCCACTGGGACCGCCACATCATCATTTATCAGCTTATCAGTGTGTGTTTTAAACAGAAGACATCTCAGACATCTTGGAGCGAGTCTGTCTCGAATACGTCTGGACGTCCTTGCATTTTTCTTCTCCCCTAAAAGTGGCTGGTTCTGTGTGTGTGGATAATTATTCCAGTGACTACTTCCATTGAGATGTCCACCCTTTTAGTGTGGCCAGTGGTCAATAAGTAGAGGCCACTGCTTTGTCTATTAAGAATTAGCCTTTTTAATCCGCATCAAGGTCCACAGGAAAACAAAATGAAAGGTGCCCAGTTGTCCAACTTTAGAATAGCCGAAAAAACCTGCACAGCCCCGTATACCAACATGATCACTCCAGCCAGGGTCTAAGAACACAAACAGGCCTAAATAACTCGAAAAAGAACACAGTAGGCCTTACACAAAATGGACGAATTGGAAAAAAAATGTATGATTATCACCGGCTTATAGAACGTCTTACATCAAGCATCTAAGAAGACGCCGTTGTCAGCATAAGATGGGCGTGGCTGGCTCTACTGCATGAGGTTCCTCAATTGACAAATTGTTCAAAAATACTACTTTTCTCATGTGTCATTCAGTCTTTCATAAATCTTATGCTGAAATCTAAACAACGGACCCTCAATTTCATAAAATTCATCATTCAACTTCATAAAATCAATATCATGTTTATACGGCAGCGGTTTCCTAGACGCCCAGTTGGCCCCGCCCCTTTTCGACCTCAGCTAGATAGCCCCTTCCCCATGTTCCCAAGAATAATCGAAACTCCTGTTTCTGAGTGGAAACTAACTGCTCAGGAAGTTACTTTCATACAATATTTTCCTGTGAAATCTCTGAAATGCCTAAACAGTCTGAACAAAAAACTGCATCTGACTACTTAAGAAATGCTCCAACTTGTCTCGATTTCAGCAAACGACGTCTCAGTAAACACAATATTAACGTGCACAAACTTAAATTTAAACGTTATTCGTTTCCTCTTTTCTCTCGGAAAGGTGAACGCCGATTTAGATGAAATTTACACATGCAGGTTTTACGATATGCATTTAAGATTAGAATGAATGTCATCTTCAAGATCAACATTCCCAATGATGTACTGCATCTTAACTTTACATATTGAGTAACTGAAAGTTCGTTTAAAAGATTATGCATTTTAAAGATAGGGCCTACTTACCTCCTGTATTCAAGTTCTCACCATTTTGACGACAAGTTCGTTAATTTTAGATGTGAGTTCAGTTTGCATAGAATCTACCACCAGATTAAAGCTGTACAAGACCATCAATGCCTCGACACGCCCAGGGCACGATCCTTGGAAAGTGCCAGTGTTGTTCACGAAACCATCTACGACCGTTGCAGAAACCATGGAGAAACCAAAGGTGTGACCGTGTTTCCCTCTGTTAGACGGTAACACTTCGCACCGGCGAGAGCGGTAAACTGTCGGTCGTTTGCTACCAGGGCGTGTCCAGTGATGCCCGGCGGCCAGTTCTGTCTGTCTCTCCCTGCACACGTCGCCTGAGTCCACGAGCCACCTTACCTAACGTCTTTAACGTCTTCACAGTATCATTAAATCTAATCAATTCAAGGGACAGGCATGCCCCACCGCATTATAATTTGACTTGGACACATAATGCTGACAAATTCTAATGTAATTCAAACCCTAAAGAAAGGTCTTGTGTGTCCACGAACTAAAACCGCAACTAAAATGCACAAACAAGACGCTGTGCGCTGGATCAGTGTATAACACCATTGCAGTTTCGTGGCTCATTCGACCGCCGATCGATCTGTTGTGGAGTCTCATACAAAAGGATGGCAGTTTACTTACAAAGGAGATTATCCGTTAATTCCCCCAAACAACCCTCCCTGCTCCGATGGCTCCATTCTCCACGGGGAAACAATGCACAATTCCCCGAACCATCGAGGTGGATAACACCGCTCTCTCTTGGCGTGATTGGACAATATTCTCACTCCCTCCAAAAACATCCACAAAACGACTGGATTTAATGGCCATCCCCACACTGACCCACTTTTCAAAGACTTCGACCCCCAACCAAGCAAATAAAAGAACCGCCCACTTCACAGGTCGTCCATCTCCGATGTATAAATAAAATCCCTTCAAAGAGCGAAAGAATGTGCCCCCAAATCTGGCCAATAGGACACATTCAAATTTCGAGAATAAAAAGGCCGGTCATTCTTCTAGAATGAAACTGGTTTCTTCAGTGCTGGATCCTGATATTGGGAGGAATTTAAGGGTACCTTGAGCTCATTATTACACTACCGTTAATAGCAAGTCGACACTAAAAGAAACAACCATTTTCCTGTAAATTCTCTCTGTTTATGAAAAAGATTCACCTAGAAACGATACGTCAGGCCCTATCATTTAAAAAAAATCTAAATCACGCACCCACCCGAATCTGCACACTAATTTCAACCCACTCAGGCCTACTTATTGTCATTGATATAAGAAACTTCACTAGCTGGCTGCCCTGTTCGGGCCCCAGACAAGTTTAGTTATACAAACAGGTTTGGGGCTGAGAAGGTAAAATATTACTACTGCTCCACGGGGACTAGAATTTGACTGTATTACCTCCCAAGCTTACAGATTTGATTGATTCCATAAGCATTTTGAAACTATTCACATCTCCCCCAGTCTGTTTCTCGATGGGAACAATTATAAATGTTCTTTTTGTCTACAAACCCATTAATCTCAAACCTTTTCCCTGATTAAATAACACTACAAGATGATTAAAATCACCACGATAGGGCAACTAACTCTGAGTAGATCATTCAGTACAGATAATTTATATTGCTTGAAACCAATACTGCATCAATCAATTGTACTCAGCAGACGAAACAGGGTACCATCTAAGGCTGATTCATTTACAGCACAACTTCAACAAGGTCACCAGTTCCTCTCTACTATACACTAATGATGCATCAAGATGTCCTTCTCGTCAATCATTTGCTTCAGCAATCATGTCCTCTGCTAACCTCAGTAACTTTAGAATCAGTTTAGGAAAAGAAAACACAAACAATGAACGGACAGAAGAATGGGGATCATTTCTATGTCTGAACTACGATTTTACTTTGGTAATCGAGATTGATATGAACTGACAGGATATACAACAAAATTGATTAAAAACAGTTTTTATTTGATGAATTGCTTTATTTTTCAGATATTTCATAAAATGCCAAATTTTTCGGACGTTTATCAGTTTAAATCATCATACATAAACCAAACTGGGTCTCAAGAAATACCAGTTTGCGATAATTCTATTAAACAACTTGTGTGAAATTTGCCCCAAAGGGAACACTGATAAGTGATGACCAAGGTATTACAAGGATTAAAAGAAAAAGGACAGAAAAAATCAGCAAATAATAAGCTGAAAGAGTCACTTGTTTGGACATCAGTTTTGTTCATTTGATTGACTGATAAATAAAATCCCTCCATGATGCGAAAATCTAGAAATTCTAGTGACTTAAGTTCCACACTTGGTATGAAGTGTTGATAAAGTTCACAGACACAAAGCTTTGGCATGAACCAGGGGTCGATCTCGCCAAACTCTTCTTAACTTACTATCAATCGTAGAACTTTTGATGCATTGAAGCCCTGCGTGGGATAGGCCCACTACGATGGATTATCCTTCGTAACTCAAGTTACTATTGATCGCAGGGCTTTGTGAAATCGACCCCAGGCAATGTTACCGAAGACTTCAAGGAGGAATGGCATCAGTTTGGCTCTGTCACTTCTTGCCTGTCTTTCCTTTCTTGCTCTTCTTTTTTCTCGGACCCCAACGTTTTGATTTCTCCTGAAGGTCAAGATATTTCCTCTTGTTGTACCTAAGAAAAAGCAGATGAGGCAAAATAAGTTAGCTCTTCCACGATTAAAAAACATCAAGAAAATATCAGAAGGTTAGAGGTGAAATGGACAATAGGAAGAAAACTGCTGAATAAGGCACATCAAGAAACTAAGGAACTTCTGAAACAATCTCCATTCTAAGCTTATTCCTTCTTGGAGAGGTTTAGTAATATCTGACCTTCTAGTCTGAGCATCTGCTAAGAGCTCCTCCACGATGGTCTGCTTGCGCTGCTTCTTAGGGATCCTGGAGTGGTAGAAATCAGCGGGGCTCTCCACAACCGTTCCAACCTACAAAAGGATGACCAAGGACCATTTACAGAAACAGCCAACTGCATTTGCATCAACTAGGTCCAAATTGAAATGAAATACAGCATCAGAAACAGACAACAGGTTGACTAAACACCCAGTCACCCCCTAGGTCTCCAAACACTCACCTGTACGAATTTGGGCATGGCAATCATGTCATTGTGCTTGTAGAATCTCTTGGGATCAAGGGCAGAACGCATGCGCATTGCCTTGATGTCATTGCGTAGCTCACTGGTCATCTCTACAGCCGCCATGTCGTACCAGTTCTGACCCGTGCTGGACTCTTGTTCCTTCTGTAAAGCATCAAGTCACACAAACAAATCAAGAAAGGACAACTATTACAAATATCAGCAGCAAAGCATTTGTATGTCTGAACTTTTTAAAAGAGAAAAACAAAGGTTGCTGCTTGATGGCAAGCAATGGTAAATGGCAGAAAAATTTGCTCACAAAAGCACATCAGGACTGTGGCTAAAAAGAGGGGAGTAGAAGGGGCTCCCTCAACAAGCAGAGCTCGTATCACCAAAATTAAAAGCATCAGAAATATCTACAAGATCCTCACAATAAACCACTGTTGTTCTTGTAATGTACCCCGCCCCCCCCACCTCCACTGTGGCCCCTTTTAAGCCCGCAGGTGATGACAGGGTTGACATGCCAAGATACAAGCACTAGCAGCTCTATGAAATTCTGCCATACATGGCCTTTTGAGAAATTGTCCAGACACTCTGGGTTCACCAACCTTCTTCCGCCTATTGAGAAGTCTAGTAGGCTCTCTGTAAGGAGGGATGGAATGTTTCTTCTCAAAGTCTGGTGTGATGATACTCTTCTTTAGAAGCTGCACAGCCAAAAGCAAGAAAACACACAAACAAACAAACATAAATAACTTTGTAAGAACAAAATAAACAACAAAACACAAGTCAGATGATCCAAATTAATGACAAGTGCCGTTGACCCCGTTGTTCATCTTGTTTCATGAATATTAATGATTTTCGTTGGGAAGCTTGTTAAGTTGTGTACTTGTAGCCCTGTCTATGCCACAATGCAACCAATGCTCTGCGCAATGTCATGCACTGCGTCCAACTTGATAAATGGCTTTTCTTGAAGGATAGGAACAAATGAAACTTACCTCATCCTGACTACTTTTCATCAGGACCATCTGCGCTGAGAGTTTGTCCCTGGTTTGTGGGCCATCGTCAGCAAAGTCAAGGTATGTGTCGCTGAAGTCCACACCAGCATCCAACTCTGTCACTACTTTTACTTCCGCCCTGTGCAGGTATGGCAGTATAGATTGCAATTGCATTGATTAAACATGTACATGGATTATATTAGCAGTTACGACATCTTTGCATTATATTTATAAACTAAGCATGTCCAGCATCCCAGCAAGTAATGTAACTGTATCACGGTCTATGATTTGAACTTTGACTGAGGAAGGCACTGAACAGGTAAAAGAGGCAGTTGATCTTTCAGTTTCAATCATATGACACTATTTTAAAGAAAAACATAACACAATGTAGCACAGAACAGTCCCCCTTTTCAAAACTGCCATATTGTGCCCAGTTGGCAGTTACAGGGTCTGAATTGGGTTTAATAACTAAATAAGTAGGCCTACATCAAAAATACCTTTCTTTTGGTTTTAGCTTCACTTGTCGTTCTTTTGGCTTTGAATGGTTCACACTATCTAGTGAGATGAATTCCTCCTCTTCCTGACGGTCACTCTGACTTTCTACGAGTTCAGAAGTAGGCCCTGGAGTCACAATGTTATCTTTGCCGTGTTCTCGACTAGAACCAGCAGTGCCACCAGTTGACGTTGTATGAGATGATGATGAACCAGTTATTATGTGATCAACGCCAATTCTTATATTGCTCTTGGAACTTGGGTTCACATCCAACACAAATGGCAGGCTGTCGGCCGGCGAGGTGTCGTCATTAGATGCCTTTGCCATCGTCTTGCGCGTACTTGCACCGCTGTCACGTCCCATCATTTTCATCGCGGTTTGCCGAACAAGTTCCTCCATTTCTGAATCAATACTGGAGCTATCATCGCTTGATATATCGAGGTCACTATCTGCGTCTCTGATTGGAATGCTTACTGTTTTCTTCGGCTGTTTTGTCTGTTTAGATCTTGGCGATTTCTTCTTCTTCGAAGATCTCGTGGTCGGCGCCATCTTGAATCGGTAATGTGTTCTGCGCTAGTCAAACTATTGGTGGCGCTATTTAAATCGACCATAAAATTGGCGAGTGCAGTTCGCGTTCGCTTCGGTGTAAAACTGAGTTTCATGGGGGCTTTTACGAAATGAGGCTTGAGGTTGGGCTTGGGATTTATTTTGCCGCAGCCATTTTGTGTCCTAAATGAAATGAAAGGTTGGAGATGCATGTTGAAGCTGAAGCCTTTCTTCGGCTTCGTCATGTTACCAAATCCCTTCCTTTCGTTTTTGGGCCCAAAATCGCCGTATCGATTTCAAAATCCCAAGCCCAGTCTCAAGCCTGGTTTCGTAAAGCCCCTATTAATTATGTTTTTTGGAAGTTGGTAAACATCACCGGCACCCCGTCCAAATATTACGTTGGGTGGGTTCCTAGACGGCTTGGGATGGCTCAATAGCTAAAGGCTATCGACTTACTAAAGTCGCTCATACTCAACCACGCTACAACTTATCAAAAGTGACAAAAGTTAAACAATCATTTCTTATGGATAAAAAAAAATCACCTGTTAGAAAATGTGCAGTCGGCATGTCTATACCCAGTTCTGAAATTAATTACACAATACCAATTTTTCATTTCCCGTCTCGTTGTATTGACGTGCACTTCGCGCTGCATTGCACCCTATACTAATTATTTCCGCTTCCCCTTTTGCCGACCAGTCTACTTGTGCTATGTAATAAGGCCACATTATAAGTCTACTTCATGAACATGTCTGCGACATAATGTTAGATGACTTCGACCAGTCGGGCTCCGGTTTGTTCCCGCCGTCTATGCGGCAAAGATGACGGCACAGGTTCGATCAAAGGAACCCGGTCGGTGGGGCGCAGTATTCACCGTGGAGTCTCTGTGTATTATGCCGGCTTTTCATTAATGTTAATACCTATTGCAGACATGCAGTAGTAGCCTGACTGATCCTTTGCCTAGACCATACGATAATACATTCACACACTAATCCTGTCAGCCAGGCCGGGTAGATTAAACATGTTCTAGTTATTATAAGAACAACTGAAGGTCTATTTATCAATCTGCAATTTCCATCGGCAAAATGACCAATGGATAAATCACTGAGCATTGCGGCAATGTGAACAGATAGGTGAGGCAGTATTATGGTGCAATATTAGTCAATGAATGCGAGGTGGTTTATGAAAATGAAAATATGACAAGTACCTACACCCCCCCCCCCCCGTCATACCGAGTCACAGTCATATTTTCAGTGATGACTGTGTACGGTGAGCAGAAAGTTACACTGATATGTCAGTATGTTGGTATTCGAATGACTACACAGGCCATCACATCGAGTCATCTATACTACGAATATGAGTCAAATCAGTGACCAATGGCATGACAGTTACTCAATATTGCGAGTCGAGTCAGGATATATGAAGCCAAGTCAATCGTATGAGTCTTACAACCCCCAAACTAAGATAGTGTCATGCATAGGGGTGAGAGTAGGCGTGGGGATGGCGTAAATAACTCAGAAATATCCCTTCGGTACGGCCACACAGCCTGACGGATCCCCTCCACTCCCCAAACACCGATGGGCTGCGTGATTCGAATCTCGTTCAGGGAGTGCGAGCGTGATGCTACACACCCGAGTAGATACCGACCCGTTGGGGCGGCCTCTACCCTTAAAACAACACCGCTCTCCTACTCCGTGTTAGATACATAAGGACGAGGATTTGGGCTCCTGGTGTATGCATCCCTAGCCCCGGGCGGGGCTACGGCCATATCGCCCATGAAATAGTCAAGTCGTCGCGTTCGCATGCCAAGCCTCCACGGTGCACTTTTCTTACTATTTATGAGATGGGAATGCTGGTCAACTCGTACGCCCAAACTCGTACGCCAACCGACGCATAAGCCGACCAACTCGTATGCCACCAGCATTGAATTATTCTATGGTTACCTAAAAATTACAATACACACTGGCATAAGAACAGCTTAAAACGACGTCACATTCATTAGCCAATCAGAGAAGGGAAAGTTGAAAAATATATTTTACCAAAGACATAATGGCCAATCACGTTTATTCCAATTTCCAGGCTCTTCCAACGCCAGCGGGGTTGTAATGTTTCTGGATTAATCTTGATATACCCGTCGCGATAATGGATTCAATTCACCCCGCTGCCACCAGATAGCTCGGTGGCCTAGCGGTATGGCATCTGCACTAGTAAGCATGCAGGAGGTCGTGGGTTCGAATCCCACCTGGGCCTGCATGTGATTTTTTTTTCCACGTGCACTCACAAGCACTATTAGTGTGTGGTGCTCGTCCACGTCGGTGGGGGGCAAACATAATTTGAATAATAATCTTGATATTATCTACAATTCCTGAATTTAGAGACCTCATTTTGGTTTAAACAGATTCGATACGCCGATAGGAAGTTAATTGACAGACAGACGTGCAAATAACCGGTGACATGACATGGGTTCTTATAAGGCCAACATGAGCTGCATGTAAACCATGATCACTGAAACCCTCAAAGGTTCAACTATTTCTGTTCATGTAACTTTGATTTTCGTTGAGTGACCCTTTGGCCAAACTGAGATTGGTATAGTCACACGTCTTGACCCCGGACAAAAATTGTCGGCCAAAGTGGTGGAATTTAACCTTCTTTCTCGTTACACTGACCTCGAAATACCAGTGAACCCCTGGGCTATGACGTGTGATGATAATTATAGTTTAAAACGTCATAATACGTATTCGATGAAAACTGTACAGTATGAATAAATACAGATCTACGAAATTAATTTTAATTCAAGCATCTGAAAACAAAGTTTAGTTATCAATTTTACAATGCAATACACGTACATCGTTTGAGGTAAAACTTGGGAAAAAAGCCTGAAATTGTTTTCAGTGCTGGAGAACAATTATGCAACATTATTGTTATGCAACAATTATACTACCGGATGGGTCAATTTTCAATTGCACTTAATTGCATTGTCATGAAATAATAATGTCTCATACTACAACGTGCACTGTGTTCATCAGTCTAATCATTAGCTTCGCTCTGTTGAGCTGCCAAAACCATTTCAATGTACACAAGGCAAAAGCAAGTGAATTATTCTATAGTTACCTAAAAATTACAATACACACTGGCATAAGAACAGCTTAAAACGACGTCACATTCATTAGCCAATCAGAGTAGGAAAAGTTAAAGAATATATTTTAGCAAACACATAATGGCCAATCACGTTTATTCCAATTTCCATGCTCTTCCAACGCCAGCGGGGTTGTAATGTTTCTGGATTAATCTTGATATACCCGTCGCGATATTGGATTCAATTCACCCCGCTGCCACCAGATAGCTCGGTGGCCTAGCGGTATGGCATCTGCACTAGTAAGCAGGAGGTCGTGGGTTCGAATCCCACCTGGGCCGGCATGTGATTTTTTTTCCACGTGCACTCACAAGCACTAAGTGTGTGGTGCTCGTCCACGTCGGTGGGGGGCAAACCTAATTTGAATACAATCTTGATATTATCTACAATTCCTGAATTTAGAGACCTTATTTTTGTTAAAACGTTGTTTTTTTCCAAATCTGTCAACGTGTGCATCAAAATTGGAATCATTTTGAAACGTGTGCATCAAAATTGGAATCATTTTGAAAGCTTTGCTTTTGTTCTCTCCTTTGGTCGAATCCAGGGGATTATATCACATAGCAGCTAATCATGCACATAAATCTAAGCCTAGTAACTTAGTAACTCCATGTTACCAACTAAGATCCACTGCATAGTATACGGACATTAGGGCTGGTTCTCTGTGATTAAGATATGTTGCCTACAACTAGAAACCTGCTTAAAACATCATTTCCTGCAGAACAGCCATATACGTTCGGTTCTATAGTGAAGAAGATTTATCCGATACTTTGAAACCATACTCCTTTGATGATGATAGGACTAGTTCTGGTAGGAGGGGTAGGAGTAAACTGGAGAATATGACTTGTGGAACTTCAACCCCCAATGTTCACCTTGAGGGGGTCATTTGGTTGTCGTTTTTTGTAAAAATGAAGAATCTCAAGGATGGCATCTAATTTAAAGGGGAGAACAACTACATGCAGGCGCGCATCCTATTTTGGTCATCGTGGAAGCAGCGACTATTGGCACAATTTAGAAATTAAGAAATTGTCTTTCTTAAGATCGTTCAAACCGTGTCAGCATGAAGATGTGTGAAATTACCCGTTCGCTCTATGCGAATCTCACAAAGTCTATGTTAGGCCTACAGGGCAAAATGATGCGAGCATTCGTGTAAGATCTACGTGGATGGAACACGACATTAAATGTGAACTCTACACTATGCCTATGAGGGATTCATCTCATCACTCCGTATGCATAGACCAACCCAAGTACCCACGGAAAATGGAGTTTGCCCGAGGACGTAAGGAGATCTCGCAATATTCGACAGGTCGTATGGACAGTACATGTACAGTTCTACGGGGTGACGTAGTAGGCCTAGACCTTACACGACCAATCTCACGCCAGAAGTGCCGACCGTTAACTCCTTGCAGCCTCTTATACCTGCCGGCCACCGAGACCCTCCTCCAACCGAAGGGATGTGCATTTAGAAGCGCAAGGTGCCTGGAAACATCTTCTGCAGTACGGCACGGAATACGCACATGCATACAACTACAAAAAAGAATCTTTTCAAACTTCCACCTCAAAGAGCAAAATCCTATCACGGATTCCACAGTCTCACGTTTTCACGATGGGACAAAGTTGGCAAAAATCAGTATTTTTTCGAAATTCTTTTTTTTTTGCCTAAATCGATTGAGGGTAATGCAAGGGACATCTTGGCGAACTCATTTTTGTTAAAATCAAATCAAATCATAAAGATCATGGAAATCAATAAGGGGCACTTTGCACCCAAATGCCATTTTTATCGTTTTCACAAAGAGATAAAGTGGAGCGCGCGCGCGCGCGCGTGCTGGCCAAACAAGGCGCGCTCGATTTTTTTTCTTTTTACGAAGTGGCATTTTGTGCACGTTTGTATGGATGGGGAGATTTTGCGTTTTCACGAAGAGACAAAGTGCAATGGGCCCTTTAAAATAACTCGCTTTTGGAGTTTTGCGTTTTCACGAAAAGACAAATATCTATGGACGTTAAATACTCCGTAATTAAGGGGTTTATTAACTTTTAATCAGCATCTCGTGTTAGTGTGAATTTCGAGCTTCAAATTAGTATAAAAATATTATAAATATGCCCTCTAAAAGTAGGGGAAATCTTCAATTTAAAAAGGGTAAAATTTTAAAAGTTGATTTTCTCAAAACTATAGTTTCAACGCGCCGTGGCCACTTTGTCTCTTCGTGAAAACGGTGACTTTCTCGAGTTGTGAAAAGCAAAACCAACTTTCCCATTCAATCAGAGACAACAAATAATGTCCAAAGCCCAAACAAATAGTCTCCAACATGAAAAATAATCAAGAAAACAAGTTTCCACAATATAAACATGAGTACCACGCGTGGATTGCCATTCACTCCACGACATACATTGACCAATAAAAGCCCTGCTGAAATTGTTATTCTGAAGGTTATCATGGCCGTCCTCTTGAGTCCCACCTTGTCCTATTTTTACTGATAATATTTTCCTGGCGCGTAAACTCTGCCCGTGGCTAAGTTTCACACGTGGCGACCTTTTGTTCGCACGCCGTTATTTCCTTCATAGCTTCTTCGTCTTGTGTTTTTCAGGGTTGGTAATGCTGTGCACGAATTGCATCACCCATCTCTGTCACGCAGAGCCTACTTGATCCAATTCCATAGTAACGACCACACGAACTCCTCACAATTCCCAAACAAACACACACAGTCTTGATGCATTTTTAAAGGCAAAAGACAGAATTGGTCACACTGTACGCCTATTTTGAATTTAGAGCATTCAGCGTGTATTTTTGGTTTTCAAAATGCATAAAATCATTACACTCCTCAGTGAACATCTCATCAAAAATGGTGTCCATGTTTCTGTTATTCCCCCTCCTCCCCGAATAAACATTTGGTTTATGTTTTCATTAGAGATTTTGTGCCCATTTTGTTAAATTTCGGTTGATATAATCATCAAAGCATTTCAGTGGGAAATATTTCACAGACATTATACAGCTCTAGTATGAACTGTCAGACCACAACTCAAAATTTGATGCCGACATGCCGACTTCAATGACTGAATGATTGTAACATTTTATTTACAAAAACAAAACAACAACAAAAGAAAACAAATCACCTGGAAAAAAAAAACAATTAAAAAAAAATCTTAAATTACCCTTCAAATTTATTTTTTTGTAGATTTTTCTTACATTTCCTGCCTTCCTGGAAAGAATAATACTCCAGCCGAGGTCAAAGTATGAGAACTGATGAAAAACTAAAGGAAATAAATGCCAGTAGTTGAGGGTGCAATCAGTGTGCAGTGTGTGCAATACTCAAACTGCTAAGTAGCAGTCGACACCGATAATTAAATCTTGTAGCACCTGCAAGATGAGATGCAACTGCAAACGGTGTGCTCAAATATCTCTCTAGTCCTAGCTTGCCTCCAAGAAGCTTGCGGGGGCAGCTTCAAAGCAAACAGGTTTGGAGGAGCCTCTTAGCCAGCAGTCTGTGGATTCACAATTTCTTTCTAATCTTCTCTTGGAAGTTTAGAGTCGCTAACCTATGATATGGACGGTGCTCAGCTGCGGTCATTGCCCCCTTCTCAAGGTCCATTAAGCTCTGTCCAGGTAAAAGTGGTCATTTCCCTATACTGTAGTATTAAGTGTTATGAACAAAATATGCGAAAGGGGCATGGAAGAGAAAACAAACGGGGAATAAAAACACCCCCCTTCCAAAAAGTGGAGAACATTGCAAGAAAATTAAAGATAAATCAATATAAAAACACCAGGAAAAAACCCCAAAATACAAAAGAACACGAAAAAACAACAATAAAAACCAAGAACAACAAAACAATGACAAAACAGGAAGAAAAAATAACTAAAAATGACTAATGCCGGATGCATTGTACAAACAACAATTACTGTTGAGATTTTTATTACTTTTTATCCAGAGGCATTTCCTATTTTCCAGATCTTCCAGCAACTCCCATTAGCTCTAGCAAGCATGTATAGCAGTTAAAAATCAACAGAATCTATTACCCAAGGTGTTGGGCCTTTTAACAAGAGGATTAAAAAAAATAAAGATAAGGATTGGAACAAAACTGAATTGCAAATTGAAGGCCAACGTGCCAGTGAATAAAAAACAACAATGAAGATTATATTTTGTTCATACGGTTTTTGTTTCAAGGTTTGTGTCTCTTTCTGATTCCATGTCCTTCCCAGAATGCTCTTCTCCTGATACTTGTGACGTGTGTGATCCCTTCCCAGCATGCACTTCCTGTGGTGTATCATCAGAGTCTTCTTTGTCTCCGGTTAGTGATGATGCAGCTCCCTCAGTGTTCGTGTTCGGAGGTTTTGTCAATGTGTCGGGGGAACTTGTTACAGTAGATGCATCCATTGGTAAGTGGCTCCTTGTACGTTCTGAAACACACACACAAAAAGAAGTTACAAATCAAACTTATTAGTATTTCAAAAATCATATTGAATAAATGTTACACTAATATTGCTAAAGATACTGATCCCAGATTGGATGATTACATCAAAACCAGTGTCAAATATAAATTTAAAACCACCTACATATGAATTTGAATTTGTGCACATTTAATCAGTGATACCACTCTAGTGACTATACAGGGTGTGAAGAAATGTAAAGGCCTAGAAATACAACCATGAGTATCAATTTGCAAATGAGACAACAAGGACCTTGCATTTCAACTCCCACCCATTCCCTGGGAGAAACTTCTTCATCAACATGATGTGAACTCATGTAGGCACACAGACAAATAACTCTATTCTCTCTTACAATTTAAGAATTCAAGGGTACTCTTCGGCTTCACTGCCTTGGTAATGTTTATTGTCGTCTGAACATTTCAGACAGGAAATACCCTGACTAACATTGTGATAGTGTAATGTACATGTACATCATCTTGCTACTGTTGCACAAGGCTCAATTTGAGCGCTCATTTCCTTCCCTGTACATTTCTTATTGGACTTTCAATGGTACAGTGTAAACACAACTACACGCTTTATCTAACATGACAAATAATCTAAGATAAATATAAGAGAAAATTCTGGTCCCTCTCTTTTTGAAGAAGTGGAGGGTGACGGAGGAATTCCCTTCCACATCTTTCCTCCACAGAGCAGGGAGAATTGGCTTCAAGGTCAGGAGCAGCGTGGTGGAATGGGCCCAGCAGACTGGAAAATTAGCCACTCGGAGTGTGATCCAGTGGAAAATATTTGCACATCACTTCAACATTTTGTCCTTACTTGCTTTGATCCTAGCTAAATATCGCGTGCTATGCTTCTACAACATTACTGTCATGTTACATACAGAAGAGGCTACTAACCTTCCTCCAATACTTCATAAGCACTGGCAAATTCCTTCAGGGTGACATGGATGGTAGGGAACTCAACCAAGGATTTGTATCTCAGGTTGTCCAGTAACGACCCATTTAAGTCCAGTTTATGATACCTAAGAATATGAAGAGAACCATAATTGCACTGATTAATCATTCAATTCAAAAACAAATAAGGTCACAAGAGGTATCTTGGAGTGTACTTTACAGTGCACCAAGGCACCACCAGCTCATCAGACGCATAAAGCACATTTAATTCTTAACATCTAATATACATCAAAAATACGTTCATAGGATATTTGATTGGCTCCCTTAAGATGGTATCTGACATTTGCCTTTGCTAGACCTATAATAACATCTTAAATTCAAGAGAAATGATTCTGCACCTGACGGAATTGGCTGGTCTTCCTTCCACCTTCATGAACAGCTGGAGATCCTCTAATCTATGCTGACTGTACTTCTTCAGTCTGAAAAACATTTAAAGAGGTGACAAATTTAAAAGAAACATTTATTAATGGTGTCCATTCTGACAAACATACAAGTAATAACTGCTGCAAACCAGGGCAATGAACAGAGTTTGGAGGTCCTGATGTTTTGGTTTAAGCAGAATCTTTCTCAGAGGCAAAAAGGCACAAATACAAGAAGACAGAAGCATAACAGGGAGACATAGCATTGAGACAGTATCCTACCTCTGTCTATGAACAGGATCTCCCTTGTCAGGACTGAGATGAGTTGATAAGATATCACACAGTGTCCGCTCCTCACAGACACTGTAACAACAATGTGAAATATAAGAAGTATTTATTATCATTTGATAGTGTTATACAATACCAACCCTCAATCCATGAGCCTTTTCCATGAAACAAAATTGTTAAACATCATTCAAAGACAAATTGAGAGAGAATTCTGATGTTTTAACCCAATTGAAGTCCTTGTTTTGTCAGAATAGCAACAAAATGCAACCTAAAAAGAAACAGCTAAAGATGGTTTTTGTGATACATAAATAAAATAAAAAACAACAATCAAAAGTTGAACTTTGAAAGCAATCATTTATTCTCAGTGACATGAAAGGCAATTACAACACATTTATTTAGAAGCCTCGGTGGGGCACAATCAAGTATGTCACATGGAGAAAGCGTTTTAACATATCTATCCAACCTGGTTGGATGACCCAACACCAATGAGTCTTGTCTTTAATGCTGACCCATTGGTCAGTGGTCACTCTCTAGGTGGACATAAATACGGTCAAAGGAACAAGTGACAGTGACACCGTGCCACTTGCTAGCATGAGAGGAGTATACAGCAGAAACTAAATCTTGAGCAGTGAAAATATCAACGGTAATACAGACGATGTCTTGGTGCTCGTATGCCAAGCCTCATCGTACCAACACACTTCCCTTTCCCGATGAAACACAATGCTGTAATAGGTGCTCAAGTCGCAGACCGACTTACAAGGAGCCAGTGAAGTCATTCTCTCAAAATTCATACAATACATCCTTGTAGCATTCCAGTCATTTTGCAATTTTATGTTTTTGGTTTTATTTGGTCGGTTTTAGGTTTCGTTTTGATTTTGCTTGAACAAAAATGGCGTGGTTGTCGGGGTGCCCGATTTCACATATTGCGTCATGTTGAGAACACTTGAGAGACCTGAAACACGACTGATATCTGAGCACCACAACCATCAACGTCTTGTGAACACACTAAGTGTTTCCGCAAACTATGGCAACGTACTAAATCACTAGTTTATGACTTGAATACAAGATGAGATTTAACCCCAACTCCTTAAGAAATTATATCCATATTCCAGTAAGTTCCTCTATGCAGGATGGGGGTTGGGCTTGAAGGAAAGGGTGGTGGTGGACTGAGCTACATTTGTCAGGCTAAGAAAGGGAACTTTTTGGTTTTCAATAAAAGTGTTTTTATTTGGTATAAATGAACCATGACAGGGAGTGGCCGTTCATACTGGTCATGCTTGAGCAAACCCAAACCCTAACCCTAACCCCTGCTCTTTTGATCAATGTCCTAATGTTTTTTTTATAACAGACATCAATTGTATAGATCAGTCGAGACCCTGCCATCCCTTCTGAGGACTCTAATCCTGTATAATCATTAATGACTCAAATTGTACATCTTACATCCTAGGATAAACCTTACACTAATCTCACTAAGCCATACACCACCTGTTCATAAAGTCATATCAGTATTCAGAATTTGTGTCTTGAGGCTTTTCATTTTGAGAATATTCCAGGAACTGATTTTTTCCTTCCTCCTCCTTCTCATGATCTGTCTGTGTTTAATGAAACAGAAATTGCTCTAGGAATTCATACCAGTATTGTCCACTTGCCTCTTGTTTATCATGCTGCATTTGGCTAATGGCAAATAAAACGCAAATTAAATTGGACCAGTCTAAAGAGGAATTAGCCTCAACAGAAAAAACCCTGTACTAAGACTTAAAGAGTCAGCTATAGATGCAGCATGGCCAAGATGCCGCTGCATGTATCTATACTAGAATCATTATCAGGAGGAGACAAGATCAAAGTGCTTTATAACTTTTTTTCAAAAAACAAATTTCAGCCAGGAACCTTCCTCAATCGAACACAACCCTGGCCCTAAACCCACATAGAAATAAATCAACAAATTAAAAATGGGATATTCAATCCCAAAGTATAATTTTTTTTCTAAGAAATATTTATCCACAAAGGATTCACAAGATTGGATACTTGTACTAAACTGCTGGCTTACATTCCACAATGAAACAAAGGTGTGTAGTTGATTTTTTTTGTGACGATCGAGTTCAGCAGGGCAGAGGTGAAAAACCTTTTCTTGTTCAGAAGCCAAGAGCTGTCATTGGAGATTCTTACTTATACCGTGATGAGGGCAGGACAGTAGAACAGCATAAATAAGTGAAATCTGAGCCACTTATGAAGCACGTGTGGCATGCATTGGTCATTCCATCCAGCTGAGACAATGTCTGGGGCAGTGTCTCAGCTCATATAACCAATCTATGGTTTAGAAATAGGACCGAGAATCTAGGCTTACTTTAATCATTCATTGTCTATAATGCCACAAGGTTTCACATAGAAACTGATGATCTTTACTTTAATCGTTACCAATTCTGTGCCAAATTTAAGGTTTTTGTTTGTTCCCACAGTGAATGAACAAATAACAACCTGCCTTGTATATTTGTACATGTATCATGTATGTAAGCTGCAAGCAACGACTTGTAACAGTAACAATGCCCTGTACCCAGACCCAGACAGTGTGACATATTCCCATTACACTGCAGACAACACCAGCAAGTGACCACTGGTTTGGGGGTAATTGTAGAGTGGGCACTTAGCCAAATTCAATTGCTGGAGAAAAAATCTTCACACCTTATGCAGGAGCAGGCTTTTAGCCCCATTCCCCCACCTTAAACTGACCAGGGCTAAAGGTCTGAGAGTCACACTGGACCTTCATTGGACAATGTGAATAATACAAAATAATGGAAATAATGATGGTATTTAAATTCTATATTCTAATAAGCCAAACTGTTTTGGATATTGAATGCATAATCAAATCAAAATATTGCCTTCAAGGTGTAATTTATTCGTAATTAAATACATGACTCTCACTATTAACACTTTATACAAGTTCTCCTGTAGACAGGTTGTTTTATTTTATGTCATAGTACTTTGTTTTCTATTGTATGAAACCTCACATTTTTGGAAGATGAAACAAATTTCTTTGTTTAACTTTGTGGCCATCAAAGACTAGTATTACAATTGACAATTA
Organism: Astropecten irregularis; assembly: GCA_963971285.1. Lineage (NCBI taxonomy): Eukaryota > Metazoa > Echinodermata > Asteroidea > Paxillosida > Astropectinidae > Astropecten > Astropecten irregularis. The sequence continues at coordinate 15,022,115 of OZ020260.1, read as the reverse complement.
GGCTTTATGTGAGCCCACAATATTGACCAGCAACTTCGTAAAGTCAAGTGACAAATAGAGATGATAACACTGCTCCCATCACATGGTAATGAATATTTACATTTATATACAGATATTTATACCTGCTAAGTCTTTATTACACCCATTATATGTGTAATCAATCCATCTGCTGTTATAATTAAACTAGCCATTTAGTAATTACACCTGTCATGAGTAATGACTAAACCTGCATTGTAATGTGTGCCATTTTGAATGATGTGACAACTAACAATTAATCAATTTCAATACATGTACTGTACTTCAGATTGTCTAAAGCACTGATATTGCATCTTGGCCTGGCATATGTGCTTAAGAGTTTGAATCAGAAGTGGAGATCAGATGTTTGCTCAAATTGATGACATGAGAGGACATGTCCATAAACCTCTGCCCATTTCAGACTCTTGAAGTTGATTGACAGAAAGGTCTTTACATAGTTGACTGGTGGGTTACACTGGAATGCAGCTAAATCATGTTATCATGAACGCCAACAAAACATAATGTGTACAAATTGATACAGCACGAAACCTGTATACCTGCAACACGCTGTAACCATGACATCCAAAAAGCTGCTTCTCTCTTTTTTATTCCGTCAAATTACGCTTATTCCCAAATATAACTTGATGTTATTATGCTTTCCCCGATGGCATCAAAATTATAAATCAATCACATCCACTGGATCCATGAAACCTTTTCCTCTGTAAATATTAATTCACAGACGGCCGGGGCCCCCCTCTTGAAACTCCACAGGGATGGAGGAGTTAGAGGGATAGGATTGCAAATTGAATTCAAACATATCAGCAGGGAGGTCATCAATCCATAAACTCAAAACCACCAGATATCTTTAGGGAGGATATTCCTAATCCGATTAATAAGAATGATGCATCTGTCGCTAGCCCGATGTGACCAATCCAGAATTTGCTGAAACCCACCAGCAGGAATATGAATGGTCAATAATTGGCTATGCGTGGATGACAATTAATTTTTATTATTTTTAATTTTTAGACATTTTTAGACAGATTAATTGACTACTGATGGTTAATCATAGTCAGAATATTAGAAGGAAACAACGTGGAAGCGTTCCTATCAGGAAAGTTGCATATTTCTTCTCTCATACACATCATGACTTTGCCATTAGGATTGCCACATTCAGTCTACGTGACCACCAGATGAACTTCAAATGACCGATAATGGCCATGGATATCACTGGAAACTAGACAGGTACAATCATTGTCGGAGTATTATATTCTGGAAAGTTTCATTTCACTTCTTTTGTAAATATCACAGCTTTGCCATTAGGATTGGGACATGTAGTCTACGTGACCACCGGATGAACTTCAAATGACCGATAATGGTAATGGATAGTGTCGGTAAACTAGACAGAAACCATGATTCTGGGGTAAAAGCATTAAATTCCGGGAAGTCAATTTTCACTTCTTTGGTACACATCATAAGTTGACTATTGGGATAGTAACATATAGCCTTGCTGACTGTCAAAGGAACATCATCAGATGGTCGCGTGGGCGTATCACTTTGACAAAAATTGCAATTGCCATTAGCAAGGTTGTCTTTATAACCACCGATGCAGGCAAAGTGAAAATCGTGACGTCAACCGCGATACTTAAATCGTGACATTCCCTGTATATAAAAAAGCCATTGTATTCATTGACTTCAATCATCTATACATGTATGTGATTAGGGGAAATGTTGGATTAAAAAAGATATCAAAGTAAGATGCAGACCCAGGGCTACGTCTGTAAGGAATGAAAAGGAACCGATGTTTGGATCTAATGGAATAGCTTGACAATTCTCTGGAGATGGTTAACAGGAATAAGAGACTTCACATGGATGAGCCTGAGGGATTCTTCTTTAACATAACATGTACACCGTTTGTAAAATGTACTCATACCATCCTAACCTGGGGCTTTGATATAGAGATTTCATCCGTTGGGGTAACTGTACGGAGTGGAATCTGAGATTGAACAGCCTGTGGATGTAGAATGTTCACTAGGGAATCAATGATGACAGTGTATACAGTAATAAAATGTGGTTCGTTGAGCTATATCTCCATGATGTATTCATGAATGTATCAGTGCGCGTGTGCCGCACTGACATATTTTTACTTTGAAAATAAGTCAGATGCCGCAGCGGCATGTTTTTTTAATTAAAGGCGGGTTAGAACAGAACAGATTCACTGCTTATAAATATGAACATAATGTTTACGTATAATTCTGATCACATATTGACACTTGTATTCTTACAAAGTGGCATCAAGATGCTTCACTCAGACAGGGGAAAATAAGATTAAATAAAAAACCAATTAACCAATAAATAAAAAGTTTGCTTTTCTTTACCTTTTATCGATGTATTCCGCCTCGCTTTGGGGAAATTTCCACTGTACCCTCCAATAGATCACTTTCTCTCTATCAAAAGTAAACAAATTCAGTCGTTAAAGTAATTAATTGTTTTTGAGAAAACAACGATGCCCGTTGTTTTAATGTGAAATTTAGCACATTCGTTTTGTTTTACATCTTGATTGATTAAAATGACAATCAGATGTGATTTTGAAAGTATTAAGATGCAGTTTTTAGGATGATGATAGTCTATCAGAGGTAAATAGTGCACAGGAATATTGCTATTAATATCACGTTTATAAAACAATCTGTACGACTTTGGTCACAGAAACTGACAAATGTTAGATTTTTTGTCATTACAGATACTAGAGCACACCTTTAAAGTCTACACTCTAATATAATTGATTTATTAGCCGCTGTTGGGAGCCAGGCTTCCCTAAACCTTATCAGGTGTCACATCGTAAATAATTTGACCCGATTGAAAAAACTGGTTCAGACAGACTTCCAATTCATCCGCCCGCATCCAATTGGATAATGTTATGAATATGAAGACAAACCTGCGGGCAAATAAACATGAACACCTTGTCCAATACAATTCTGCATGCTGAACTATGAATGCATGAAGCTGTTCAATAAAACAGGTCTAGTTGCATATTATTGCGGTAGAGGCTTCATGTCTCAAGTGGTGATCCGTGGGGCTCTGATGAAACCATATCTTCCATATTCATAAAAGAGGACAAATGAAACTCTGAATCAGAGCACCTGCTTAGTATGGGATTCCTTTATATAGAATAGACGAGGATTTTGTATGGCTCATATGAGATAGTCCCCCTACGCTAACTCCCACAGGCATGGCAAAGCCCACACAAAGGCTCTGCGTTCATTTTATATCTCTGACAAGCTCAATGGGCTACTCAGCAGTATTTCTAACAAGCTCTTCTCAACTGTCACAACAAGAAACATTCACACATATAAAAAATCACATGTCACAATGCAATTTCATCCAGGTAAATCTGCTGATTTTTGACCAGCACGGCCAGGTTTTTAGAATGAAGTCTGCTTATCCCTGAGTGCTCTGGACTTGTGTTTGCACACTGGGCTAGTGTCTAAATTGAACCCTAGATACCGGTACATAAAACAACATCAGCCGTATGCAACAACAGCTCCGATCATGTCTCTTCAGAAAACATTACAGGAGACAGAGTAAACTGTCTGGAGTGGGATTCAAACCTTAGACCTCTAGGTTACCATACCCTGTATACATAAAAGCAGCAATGTATTAAAGTTGTATGCAGCAGCTGCCATGTTACGGTACCAGCGTTCTACCAAGTGAGCTACCCAGTCTCTGAAGGTATTCTGAACTGTCAAACACCAATCAGGAATGGTTGGATATTGTAAGCTCACTGCAGGCCTTTTCACACTTGATGCAGAAACACAAGACTAACACAACCCAAGGAAGCCCCAGGACCTTCATAGCACCCATTTCAAACCCGTTTCATTTTACACGGAAGCCTTCCCTGGGGCAAGCTGGCCCGAGGGCTGGTCATGAACCTTTCCAGTTGGGAAAATCTCACCCCAGGCGAGAAATATCAAGTGTGAAATGACGCATGATCTCACCCCTGTGTCACTCCCAGGCCATCCCAAGATTTCTGATGGAAAAGACAAGGTGGATCAGGATCTGAAAGGGCTGGAGGTATGATCTGGACGTTCCGGCCAGTACATTCTGGCCATCTTCAGGACAATGACTTGGCTAATAATAATCACCGGAGGAGTGAGTCTGTATCTTAATGCGTTCTCACATTTGTTCTGGAAAGTAACTAATGGGGACGGCACAAGAACTAGGTAGTAATTCCATTTGACAACATTTCCTTGAGGAATACCTCCACAGCACGCCAGGATCCACAAGGGACATTTTAGGTGCACAGGTTCAATTTTAAACCACTTCTGCTTCAAGTCTTCAAGGACACTGCAGGTGGAATGCCAGCAAGATGGCAAGTTAAATCAGAGAAAAGAAAGGATGGCTTTTTGTCAAATTTGTTACGAAAGAAAGAAGACAATTGCTAGCCTCATGTTGGCACTTCAGAGTGACAAAAAGGGAGGGCTGCTTGTATCAGATGAAATGAAAGCTAATTCTGGGTGCTTTCTCCTGGGGAGGACATTTGTTCTGTCATGGTTATCAATGCACTGAATTGTCTTCTGGTACATTAGAAGGGACGTTAGGGAAACAGCCAAGGGCTGCAAGGTGATGAACAATAGAGAGCAAGGCAATGAGCATCATAGCAATGACCAGTTGGACTAAGGTATTGAATGACCAGAGGCACCAAACAATGATCAATTGACCAATTACACAGTGAAAATCACCAAGAGCATCAAGGCAATGATCAGGGGCAACAAGGCAACAAATGACTAAAGGATGACGAGGGACAAAAGATGGTAGTTCTGGATGTTAGGAGGATTCTTACAGACCTTTTGTTGATCCAGCTGGTATTCTCTTGGTGTCTGCTGAAGGATGGAGGCAGCAACTTCAACCACGTCTTCCGATTTCTGCACCAATTTTTCAACTGTCGAAACTGACAAGACAAGCACAAAACCAATGTCTTATTTTAATCATTCATAGATCATCATAATTATTATGACATTAAATGAGGCAACATACAATTCAAATGGATTCATCATTAGTGTCTCCATCAGTTCCTGCTAAATGTGATTCCATAATGAAGCTGTGTATAGAAGAATGCGAGAGGACTATAATCTTCTGCCTTGTTTTGCAATGTCTCTACCACAAAGCTCCCCGGAAGTTTGACTAAGGAATTCACTGTCCATTCGACAGTATGCATCCCCATCCCAATGTTTAATCATCTCTTGAGATGCCCACTTTGCTTTGCAACACACTTATAAATTGCTCTTCCTAGTCATCTTTATATACACTCTCCTGAACTGGACACAGACTTCCATACGTATAATGTAGCTGGTTTTAAAATAAATTGTAACAGATTGTATGAGTACTATGCTATGGAGGAAAAAATGTAACAATATGTGCCAAACTTTTAGTGGAATCGCCAAACACACACATCAATACGCAAATCCAAAAGTCGAAGTATAAAATGTCATTGATTATGTGAGCTCTGCAGCATCTGGAGTGAGCTATGGGGATTCATGTAAGATTAAGCACTTGCTTTCGCAGCTTCGCGCTGCCCGTATTAAAATTTAAGACCTTCATATGTCCCAGTAGACATTTCTGGGTCTTTCACGAAGGCGTGAGGGAAAAAACTGTTTGAACCCCGAGAGACAAATAAGTTCCTGCTAAGTGCATGCATACGTATTCTCCTAAATAAATTAAAACCTGTCCCTTTTTAATTATAATTTTTTATTCAAATAAATAAAGGAGAAGAAAAAGCTTAGAATGTCAATTTAAAGTGGAGCTTGTGTAATACATGTTAATTTCCCTTTGGCAATGCCTCGAGGAAAACAAATTAGACTTAAGTATCCGATACAATTTCAATGCACAATTCAATGCACACAGGTTGTTAATGTTTGCATAATATCAATATTAAAAGTTCATTGAAAAAAGTATGTTGGCGTTAATGACATTCTTTATGAACCTGCTGAGTGTATAAACTTACTTTGCCTTTGTACTGGTGCTGAGTTGCTGAGTCGTCTGTGAGGGCGCTATATGCTTTGCGATCGACGTCTTCCAGAAACCTGTAATCTGAAGGTACAAGGGTGGATTTGTGGTGTCATCAGAGGAAATGGGAACACAATTATAAAATGCCTGGTATACAGTACTGTACATTTCACTGGTAACTCTAGTCTTAGTTTGTTGGTTTGTTATAATTATGCAGGTTTTTTCTGGTAAGCACATTTCCGTTCTTTGCTTAGTAGATCCACAAAATTGGCCTAAGAGTTCATTTGAGAGGGGAGATAGAGGGAATGACAAAGAGATAATCACGATGAAGATATCTTTGAAGATACGACTTCTTCTAAGAAATGAAGATGGAGGTTTGTTTGCTCCTTTGCCTATGCACTGACCATCAAGCTCTTGAGGAGCAGTTCTCATGTCTAGAATTACTCTCACTGTCTCTTGTGTAATAGCAATGACTTCCTAAAAGAAACAAATCAGCACTCCCTATGAAGAAACAAGAGGCGCGTTGGATGGAAACATGATCCCAACGTGCAAATTAATTCTGCCAAATTGCAATTTCAGTCGCCACAATGGGATCATTTTCCTGCTGGGCTTTTCGATGAAACTCGTGACTTCTGGAAATTTGTCTCAATCAAGAAGGCCTCTAAAAAGGTGACAAATTACTCCTGCTGTACAATTTTCTTTCTTAAGACCAATCAAACTTACCGGTATTTCTTTCAGTATGATGATCTAATGTCATTTTAATTTAAAATCAATCAAATGATTAGAAAATAAAATAATAAAATACAGGTTTTGTACATCAAATTATTACTGAGATAAATCTTCATGCCAGGATTCCTAATTTAATACTTGGGCAAATGATTGGACCTGTGACCTTCTTAGCTTCTTAGGAAGCATATAGCCACGAATGGAACGCATGAAGGCTAATCATTTAATACTTAGCCACTGTTAACCCTTAGAGGTAACCATTAGGGTGGAAAGAAGCAATTAGTGAGAGGGAATCTTGCTCAAGGATGCCAGCACTGTGATCCCTATGGTAGGGGGACGGAACCCACAATCTGTACTGATCGACACAGATCTTGTATCTGATGCACGATGCGATGCCAACTGACATTGTACTAAAAAGCATAATTAAACAGCTCTGCATGGAGTCATGGTTTCAAATGTTAACAAACGAGTACATATACCGTCCTTAACATTCTCCATTTGTGAGAATCCTGAACTCCTTTTTACTCTAACCATGCTAACATCAGAGTTCAAGAATCAGAGACATTTCCATGAAGTTTAGAAGAAGTAAAAACATGGACTCTGCAAGCTATCGTGTTGATGAATTTCATCACAGGATTACCCAGTAGAAAAACCACCCTAACAAATTACATTGAGAATTGATGCTGTTTCAGTCACATCTTCGGTTTGAAATTCTTCTGCCAAAGCTGGAATCATTTCCATTGGTCAAATCTGTTAATTTCTTCAGATTTTTCCTCTCACTTCCAAGCCATAAGCCGGACATTCATGTATGCATAGCATTAAAGGCACACTGACTATACATGTAATCACCTGCTATTTGTATGTGGTCAACAAGTGTATCAGCCGGCCACACTACTACTACCTAGGGAAATCATACAGTGTGACAGGTGCTAGAATTGGCTGCAGGAGGATTGCATACAATGATCTCTAGAAAATGAAATCTGGATCCATTGTACACTGTGAGTATTACATCACCAAATGAAGCTGCATGTAGTAGACTAACATTCTGCATTATGGACCATAGAACGAGGTTGCATGAAACAAGATTCAATACAAATATGACTCAGCTATTTCATACATGTATGTAACGCACAGGTTTTACACATAAGGCAGTTTCAGACTAGAACTCAAGTATATTATAATGAAAGAGAAATCCTTGGGGTTATTTACTCTCCAGTGACTGCATTCAATTACACACGTACACTCAGTGTATGCTAATGATGTAGCCTCAAGAACAAAAACCAAGAAAGAGGAAAGCACTAAGGGCAAGTTTCTGTCAGGTGAACGTTTCTGCAAAACTTGAAGGTGTGATTTGTCGCAGGATGCCCTGTTGCAAAGACCTGTGATAAAACTCTAACTTAAATACCAAGTGGTTTTTGTGGCTTTTTGTGTGCCAGGAGCGTCCATCCATACACAAGGTGTTTGTAATTCAAGATGCTGCCACAATTTCTCGACAAAAAAATCCCAAAACAATTTTGGAATATTTGAGATGCCCTTGTGTTGGCCTGATCTACAACACCAAGGCAATTCAGTTGCGTGGATCGCTTTGAGTACTTCAACATGAGATGCTCAAGTTGAACATGCATGTAATACAGACCATTTTCAAACTCTGACAAGTGGGTAATACAATGCCTACAATATGTGACTCTTCACGGCATGATCTGTGTATCGCAGACAATTTCAGGCTTTGAAGAGTCAGTGACACAACCTGGATCAGTTTGAAGAGCAATCTCAGTATCAATTTGAGCTGAATGATGTAAATGTTCCCAGCACTTTATAGTGAAGAGTCAGGAGGGCGGAAGGGCGTTTCAAAGAGGAAACCAATGCATTGGGAATAGAAGGCCTATCATACATATATCTGACGTGAACAACCAAACTGTAGTATTGTACTTGTATGCCTTTCTTCCAAATTAAATCTGAATGTGTGTCCAACACAATCATGACTTCATTTCTGAATTCCTCTCAACCTCGCATGATGTTGGCAATTTTGCAAATTTTGTCAATTTTATCAAAGTTACAATCGATCAGTTTTGTGATTGGTCAGCACTGTGAGTTTTAACTCAAACTGCTGACCAATCACACAACTGGATAATCACAAGTATGAACAATCACATAACTGATCGATTGTAACTTTGATCAAATCATACAAACTGACCAATCTCCAAATCAACCAATCACAAGATGGCTCAATCAACATGCAAGCTACAAATCCAAGACCAGCTTTATTTATTCCACCTGAAGCAGAATTCCCTGCCAGCAGTTGTAATCAAATCCCACAGTGATATTTGATCCATTCATATATATCACCTCACCGCTAAATAAATTAATATTCGACATCCCCTTTTCAGTAAAACTGCTGGATTAATTTCAGTAAGAAGATAGGACTACATGACTGAAAACTTGTGAAAACAAGAGGAGACATGTGGTTTGTTTATACGAAAGTGACAGAAATAAATTTGACTGATTAACAAGTACCCAACCTTCCAGTATTACGTTTTCACATCCGAGGGAAATAACAAATAGCTTTGTAATTAAACAACTTGAAATCAATATCTTCATTGTTCATTACAGGATTAATTATGATTTGTGTCAAATAGCAATGATTATAAATACTGTATGCACATATGGTGGCACACACAATAAACAGATAAAAACCTATGGCAGAAGTACAGACTGCATTCGTGAGTAATTGGCAAATCATTTGCCAGAATGTATGAAATATTAGACCACGTACAGTGCAAGAAAAGCCCAGAGGTATGATAACAATGCTTACCATTAAGTAAATCCCGGTCGGTGAATTCCTTCATAGGCACGTAGGCAGTCTTGTTCCGGACTCCACTGCAGTCTTGTACTGTCTTGTGTCTCTTCACGCAGTGCAGACTGTACAGAGGCAATAAAAACACAATAAGTGATAAAATGAATGATGTCTGGCTCAGTGGCATACTGTATAATGTATATTGGTGCTTTTATTACTGAATATCACTACCATCCCTGATTATCCACTACAAAGCTGAACCAAACCATCCTAGTGGCACCAGGTTATTCCTGCAAAGCAATCTACCAAGTGGGCCATGTCAAAGGTACCAAACTACCTCAATGGTCTAAGTTATCCCAAAGGTACCAATTTACCCACAAAAGGTACTAAGTCATCTTTAAAGCACTGAGTTGCTAGATATCTGGCAAAATTTCCCCTGTAGACAGTCATCAAATCATGTTACTCAAAAGGTAGACACCAAGTCGCCCAAATGGTAGGCCTACCAAGTTCCAAAATGCATCATGGTACACAAACTGCATAGTCAAGATACCTCAGGGTACCTAAGGTCATCAAACTGTGTCACCAAAAGGTAAACACCAGATAGGAGTGCAACCTATCAGGGAGAATTTATTAAACATGTAGTACTACAAGCCAGTATCTTGGCACAGCTCTAAACTCAAAGCCATGAGCCACACACTGTAATATCTTACCTGCAGGTCTTCATGCCACATCCTGGACATTTGTACTTGGCGTTTGTTTGTTCACACACCTCACAGCTGCAAATGGGCAAAAAGAAATGTCAAAGGTCAAATATCTCCCACAAGTTGGGAATTTCTTTTCTGTTATTGTTAATGAAGTCTTCACAGTTACACTAAAATAATACCTGTTTGCTACATGTACTTACTGCACCTGCACCTTATATGTGTGTGAAGTCCAATATACGTATATTTTGGGAGCTCATTAAAAAGTAGTACATGTACCAGCCGTTTTTGCATGAAATCTAAAAATACATTCATGGACGGTATAGATCAGCGCGGACATCCGGGTACTTTCATTCTCATAACTTGACAACCGATGAAAACTAACGTGTTGATGGCGCAAGCTACGGACAAATCACGCACAAACTGCCCGTCGTCCGAGAATTGTTTTCCCAATATTTTTGTCAAGAAGCAGAAATTGTGTTCTGTAAGACTTTCATTGTCGAGTCATAGTTTTTCCTCAGACAATATCCTTCTTTGAAGTACCCTGTAATAATATTAAACAATTCTGGCAGCTTTTTGTCTTAAAACCTGTTCAACTTAATGTTTTGTTTTCATCGGCTCCAAGGTCGGCAAGTTGGAATGACGTCACTCCGGGCTGATCTATTGCCTTGGTTAGGACGACGGAAAATTGACAGAAACACCTAATAAAAATAAAGTAAAAGGTCCACTGTGCAACATCACAACTTACATGACTTACACAGGCGTAAATCAGTAGCACAAGCTGTAGGAATATAGCAGTACATGTAAATTAATCAAATAAATATTATACATTTACACTTTATACTGTACATTTACAATACACATTAGGCCTACATTACATTGTGCATTGGCCTATTTACAATTTTGTCAAAAACAATTCCGAAAGCACGTGGTAATTTATTCAGTCTTATTACAATATTTGTCATTCCCATTTACACTACATCACTTCAGAAACATCAAATTCCCAAGAAATGTCCAAGATATTCACTGACAACCCGGAAAAAATGATGAAAAAGGAAGAAAATTCACCTCATATTGACCAAAATCCGAAGCACGCGTGCAACGATTGCAACCATCAAGCAGACGACATTTAATAAAGGTCAGAGGTCGGCAAATGGCTTTCACTGAGACATAGAGGGCGCCCTGTAAAACGCCGCTCATCACGTGCGCAATGTACCAGTGGCACGAAATAGAAAAATTGCGCCGCTGACCACGGTAAAAAAAAATATGAAAGAACAAAAAAAAGCGGTATCAGTGACTGCGCGCAGACGATGTTGGTGGATGCGCAAGATCAGAGTGTGGTGGATAATGTTGTCCGTTCTCTGGTACGTGGTGGAATTAATATTAGTTATCGTGGAGTTACCGTGTCGGCAGCAGACTTGTGGCGTTGTGCATCTTTGATTGGTAGTTTGTAGCCACGGTGTGGCACCATTCTCCTTCAAATACGGTGACACATTTTTTCCTCACATGTTTTTTGTGGAAGGAACTGTAGCAACTCTGGCGCGCGGTGCAGAATAGGAACGAGCTTTTTACGTATCGACTGAAACGAGTTACCAAGTTGAACCTGCAACACTCAACAGCAGTTGTGTTCGTGTTTGAGCTCCTACGTCTACAGAGCTGCTAGAAGTCTACCAAACAGTGCAGGCTTTACTTCCAAGAAATGAGGCGGGAATTACGACGTCTGTTTGTTTGCCTGGTGCTAACCAGCTCGCTGCTTGTCCAGCTACCGCGTGGAGAGTCGGCCAAAACCGATGGGTCATCAGAGGGGCCATCAGGTAGTGATGGCCCGGGCAGCGACGTCGAGCCCCCGTACGAAGAGGATTCTTCGGATGGTAGGACTGAACTACACATCGGTAGCACTATGTCCATGACAGGCGGCACGTGGGATGGTGGTCAGGCTGGCCTACCAGCCGCCTTGATGGCTCTGGAGGACGTGAACAATCGGACGGACATCCTTCCTGGATATCGGCTGAGACTTATATGGGATGACAGTGAGGTAAGAATCTGCAGAAAGATGTTAATTTTGTTATTTTATTAAATTATACCTCATGCACAATTTCGGCACATACCATAATCACCTAAATAAACCTGAGCCTTTCCCCTTTCTTTAGCCGATGGTTCCTTTTAGAAATTCACCTTTTTGTTGGGGAATTGGTAAAGCTGTTAATAAGGAAAGTGCGGTGAACCGTGCAAGTTTTAAAGTAAAAACTTAAGTAGGCCTATCATAAATTTGTTGGTAAAATGTTGTGGCATCTACAATTTCTAGTAAGATTTTTTAGCACAGAATTCAGAAATTTGCTATCTGTTTATGCGAAAGTCTTAAAAGGTTAGGTAAATTTGACAGTTTGGTGTTACGGTAAAGCATTATTTGAAACAGATAAACATTTTGTAACGATTATTTTACCACCATGACAGTTTTTTAATATGAAGGTGAGAGAAAGTATTCTTTCCAAGTTGCCTAATGCCCATAGTCCCATGTGCAGTTTGATAGCAACCGGTACTACTAGTACCAAACTGACCAAGCTCCTGGATCGTATGCCTAGCCAATTAATGTACACAGGAGTATAAAGTCTGCATGCAAGAAGTATGCCAAGGCAATATTTACTTTCATGTTTCTTAAGGACTTAAAATGACAGTAAAATGACAAAAACCAAAATGAAACAACAAATAGTTTGAGTTTGAAAAAAATATATTGTACAGGTAGGTGACAAGCAATTAAAATTCATTGCCCACTTTGGAAAGTACATCACATCATCAAGGGTTTTCAACAACAGCATAAAACTATGAATTTATAATTTATTGCACTACTTGCACAAATTAGAGTTCTGAATAGGTAATTTTACTTGTATATTTTTGGTTTGGAAATAACTTCAATGCCAGAACACTTCAGCCTTGTTTCAGCAATTAAGAGACACTTGCACAAAATGAGCTTTTGGTGGCTTTATATTACGACCAGCCTGTGTTCATCATTTTCTTGTCTGCTTGGGCTGTGTGCATAGCACTTGTGTACGGGTGTACTCTCCCTGTAGATTGGACACATGTCTAGTTGTCCAATGTACTGGTAAGGTTGAATTTTGACAAATGATTTAAGTGCTTCATTATTTGAACTGTTGCATTCATTTGAAGTAATAACTCAAATTGACAATTGACTCAACATTCCTGCAAACATTTAAAAAAATGTGCAGCATTGAATTTTGTTTTACACTGCACAATAGCATGTATCAGATAATGGAATTGACCTTGCTCTATGATGGTTTATGTACTTGGCAGTCTGCACCACTGTACCTATCAAGATAATTTATTCCTGACAAACTGCCAGGACTTTGACATGATAATTCTGCTTTTAATCTGCTGTTTTTTTTTCTTAATTTGTAATACTCTCAAATTGTTTTTGACTTTGACCTGGATAATGTGTAACAACTTGATTGATGTTTATTCTTCAGAAGCAAAGTTTCAACATGAAACCTCTGCATACCTCCTTGTAACATACATGGTTTTACTAACAGTTTCTGGAATTTTTGGTGAGGTTATCCCAAATGTCATCTTGATAAAAAATTATTTCTAATTGCAGAAATATAAACATGAGTACTTGTACATGGCTCTGATGTAGACTCAGACTTTACAGAAGACAAATCTGTTGAAAATTCACAAATCTCATTTAGGTTTGCTGTTTGAAAGGTGTGCCTGCATTTAAACCTGCTGCGGCTTAATGCAGTGGGCATCATGGCTGAGTATGATGAATAAATGCATGAAGGTATAGCTCGGTTTACTATACATACATTGAATCTACTCATGCATTTGGAATCAGCAGGTTGCGTGGATGGTCAAAAACAGCCTGCAGATAACTTTGGGACATTCTACCGCCCTAAATCCTGTACAAAATAAAACCAGGATTACAATACATGCGTGGCATTTGCCAGTAAAAAATCCTGCTTTCAGATAAATGTTTTTTTCTTTAGCAGTAGCCTGCCCTAGTGAAAGTCTGGATTTGCATGTGCTCACCATAGTTTCCTCAAGACGTGAACATCTGGTTCCTTCTATTGCGACAGCTTTTGGTAACTCTGGTGCACTCAGCATGCAGAAAGCATACCGGTACATATTGATTACAAAGACAATACTGTAGCTCAAAAATGAAACATGATTTGACTCAGAAACTTGTGTTGTCACTGTAGGTATGAGGCCTACATGTATACACTCTTGCAACTGACCATTATGTAGGTTGGAAGGCTATGGTTAATTACTGCTCTCTACAGTCAGACACGTATTCCTAATCAAGTGACCTTTGGTTGAACAAATTGCCTACATGCCCTAGATAATAAAGCCTGTAATCACACTAACTAACCTGTAACCACGCTATAACTAACCTGCCACCATGATCAGACTATGAAGTCTCACAAATTTGAAAATTGAGAAACCCTACACTGGAATAAACATGAACAACTTTTCAGTGATTGGCCTACAGTATGTAAACCACATATGGAATGCTATCTGTCATTCCATTGAAACCTGAGATAGTTGTAGAGATGTTCAGGGTACCTCTATTCAAGAGGATGTTGAAACCTGAGATAGTTGTAGAGATGTTCAGGGTACCTCTATTCAAGAGGATGTTACGTCCTCTGAATAGCTTAAATGCTGGCTAATAGATGTCGGGTACTGTTCCACTCATTTTGCATTATGCATGAGAAGATTTAATGTGGTTTTAGAAAAATGTTGAGATGTATGAATTGATCTATGTGTTACTTGATGAAGTTGATGTACAGTTTTAAAACAAGAATTCCTGCATTGTTCTCGAAGTTAAGGCTGAACAATTCATAAACAAATTCCTAAATGAATGTCCAGAACAACAATAACAATATCCAGGACTACAAAGCTATGCCATTGCTGACCTATTTCCATTTGCTAACAAATTTGAATAATTCCAAAATGGCAAACATCTGTGATTTTTTAGAATAAATTAATAAATTTGTAGAAGCAGGTTAAAGCACAGCATTGTACATATATGTAGCTAAAACGTTGTTATTTGTTATTCATCTGAAAAAGGCTGAATTTCCTAAGGGGATAAGCATGAAGCCAGATCAACATGCTCTGTAAGCTAGGGCAAACTGCCCACCATTGATTTTCCTCAGGCTGCTGGGCCAGTACAGCGGTAAATTGATTATTTGTCCTTTGACGTTAATGCTCCATTTTCCAGTGGAGGAGTTGCAACACTGGGGCAGTGGCGAGCCCGTCCAGTCCTCTGCACATTTGCATTTCCGTATTAAACCCAGCCAAGCATTGTAAAAACATGCATGGTCATAATTAACGTACAATGTTGACCAGCCCACCTCATGGTCTGAATAATCATGGCAAGAGAGTGACATGGACATTAGTTTATATTTGTGTGTGTAGTGGAAATAGTAGCCAAACCAACCATGAAAGCAGCTACTGCATTTTAATGTTGAATCTAATCAGTAACTAGAAAATTCCTCTACAGGCAACGAAATCTTAAAATCCGCAATTTGCTAATAAGACTTTCACCATAGAACCCCCCCCCCCCTGCATTATCAAACAGTTCACATGATATCTTTGTGAACTGTGCCTTAGATTAAACTTAACCTCTTTTTTCCCTGCACTATTTTGTATGAATGAATATAAAAAGAAAGAATTTGGTCAAGCTACTAAATCCCTGTGCTTGCTTAGGGTGATATTACTGGAACTTGGAAGCTTGTACTGATCTGCATTATAAGTAAGAAGCTGCACTTGAAAGCTGATTGTCATAAGATGAAATGAGGGAAAGACTTGCAGGGTTTTATTAATCAGGGCAAAGTGTGTTGATGGCCCCAAGTTCCAGTGCTGATCCGATTAAAATTAAAGCTTCTTCTTCCCTTTTTAATTTTTGAAATATTTTTTTTGTCGGTATGATGGAGCTGATACAACATGGCATGCCAGTTGATACCTTCTTATTGTTTTTGAATGTAATCATGAAGATTGCTTCATGATCAAGCAGCTTGTGATGTACTACATTATGACAGAAAATTATCCACGTAGGAAGCCGGAACACATTGTTATGTATTTTAGCAATTTTGTCACTCCATTGGTTTCAAGAAATATCTGATTCCCAAAGTATGCATTCTTAAAGCTGAAACAAAAATGCAAGTAGTTTGTAGTCATAAATTTTGCACAAAAGTGCTGTTCTGCATAATGGCAGTTGACATGTTTGTGGGTCAGTTTGGCTGAATCCTACGTTGGTCAGGTTACTATGGATACAGATGATTTGCTTTAGTGGAACTAAAGATGAAAACCCATGCTCTAGTTTAGACCTTAAAACAAGATCTTTACTATATTAGTTTGGTTCATTATTTGGTTTTGTATTTAGGATGAATGACCTTGTTTTTGATTGTTGCCTGGTAAAAATATTATTCATTATAATTGAGGGCAGGTTTAAAATTTATAATTTATTAAAAATTGAGGGCAGGTCATTCATCACTGAAGAAAATTAAAGAGCACTTCACAATATTACTCGATGGATATTGGACAGAATTCTCACTCTTGAAATCTACTCATATCCTAGCAAGACCACAAGTAGACATCAACCATGTCACAAAAATGTTGAAAATGAAACTCCTGTTTTTCCGTTGTCCACTCCTTACATATCTAGACTATTGGTAAATGTCACATAACTTAAATATGACTGAAATTGTGCGGGCTTTGGGCAATGAGAACATGTAAATGTGTTTCTGGTTCATAGGGAGCCACAAGCAGAAAGTCTTCTAGCATTTTTTCCTGCTCGTTTTTTTTTCCTCCCAACTCAAGCCGGGTCTGTACATGTATGCCTTATCAAATGACTCATCGATATAAATGAGTAGGTTTGCACATGGTTCTCCCTGTCGGCTTTGATTGAATTTGGCCGAGCAAAATAGAATTTGTTTAATGGTTGACCAGCATATTTTTGAAAAGTATGAGCCTTGTCTGGAGCCTCTTGACATGTAGGTAGACATTGCATTAAGCAGATTATTTCTGTTGAAATAATGGAAAATAGAATATTTGTACAGAGTCTCAGAGACGACGTATTGTAGCCACTGGCCGGCCCGCAGTGGTTTATGTCCGCAGATGGTCGGCACGACTCATGAAGGGCACAGGGTATGCATAGAGTTAGCCCTTGAGCAGTGGGACAAGATTGCATGTCTTGAGGAGGAGAGGACTAAAGCGTCATTTGGGTTAGGGTTAGGGGTAGGGAGTTACTTGAGTGATCAAGGGATGGGCCTAATGTTCGGGCATAGGGTATAGTTATTTCTCCACTAAAGGAACTGTCCAGCCAATTGTTGTTACATTACGTATTTTGAGGAATATTTGTGTTAATGCCATTTACATCCCAAAGGTTTTAGAATCCTTATACTGCAGTATTTTGTTGGATGCATTTTGTAGACTAGGCAATTCAGTCTGAATATATTGTATATAATTCGATGGCCAATCTAAAAGAATAGTTTTATGTTTTATGTGGACAGCAGCTTCTTAAAGTGAAGGCCAGGGTTAATGTTGATTTGATGTCAGGAAGTATTGCAAGACCCAATTCAGCTCAGTATGGTAGGTTCAATGCCTCAAAGAGTATTAACATGAATATCAAGTTGAATGGCAGGTGAACTAGGAATTGTAGCACTATAGGCAACAGCAAGACTTGTAACAAATTGAACAAAGTGTCGTTGAAAGTTCAGAGAGTGCGTTGAACTGGCTAAGTCCTGACCCTAGAGGGTCAACAAACCCCAAATTCTGGTATTCTGCAGTTCACATTCACAAACGGTTGTGGGCCACCTCCCCCCCCCCCTCCTTCACTCTCCCTTGCGCATGCATGTGCATTCTGTACGTAATGGGGGCAGGATTAAGGAAAGTGTTGGGTTTCCAATCGAAACAAACCAGCACCCTCAAAAAAATGTTCTCGGAAGCGGAGCACTGGTGTATTGTATGACTGAAGGCCATACACATCTGAATCGACTTCATGTCTCGGGGTTGAGGTTGCGGGTCTTTCACACGCTCAATTCACATTGCAGCGCACGGAACCTCCGGCCCTCAATTGAACCTGCAGGGCTCCATACACGTAGCTAACCCAATTCCACATTGATTATTACAATCTGAGAACATGGATCCAGAGGAAGTGTTGGGAGGAGGAGGAGGAGGGGGTGAATGGAGTTTGAGGGAGGGAGGGAGGGGACTTATACATCTCTTTTCCAGTCTTCAATCAACATCATGCAGCCGCATTCCACTGTATCAATCATTGGGAAACGTTATTGGGTAGCGTCCGCCATTCATCGGGTATTTTAACCCCAATTGATCGCGGGGCATGCACGCGTGCCAGTGTGACATGAAGAGGCATTGTGTTATAAATACCCATGTAGTGTTGACTACTAATTCACCGCAGTCCTTCGCTGGATATTTTTCTTTATTGGGAAACTCTCCTGCATGACATGGAAATGTTTGATGTATTTTACTCCATAATTCAAGCTTCGACTTGGCCCTTTTGGCAAGAGCTAGACCGTGAAGCCAATTCACAATAGGGTAGATATCTAGGCTCATTGATCAATGTCATTTGAAGTATTGCACCAAGAATGATCGGAGCACTAACCCGCACAGCTGACAGGTCATCGGTCAATCTTAATGGCAATGTTACTTGTGTGTGGACAAAGACTCAAGTCTTCTTTTTTTTTACCGGTAGTTTAAATGGTCAACCATACCCTCGTCAGTCAAAATTTGCTAATTGATGAATTGGAAAATGCATCATAACCAAAATGAGAGAGATTATAATTTTCAAAAATGAGCATTGAAAGTAATATTATTTTGTGTTTTTGTTCTATCTCGTTTTACATCTTGACATCCATCCATTAGTGATGTTAATTAATACAATTTTGTTTATTTTAGGTAATGGATTGAAATTTTTAACATCAAATTGTTAACGTCATAGCCTGAAACCCATATTTTGATGCTAGATGTTTATATTACATGGGTCATTCTAGCCATACATGATAATGTCTGTATAACAGCTTGTACTGGGATTATGTGATATGTGTTGACTACCATGTCAAATGTTTAATGGGTTAAACGTGTGTATATACCCTGATTGTGATTTATCATTTATGCTGGTAGTCTGGTTCTATTAGGGGCCTTGAATCATGCGAGCATTAAATGTCATTCTCATATGAGTCAACCTTTTGCAAAGGAATGCCATACGTGTATTTCATTCCGACCCTTGAGCCTTTTCTTTGCAGTTATACCGTAAACAGTCATTTATTTAAGTCAAAGCTTGTTCCCAAGCCTTCCAAATATTGCTGGTGACTCCTAGTAACCACTCAGGTAGCATTCACCATGTCCACCCTTGGTCAGTCTATTCACCATTCTCCTATCTCGAGATGGAAATTCCAAAATTGCTAACTTTGTAGGTTTTTACACCCAAATTGCTGTAGGCTCTTCAGAACTATTTTTTTGTCTGTGAAGTTCTCATCTGCATGTGAATGGTGTGACTCATCTCTTTCAGACATTGCCCTGAGATATCAGTTTTCATGGAAACGATCACAAATTCTTGACCCAACTATTAACTCATTTAACGAAGACCTGGCTCCCTACTTCAGAGAATTCAGTCTGGGAAATCCACCCGCACTTTGAGCTCCTTTCTGTTAATTTGAACTAAACGTGCTAAAATGGAATGCATTGCAATTCCCATAAGATACATGTATAATTTATGACAATTAAAATCGGAACTAGTTTGCCCTTTAAATGTTCATTCCAGTAGACATAACGCCTCCAATCCTAAAGAAAAGATGTTTATATATTCAGATAATGGAAGGAAAACTGAAATTTAATGTCAAGCGTAAACCTGTAATTGAATTCAAATTTAAATTCTGATCCTGTAATCTAATTATAATGAGGCCATCATCAAAATTAGATCAGTTGTTGGAGTGGTGTAATTCCACTTCTCAAATCTCATTAAATATAGGACTCCGGTGGTTATAATCCAATCTGTTCCGTGTAATCCCCCCCCCCTCGCCAAAAGCATACATGTTTCTAGTTTCATTGGTTTCATAATTATATGTCAGGACAATTTTAACCTGCTGTTAAGTCTTCCCGAGTCTGTCTGTACGTGCGTGGAGAATTAAATGATTTTTCTTTAACCATCTTTAATTTCCCAGTCGGCTCCTCCACAGGAAGGAAATGAAGATACCGCCGCTCTTCCCCGAGATATGTTTTTCAGCCCGCTTGTCCAATTGAAGTGTGTTTGAGGCTAGTAGGCTCTTACTTCTTCCTGTGTGTCTCACTCCCCCATGCATGGATGGTGTAGGGATGGTGTCTTTCCCGGTAAACACAAGCAATAATGTTTTATTTACATATGTCCCAATGGCAAATGGGCCATGCATGAAACTGGTCAATTTTTCTTCTTTTACTTGGGTTTGATTAAATGTCTATTTTTCAAATTACTTTGACATTCTAGAGGTAGCCTGCACACAAGCACCTGGGGATATTGCTAGTGCGTTTGATGATGTGTTTGCGATGTTCCTTTAATGAGATGATGGGATGAGCATCATTTTCTTCTAGAGTTTTCTTCTGGCTGGTTGCACCATCTCCGTGCCTCCGTAGCTCCGGGGTATCTCTGAGAAAGAAGACACGAAGAGGAAAAAAAAAACTTGTCGTCATCCAGACATTGTCTATTCTGCGTAGGGGATGGGAGGCATATTATTATTATTTATTATCAGTAGTGTTTTCCCCTCAAGTAAGACGTGCGGCTGTACGTGTATATTGTCACCATCCTCAACATCATTGGTAGGGGAGAGGGGGGGGGACATACCTGACCTCACTGATTTACGACCCCAGGGCAGAAAAATTAGTATTTGATCTCGTTATTTTCCCATCCAAATAGGTCAGCTGCCCGAACTGCACGTCAGTTGCAATTACCTATTCACATAGCACTGTGCCCTTCCTTAAATGGGAGCTCTGCTTAGAAATGCCTTTCAGAAAGTGTATTTATTAGCCCCATTTTCACACCTATTCAGAAACCACTGCCATCTTCATTTTGTTGACAAGTACTGAATTCAAGTAGTTATTATATACCTGTGTTGATGTATCTCAATCTGTTCCACTATTTGATAAAATCAATATGTATTGGGAAAGCCTCAACTGTTCTAGCACCTACAGATAATCACTTGCATTTTGTTCACCAGTATAAAATTGGTTTATATTTGGAATTTATAACATTTGAGTGCAGATCTTTGAATGTGTATTAAATTTTGGAATTGGACTTTCCAATTCCCATGATCAACATTTACAATGATTTTTTTAAATGAAACTTTACAAGCAACATTTCTGAAAGCACAGACTTTCCTTCTGGTGTGACAAGTTTTCTTTGTTGAATGAGCAAGCATTCCTTCCAAACTACTGGCTGTACAGTAGTGAGTCAATGACTTCCATTTAAAGCTTTCCTTAAGAATTTTACCATTGCAGTGACATGTCCTGAAATAGCTTCTGTTGCATGTGGTATCTTCCTCTTGTCCCTAGGAAAAGCACGGAGTTCTCCCATCTTCCTAAAACAAACACACCTGGAATCTCACAGGGGTTAATTCAAGTCACCAGTGTAAAGAGCCTAGTGTTCCTGAGTGTATGACGTAGATTCAGGCCTCTATTCTCATACATCTCCACTTTGCCCTCGTATAGTAGATGGTGTTTAGTGATGATGTAAATGTGGGAGGGTGTCCATTCAACGACCAAAATATCCCGACCTTCTTCACACGATGCCATTCCTGGAGCTTCAGGGGAAGATTCAATTAATGCACAGGATAAGATTACTGTTTTTTTCTCTCTTTTGATTTTTTTCTTTAGGTATTTTTAAAAGCTACTTCTCCACAATGGGAAGTCATGAACTATTTGAGAAATTGATATCTGCCTGTGGGAGGTTACATTACGTTGTCATTTTGATAAGGTACAAGAACGGATGAAACAAACGAATCAAGTATGGTTGCCAACAGACTGAGCAGAGCCTCTCAAAACAATAGAATGACTTAAAAACAAAGAACTTGGCCATATTCTTATATCCCCAAATCCCATGACACTTGAAAGTGATAATGGCTACAGATTTCATGACAAGAAAACCGATATTCTGTGCAGTTTTGTTCTGTTGATGGGTACTCAATGCTCCAATAGGTCAAAATCCTCTGATTCCAAAGATGTATTTGACTTTTTTAATAATATCCCATGAAACTATGTCGCCTGTCTTGCTTTAATACTTGATTACATTTAATCAACTGAAAGGGTTGCTTAACAATAAGCTGTGATAAAACTGAGAAGTTTTAAGATAGTTGAAGGTAACCTAAAACCTGGTGCATTCCACACAAAGTTCTTCTGAATTCAGATTAAGTCATGTAATGTATAATACAAGCATGTACTAAATTTAGCATCAACAGAAAAACAATTTAAAATTTTTGAAATCGTCATTATAATATTTTTTTTATAATTGGTCTTTTTAAAGCAAATATTGCTTCCTTTTGAAATGACAGACCTATTGGATCTCAGTCTTAGGGTGTTACAGTACCAGTTGTTCACAATTATTCTATGGTACGGTACCTTGGTATTGATATAGTGATGTGTATGTCATCACATGTATCCTGAATAATCAATTTACTCTCTCAAATAAGGAAGAATATTAACGTCCGTTTGTTTTCCAATGTCCACATACAAGAGAAGTAGATGAGCTTGTGTTGATGTTTGTCTTATCCTGTGGGGTACTGATGTCCTGTACAGTGATCACCAATCATCATTAGAAGCCAGTTTCATATACCACTCGAGCAAACATTACTCTCTACTCACTTGGCTGCAAAATGGCAAGTGACACCTTCAATGTAATGTCCGCATCAATTTGATTACCTGGGCATTGAACAAAATCAAGTGTGCAACATTTGTAGGACTTCACATTGTGGTATACATTGTGGTGTTTTAGTATTCTCATCTAATACATCAATGAATTAGTGAACCATACATCCACTCCCATCCATGTGATTATCTGGTTTATTTGACGCAATTGCTTCAGTTCGAGGCGACAAATGTGTTGTCCATTCTGCCGTCTTGTTTTCCAGTCGGGCAACAAGAATTTACCGTTAATTGTGAATTTGGGAGGACTCACCACATCCTGGATCTGTTTTGAGTGTGAGTTAGCATATCGTTGGTTGATTTACCCAGTGGTTGTCCAAATGCAGTAAGAAACCAGATTGATAGGGATTTCCTTTCCTGTTTGTGGTTTTGATTACGGCGTGTGTTAGAAAAGGAGAACAGACTGGCGACATGAGCAGAGACCATGGATCAATTAAACTGATGCACAGACACACAATTCCACTCTCAGTATACAAATTGATAACGCCCACTACTGTAAAGGTTGAATCATATGCATTCAGTTTGTGCTGTAGGGCTGTATTTTGCATGCAAAAGGTCACGTACATATAACCCTGGAGGAATCCAAGGACACAGTCTACGTGTAATCAAAGGCAAAACATGTGAACATTTCTGAGTTCAAATATAAAAACCCCAGACATTTTTGTTTTCACATTCTTTCTTGTATTCAGCTTAGGTGGATGTACATGTAAACCCTCATACTTGTTTAGTACATCTTGGAGGTTAATCTTCTTTTATTCGGTCGAGCCTGGGCGAACAAATCTATAGCATTTTTTGTTCGCATGTTAGATGACGATATCTTATAAATCCTAGTTGTAGCCAAATGGCTATCTTGACTATCTTATTTCCCTGTCTGACTTAGAATATTTCAAAATGGAGAAAGCATTTTCAGATACTCTGGATCATCTTACTCCATGAGTCGTTTTACCCGATGCGGAGCTCTAGAACCATTGCAGATACTGTACAATAACAGTATTGATTGTACATGGTACACGCCGATGCCCGTAGCTTAGAATATCGTGTGGTGTACGTGTGTGGGTCATTTCACCAAAATAACAGTTTATATCAAATGATATTCATGAGGTGATACATGGAACCAGTGATATGGGGACCAGTATCAACCACACAACATCTCTTATCTTGTCACTTCATGCATATTCACTCCCTCTATAAGCTAGCCGTTCAAATTATGCCCCCATATTCCTCCCCCTTGTAGCAAAAAGGTTGAGTACAGTCCTGAAAGGCATGATCTTGTTCCATATTTCCTGCCAAAGGTTAAGTTACATGTATTGTAATGGTTATCTGCTCTAGTTGGGTCACTCTCCGTACTCATGAACGGCCAGTTGGTCTAGCTTTCAAGTGCCATACTTGTTCGTACTTTACTTGCACATTTGCTCCTGAATGCACCATGTGCATGGTGGATGACCCGCCTAATAAACAAATATGACTACCCGGTACATGTATGGTGACCCAACCTTCTTTGCTGCCACTGTACCGTCACCCCATATCCCCATATCCCCATGGACGGTGTAGCAGATCCTGGATGGGTATACTCCTTCCTCCCTATCACCATCTCATTGCATTGCCTCTCCAATCAAGAGTAAAGACACACAATCTTGCCCTATATATTTATTGCAGGTGTACACAGATTCAGGTTACCAGTTACTTTATCCTCGGTTTCATATGACAATGAACCAGCACTTATTCAATACAATATTTGTAATACATGCAAAATGACTGGAAAGGTTGCGAACATCTGTAATTGAAATAGTTTTTGCAGGTTGTCTTGGAGGCTATCAACATCAGGGATAAATATCATGGGACCACTATTACAGCATGAAATAAATTTGCTTACCGTGAACGTTTTAGTAATGGAAAAAGGTTGCCGGTCAAAATTCCACGTGCTGTGAACACTTCTGAGCCTCAGAGGTATTTTTGGCTAAGCTCACTAAGCAATATATTTTTCTGCTTAGCAAATTTTGTTTTGATGACATGTCAGACTGAACTCAAGGTTTTCAACCTTTCCGTTTCCTGTTGTTGCATTATAACGTGATATAAATTGGAAAGTTACATGTTTTTCACCTTGAGATTTCATGCTGGAATTGCTAGGCTGACAACTTAATCAAATGGTGGTTTTACCTGTCCATTTCAATTTAATTATAAGTCCTTCATTAAAATTGATTATGGTGAAATTTAATTCAGTTAAAGTTCTACTGAATTAATTAGTTATATTCGATATGGCATTTTTGTGCCTTGAACTCAAATTATACAGCGAAAGGTTTTTAAGCAATTAATGCAGTAATTTTATAATTAGATTAAAATTTAAATTTAAATTGCTGTGAGGCCATAATTGTTATCATTTGGTCAGTCTAGTCATATAATTTAAGGTATGCCGTTTCAAAGGTCTTGTAGGCCTCACTGTGTGAAATACTACTTGGGCTGGCTTGGAACCCGTAACCTTCCACTTGCTGGTTCAGACTGGTCAAATATTTTCAGATGCTGTATTAGTATTCCTCCTTTTGAGTGCATTATTGCTTTTGTTTGTCCAATCTTTACCCGCATTCCTCTACTAGAATCTTCCCATTTTAAACAGTGTATTGCCATCCAAGTTATTTTTTCTCTGTATACTGTTCTATGCCTAAGAATTATTTGAGTAGAGGATGAACAATGTATGTGAACTATATATTTACCTGCAATGTTCCACCCTCTGGAGCAACCATATTCCATTTATATTGATGTGTATACAGTGTAAAGAAACCGTATTGAAATCGATATCCCCTTCTCAATCCACTTGATGAAATAAAAAAAAGGAGGAGAAACGTAGACAGATAAAGGCTCCATGTCAAATTGACCTGGTTCACTACTGTCGGTACTTAACATCAATTATGTCTACATTTCACCCTGATTACACCCTACTTGTGTTGAATCCTAGGACAGCCTGTGTTTGCTCATGCTCCGTCGAGGCCAAAGTTCTGCCGAGGTGGTTTTGAAGCACCCTTTTGCCTTCCGGCTCACTACCACGAGCCTGTCTTGCATAATTGTTCACAGATTCCTCAAAAAAGGAAAAAACAAAATTCCCAGCGGTACGTGTTTTTATTGTGTCAGCCTTAAGTGCACAATAGGAATTTCCATGCTTGAAGCAAAACAAAATGAAGATTTTCTAGGTCAAGCTGTATTAAGAGTCCAGCTAGATTCTCTTTTGTTCAGATGACTACCTAAATACACCGATGACGAATCCTAGAAATTGTCAGGAAGAATTGAATCTTGCAAAGAATTTATTTGTTCCTTCCCTCCCTCCTCATTTTTTTAATTTACATGTAGCACAAATGGCGTGTTAGGTGTTGACTGATGTGTCTGAGGCATAGGAAGAGACATGTTTGGAGTTCTTGAGGCAGAATTGATGCACAATAAATGTCAAATTAATCTCATTCTCAGAGCTCAGGAATTGGAGACAGGTTATGGCCTAGCTTATTTGAGTGTGTATTATGCTAGAAGGGTCTTCTGATCCAATTAAAACACAGGTGTATAATATAGGGCACATGCTAAAACATTTAATTAGTAGTTGGTTTTGTCACATGATATTGTGCAAATTCACATAACCCTGGCTAAAACTGTCATGTCCCTTTCCAGTCCTGTCCCAATTTGTCAGTGCCACGCCCAACTCCATGCTATGGCCACACCCCTCAAGTCCTGACCATGCCACACCCCTCTTATCTGCATCCTTATAGGTGATAATTAACATCAGGAAATATACATGTACATGTATTCTGATGACCAAAATGGCCAAATGTAAAACGCTAAGACAGGAACATCCATGGGTTGGATAGAATATCCCTTAGCCTAAGAATTCAGACTGGAAAAGAGACGTGTGCATTACACTCATGTGGATTATTCCATTGATGTTTGTCAATGCTCCTTTAACATATGAAACTGCACCAATTATCATTGCATTAAATGAGCCTGCTAGTCAAGTTTTGCACCATAAAAAATTAAGGCTATGTTGATGGTAATGTACTAAGTGTAATAACATAACAAGGGATTACCGGTATGCCTCATATTGTGCCCCAGTTTAGTTGGAGTGACCTATATACGGACGTAGATGTCATTCCTTTAACATTCCTAGTACTGATAGTCATCACACATTGTATATTACAGGCAGTCCAATGAGTCCATAGTGTTTATTTGTCACTCTACATATATCCTGTGAAGTCATCCATTGATGTGATTTACTACCTGTTCCAATTTGTATAAATTGATTCCTATGAATAGATGAAAACACGATGGGATAGAATGGAGGCAGAATAACAATGTTGAAAGTTGAAAGAACACGAATAAGTATTGGTGAATATCACCATAGAAGCAATTAGATTTCTTTTGTAAGGAGAGACTGTCATCATTTCCTACTCGAATCCCTGAAAGTATAATTATTGAAGGCAGCACCAACCAAGGCCAGAGAACTGGAGCTCACGTTCCTTGTAGCCTTGGTTTTGAATACCATACCTGTCCAAATAATATGATACATTACAAAAATAAGCCTGGACTTGAAGGCTATGGAAACTGAATACTTCCCCCAAGAAAAACTTTAAATTCCCTCTATTTCTATGACAATATGCAAGCAGAGAAACCTTTTAGACTTGGACAAAATTACACACACCCTGTGGGTCCGGGAAATATTTGGTTTCAGCTCAAAGAAATATAATTATCCGTGTTAATGGTTCTTTTGTACGCGTGCATTTTCCTTATTAATTATGTGCATAAGGCTGAGCGTGTAATTGAGCACACGGACAGTACCACGGCCAGTTGAAGACTCCAGCATCATCATCACCGTGGCGACAGCTGACTGTAAGAGCCTGCTGTTGTTTGATCACAGGAAAATTAAACAAATGTGGACACTTAAGTGTACTATATTGTAATATCATCCGGGCACAGGTTATGGTTGCCTGATCTCACTGGCCATTCAGGTGTTTATTGTTTGTTTTCTTAAGTCTTTTTTATCAAATTTGTATGACCTTCGCTTGCCCAACTGTACCCAAGCAAACAAGAAGCAATATGCTTCCAGCGCACATTGTTTGTCACAAAATCAATCTTCTAATGCTTGTGTGAACATGTACTCGTACATGTAACCTTTACATCAAAGCATTATAAACAAAAAACAATATTTTGTACGAGTTCAAGTGTTCAAGCTTTTTATACAGTCATTTTATTAATCATTAATTGGGGACAGTTTAAAAAAAGAAATCCCATTGTTAGAAGCGACCTTCAACCTTTGATTTTATTTATAACAATATTTGGAAGATTGGTGGTGAGGCTGGTTTGACTGCTTTATCTCTTTTACGTTTGTTGTGATAGGCGATAGAATGTACAGTATAGTGCGATTGTACACTACATGTATGTGGGAACTCTGTATTTAAGCTCCATTTTGTACTGAGTAGCCGACATAGTCAGTGAAGTTCATCTACAAATGCTGTGTCTGAAATAACTCACTCTGCAAAATAATGGTTAATAATGACTTAAACAAGTAGAATTTTTTTTTTTTCATTTCATTTTGAGAATTTAAGAGAATGAGGTGTTGCAGAGGACAAAGCAGCATAAAGTGTATTTTCTCTTCAAGATACATGTACTAGGGCCTTTCATTGCCAGTTTAAAGGGCAGGATTTGTTACTAAGTGTCCTCTTATGCACTCTCTATCTATCCATCTTTATTATGACTATATTGACATTGTGACAACTTCATAAGGCTGCATTGAATAAAGATTGTGAAATGGCACTCGTGTAGTAAATGATGATACATGTAGACGATACATAGATATTTAAAGGGTAATATAACCAGTGGATTGGCCTGGCACTCCCCAATAGAGGGGGCTCTTCCGATCATCTCCGCTGCTCAGCTGAGTTTTGCTCGATGTGAACTGCAAGTGCCCAGTTTGATGCAGTGTGAGGATGATTGTAACTAATATTCCCGAATATCTTTAGGCAGATCTAAGATTGTTTTAGATGTTGTCAATTACCATTTCATACTTGATGGTATTTATTGAGATATCTGGTTGTATGGCTGCAGGTGCTTAAGTAATAGACGAGCGGATGTATCACATGAGTGTGTGTCTTCAAGGCAGTGTCATTCTAGTGCAAGTTAGTTGGTGATATAATCAAGATGAAACTGAGGATAAATAATTCACCAGACTTGGGCATGATTTTATGACAATTACCATCCTGTCAGACTATTGGGACTCCTAATTTATTTACTTTGTTGAAGTTTGTTTAGAGTTATCTTCACCAAACACTGTATTATTTTGAAATTGTTAAAGCTCTTCTTGATCAAAAAGACATTTGGTAATTCACAAGATTCAATAGGAATTGCTTGTAATTTTTCACTTCACTTCAGAATGTTTGTATTGTCAGGCCGTAGACCATAGTGATATGCCAAAATGGTAACAATGTTCTTTATAACACAGTCTGTAGACAAACTGAAAACTGAGACACAAAGTGACTGTAGGATCTTCTACAGCAGCTGTAGCTTTGTGCGTTACTGCGTTATTTATTGAACGTAGAAAGAAAGGAAAGTGACATAGAGGCCTACATTCACAATTTACAATTCATAGTATTCACACTCCTCTCCACTATCGATTTACCTATCACAACAAATCAACGCTCTAGCCCCACAGCCCCAAGATTCCCAAATGGAAAAAAAATCACTAGTGAAGTTTCCTTATATATGAACGGATCGTCTTTGGACATATTGCCCATATGGCTGAGGTCAATGACCCCAGCACCTATCTCTGATCCCCCACTCTACTCTTCATCCTCAGGGCAGCTGTCGTTTACTTTACAGATTTACAAATTTTGTGCATCTATCTCAGTTACCCCCTCTCCGGTATTCTAAGTGAAACACCGTCATTAATTATTAGGAGCGGCATTATGTGTGTGTCGGTGTGTGTCTGATTGGTAGGCCTCTTGAATTTCATCTCTTCACCTTAAATCCCACAGGAACCACTCTGTTGAATCTTTGAATCGAATCTTGAAGGACCCTTTGAGATGCTAGGAACCATTGCATTCGAAAGAAATGACTGCAAGAATTGCCTATTTAAATTTAAAGTTATAACATTTACATGGCATTCTTTCCTTGATGAAAATATTTGTCAAATATTTACACGTTTTCTGTTCATATTTTGTTTAATAGTGTTGGAAATTCTATGGTTTGAATTAAAAGACGAATCAGTAATGTGATGCTGTCGAGTCATGCATCTATGACCTATGGGAACAGATTCATCATTCTTCATCCAAGATGAAATCTGATCGGTAGACCAAAGTGAAGCTGACAATATTTATTGGGAACCTGCTCTTGGGAAAGAGCAATTTGACTTCGGAAAGGCAGAGAAATAAAATTACCCGGTGAATTTCTTTTGTGCTCGAAGAATACAAACCTATGAAAAATGGAATGAAGTATGTGTGAAGCTTTTGAAAATTGTCAGTATGAAACTGAATAACCTGAAGGGTAAGCAACATTTGGAAACAAATTCTTCGGATAATACTGAGTACAGATCATGTTGCTATGGTAGGAAGAGGGAGGTTGGTGGCTTGGAGATTTTATAATGATTCTCATCATATGCCATCCTACAGTGAGCTTGTTGTAATCCTACTGAATAATACACCACAGGCAGCCTGACCCTGAGGCTTGTCAGTATCTCAGCATATAGTGGATCAGTCAAGCTACTCAATGACCCCATCTTACTTTCTGATCTGATCTGATGTGCCAGACTCATTCTAATCTTTTGTCAAACCCAGGGGATGTATTTATCAGTGACTTTCAGGACTTATTAAGTCTAGTGGGAACTCATTGGTTTGATTGTGTGCAGTTCCTAGGGCTGTTTCTCTCAATTTTTTTCTGAGCAAGGAGAAGGTTACACCAAGGATGGATACATTTGTGAATGACGGCAGAATGAGTAGAGAACTTGAGAATTGCTCGATTTTATAAGTGAGACAAAAAAAACAGGCTTGAGAAGATCGTTACTTGGATATGGGATGCTTTAGATGCTATGTTCCTCCATCTGTGTTGACCTGAGACAATTCTGTCTCCTAAAAAGGCCAAAAATAATGGCACCTGTATCTTGCCTTTTTATATATTTGAACAGGTTGCAGTGATGAAATAATTGATTGAAATTTCAACCTGTTGCCAGTGGCAGCTGTACAGCACATGCATGCATTTTTGTTATACATGTATAGAATGCATTAATTCACATTGATCTGCAGTAAGATTTCTGTGCCAACTTTGTCAAGTTTCTATGCCTGAAGCTGTTTTTTCTATGCACACAATGTGCAGGCAGCTCTAGACTGTAAAAAGAACAACCATAAATGGCATGAAAGTTGAGGAAAGGTTTACGTGAATGCCAAGTGATGAATGCCGTATGAAAGAGAAAGAGCAAGGGAGCGGAAGCAGCATCTTAAAGAACAGGAACAACTGGCATTTAGATGACCAGGATGGATTTGATGTGACATATGATCGCCATCATTGTACCTGATGCAGAAAGTATATTACTTCTCTGAGTTTGGTTTTCAGTAAGGAGAATAATACTGGATTTAGTCAAACACCTGTTTACACCGTTGGCTTGGATGAGATGGATAGAAGACTCCGGATGAAGTTGAGGGTGTCACAGGATGGGAAGGTGGGTTTGGAGATAAGCATCTATAGGTCAGAACTAAGCCTGTACAGTAGAATGCCAGGGGCAAGATCATAGAGCAACGTGGTCAGGCAAGAGATGTGTGGAATTGTATAGTGCAATAGCACCTGTCTCATGGGTTGTCCAGCCATATCCTGATGAGGTAGAGGTTTTGCCTTGGGGGAGTCTTGTCAATGCACTTGCTTCATCTCTCTACTTCTGATTCTACTTGGACCATCGTGTGTGCATGAGGCTTCTAGTCTACAACCTGTATTCCACTTGGAATCCTGCTAGAAAGTTTGTTTGCGTACTGTCCTGGCTGTGTGGTTTGTTGCAAACAAACTTCAAGATCAATGTGGTGAATTCTGTGGTTTGTCCTTTCACAGTCAGCCTTGATTTGGTGTGCTTATGTAGACCTTTAGCAAGACACTTTGTCACAAAATGAGCAAAGTGGGTACCTGTGAGCAAAATAGGTATCTGTGACGGTAGATATGGTTGGTCTTTTAAGAGACACTTTATGCTTTTAACAACATTAGTCTGCATGTTCCACAGGAGAAGAGATGCACTAAGGATAAATTTAACACCGGAGAGTCACAGGTAATAAAAGTACAATGGAAGTCATCTTATCCTGCATTGCAATTGTTCTTTACTCTAATAACAAATAATATGATATCTCTAGCTCATTCTTCCTGCATTTTTACCTTGGCATTTTTTATCTGCATTTATGTGAGGCTTAATAGTTTTGATGAGTGCACTTTTTACAGCGGCCTTGGCTGTCAATGCCAGACATTAAATATTAATAATTGTGTAACCGATGAATTGCTGGATACACATTGTACATCATGAACTATTACTGAATTAGTTTGTTTCCTGTAGTGATTCGGGGCACTATGATTATTGAATAGATGCACTCTGTGTGTAATTCCTACACCTGTCTGCTTGTAAATAAACAATCATCCATCTGCGTAGAGAAGGGGAAATGTTCCGGCCTTCACATCTACCGTCAGACATTGATTAGGGGAACTTAATAATTGATGCAGCAGACTAAGTGTGTGAGTGGATCACAATAAAAGCAAAATTTGTGAACCACATCTTCCTTCTATGGGAAGAATCGGTTGAATTTGCACATTTCCGTTCGGAAGAGGCTTCGCCTTGTGAAACAGAACCGGCTAAATTACCTCTCGTTAGGCCTACATCTACCTCCCATTGTACTCTGAAGTACTCAGTGCATGTATAATGTACTATGAAGCCATATTCGGCAGATATATGATTTTGTTTTTAGAGCTAGCTACCCAGCTTAAGGTCACCCATTACTCTAAGGTAAAGGCTACTTCATACAGATGAAACATAGGGCAGGGAAAGGAAAGTCCCTGAAGTAATACTGATGGTCTCTTTATAGTTCTAATTGGACCAGAGAGAACACTTAGTCTCTAGCAAGACAGATCCTGTCTCCACCACTGTTTCAGATGTTCCAAGAATTACAATGTATATCAAGTATTAGGGAGGGTGAGTGTTCCATGGATGTAGAAGGGAGTTTATTAGACATAGGGCAGGCATGGTCACAGGGCTTTGCACCAGGTAGAGGAATGCTTGGCCTATAGCATCTGCCCATCAGGTTTGTCCAGTAGCAGAAAGCCTTGCTTGAGGTCATGGGTGAAAGGATAAATATTCATAGGTAGATATGAGAAGAGAATGTTAACATCTTATAGATGATATGAGAGAATGTTGAGGTCAGAGATGTAATGAGAAACAGTCATCCATAAAAATATTAGCATGATGTTTGAAACCAGTATGATCCTATGAGACTTCAGGACTGGACCACACAAAGTGGTGATTGAGGAATGTGTCTGGCCTCTGCCTCAATTGACTCTGAATATCTGGATCATCAGCAGACAGTCACGTTCTCCTCACAGACTAATCTGCCAATCAAACACATTGCAAAATGACTGATACATCCGTATCTCCTCTCCACTCATATGTGATACAAGGCGGCTTTGTAAAATCGTATATTGCGACAGGTGTGTACACCATTGCTGCACCGTTGACAGATTTCCATAAGACATAAAGCCTACAAAAAAATACAGACTTCAGCATGGTTTATAATGTATATTGCATTGAGTTAATTTGCCAGGCAAGTGAACACTACTCTCATCAAGGACGTTTAGTGAAAGTACATAGACTGATGATGATACTCGCCTAGGGAGTAATACAATCCTAATCAGATTCGCAAGGGAACCATTAGTTGTATTGATGTACTTTGGGTAACTTTTCAGGCAAGGATAGCCTTCGAAATCAGGCTCAGGTAGAATAACTTTAAAAGCAGGAGAAATTGACTGAACCTTAAGTTCAACAAATGAGCCATAGAGATTCTGCATCCTGATGGATTTTGGTGGATGGAGGACGCCCCAAGAGGGTTTGGCGACAGAATGTTCCAAAGGAACAATGCACAATGTGTGGTGTGGTAGATTGAGGAAGGTGCCTAGTTAGGGTTGCCATCATTGGTTAAAAGCTGGCTAGGCTGAGTGATAGAGCATGGTTAAGACTGTACCTAGGGGCAACAGACGATGCTGCAGATACGTGATGCATCGTCTGTATAGCTCTGATGATCAACCCACTTTGAGGGTGGGGCATATAAGAGAGCAAACTCTTAGTTCACTTACAGTCCCTCATATACTAGAAATCTTCCTGCGGAGTAACCCCACACTTTGTTCAATCAGGCAACTTCTATACAAACAAAATGAAATGGAATCTTTCAACCACAAAAAAAATCAAGTGTGAAGTCGTGCGTCAAGAGTATTTGAGCAATGAATAGGTAATATGTAGTCCCATGCTCACATTACTGCTATTGAGACCATGGATAGTCATCCATGCATGGCGTGCTGTACATTAGTCCTGGCTCTTTGATACGGCAGCAACCGTTCTTAATTGTCCATCTTCTTTTATCATCCACCACTGCCGCCCTCCCCCCTCTCTCTCTTTTTTGTTAATGTCATGAGGGAATTGCGATACTCCAGTGTAAAGTTTTCCCTATTGCATTTGTGGTTGCGTGTTGACTTGGCTCGTGTGCTGTACACACACATAGACACAGACAGACGGAGCGTGTATGTGTCGCAAGTCGAGCAAGCCCTTCCCGCATCAGATCAGAGAGACATAAGTCCAGTATGGCACTGCTCTGATAGCCACTGTCTACCTTTTCATGACATCTCAGATTGCATTCATATACCTAGAGATGCAGTTCTCCCTATGCTCGACTGCATCACAAGAAGACAGATATCTCCAATGGGAGAATGATGCCCGAGTGTAAATCTAGACTTAAATATCGTGCGCTGTAATTGCTTCCATTCTTTGTAAAGCTTTTCCGTTGTGTTTTTTCCTTCCTGCAGGCAGTGAATTGAGGGCAAGAATTGACTTAATTGCAGACGTTTTGTCTGGAAGATATTAAATTGTCCATTTGGTTTAAAGTGCAGGTTTATGATCGGCGAGGCCATGTAACGTCTTCATGTCCTTCGTGCTCAGAGAAAAAGTACAATTTTAATGTATTGAGGCAATATGACTATAGATTTGAGATCAGAACACCGTTAACTGATGCTGTTGCCGAGGCGATGAAGCTATATATAGATAATTGGCTCCTGTGGAATGACTATAGGTGCATCAATCATTCTATATTGTAGTCATTTGGCAAAATGTGAATTTAAAACATTTCCTCCATATGTCTGTAGTACTAATGCTGTACTATGCATCGCTGCACTATGGCTGTAAAATGCTGGCCAGTCATTGGAAATGGAAAAAAGAAACCAAACTGAACCTTATTTTTATTCCAAAATAATTATTTTAAAAACTAAAATCTTTAGACCCTACAGTACATTTATATTTCGAAACATTGTTTGAAGGGTTTGTTTCTTCTGACACATCCCTGCAAAAATATTTATCAACACAATAATAGTTTGTAGGCATGAAATGTATGACATTAGGAATGTGCAAAAGCCTAGATTTATTAATACTAGTTTAATGGGTGCATCAGAAGAAGTACATGTAGGCCTATAGGTTAAAAGAAATGTTAAATTAGTGGCCTTCCTTTTTTTGTATTTTATTTTTGTTTGTTCTGGATATCGCATATGTCAAACATAAAAAAGAAATGACAGAGTTGAAGTAATTTCAAGGACAATCTGAGTTTTTCCTAATTCTTTTTCCTTGCCTTTTAAAGAAAATTATTTGTAAAAAAGAAGGAGAAAAGCTATAATTTGACCATGTCAAATGTCCATTTTTAGAGCATTGTTAGAGTATTCTGAGGGAATATTCTCGTGGAATTTAAGAGGGGAGGAGTTTGGTGACACATTTCCCTCTTAATGGAAAGGAGTCTTACACTAATTTGATAAGGAGAACCATTTGGCAGCCATTACTGCTCTGAGGTCAGACCAGGGGAAACTATAAATGTTCTTGAGGAGGCTTCATTATCAGACAGACAAGGAGATGTCACAATTTCTGCAACTTAAGAGGAGGAAAGAATCCCTCTTAATGTAATAAATGTCCTGTTCCTGAGACCTTCTTTGCTAAGGGTTTGCCTATTATACCTGTTTATGTCACTATTGGGCACCTATTCTAAGATGTTGAGGGTTAGTGTGTGAGGGACATGTATCACATTGTGTGGATGTCATGCAGGATGGCCCTGGTTTGATGCTATGTAGAAGGCATAGAGGGATGGCATAGTGAGGCTGGGTTGTACCGTCTTCCTTAGTCAACCATGTTTGCTGACTTGTATCACAGCCTCAGCGATTCCTCCTGTTGGTTTCCCATGCTATGTGCACAGGCACAGCCAGCCCCACCCCTATCCACCAAATATACAATCAATCCAGGACTTGGTTTATACATGTATATGGTTTGCTGCGCTTAAAGCTAGTAAAGCTTTTGTGTGCTTGGTTCAATGTTGTCTCTCGCAGTTTTACACTGTGAGCTTTATAGAACAGACGAAATCAAAAAACATTTTGAATTTGGAAAGTTATTTAACATTAGCAGCACAGAGACAGAAAATGTTTCTGGGTGATTGATAAGCTACCTTTAAAGAAATTCTAGAAAGGAAGATGAAGGATTCACATTCAGTCATTGAAGCATGTGGAATTGCAAAGTATATATCTGAATGCATTAATGTTTAATGCTTTCATTAGGTTACTGATACTTGCATGAGACGGTCTGTAAAGAG
The DNA here is from genome assembly GCA_963971285.1 of Astropecten irregularis. Taxonomy (NCBI): domain Eukaryota; kingdom Metazoa; phylum Echinodermata; class Asteroidea; order Paxillosida; family Astropectinidae; genus Astropecten; species Astropecten irregularis. The sequence goes on along the minus strand of OZ020260.1, from coordinate 14,985,093 downwards.
AATAAAATAATTGATAATTCGTGACATTTAATATGCAAATTTCCAGTATCGTTTGGCACCAGTTGAATTTGAAAAGCTCTTGAGTATTGGATGAACAGATTACGTGTCTCTCTTAAATGATGGAAATCATGGACTCATGAAATTGAACCAGGTAGCTTCATCACACAATTGCAGTTGAGTGTCTCATATGGATAATTGGATATGGATGGCCTGGGTTTTTGGTTTAGTGTCACTAATGTCATTGCCTTGCTGCCCTGGTCATTGCCCTGGTGTCCCTGGTCATTTTCTTGCTGCACTTGGTTATTTTCTTCGTGCTTTTGATCATCGTAGTGGTTCTCTGAGGTTTTGCCATTCATGCTCTTGGTCACTGCTTTGATGCTCGTTGAACAGTGTTCACTCTTTTTCGTTGGTGTTTGCACTGATCTAATGGCACCATTGCTGAAAGTTGTCCCTTTACAAATAAAGACTTCAAGCTCTGGTTTCATACATAAAACATTGTCTTGCATTTAACGCCCCTCTGATATTTCACAAGCTGTTTTTCTGTCCCTATGCCTGAAAATTCACATCTAAGATCCCTCCATTGGAGGCCAATCTTGAAGGAAGCTATTCCAGCATTTTGAAATTCAGCCGTTTTGGAGAGCTGGGCTCTGGGGCTCCTCTGCAGCACCATGCATCTTTGAAGAAGCTATCTTATTTATACTTCCGTCTTCTACTTGAGTCTGTTTGCTTAAGGGGGAAAGCCGCCACAAGCATCAATCGTAGCCAGAGTCAACTTGAAACTCGGCTATGGATGTTGGGAGGGGGAGGGGGGTTCACAAGGGGAGGGGGTAGGGGGAGGGGGGTTAGTCGTGATACAGCCACTATTTATGCAGCTTTGAATTTCAAAGCTCATCGTCTAGACTGCCAAGCATGCAGGAGTCCAAGCTTTTTACATTTTAATCATTCTGTCTCCTTCTAGATTGTTCATGAACCCGTAATTTCATTTAGGGCCTATGATGTCGTTCCACTTCATAAGTGTGGCGGTCAGGGTTTTTTTTCCCCTCACAGAAGACAAGCATATTTACCTGTAGGTTATTAATGGCACGTTCTGTGATGTAGCACAAGTGCATGAGCATGCATATAACAGACCCATATGTAGATATGCATACAACCTGCTCTAGGGAATGAAGGGTAGTTGAATGTAGAAGAACTAGAATATCATTATCATATTGTTTGTTTTATTGGTGTTGTCTAATCATTAGTACAGCATGTTGCTTCATAACTCACCCTACACATCATACACAGTCCTCTTTCTGGTCACAAAGTCCATAATCAATTTATCTACATCTGCTGAAGTGAAACTGTTACGTTATCACATAATATTCATAATCATTTTGTGATTCAATATCTGTTAAAAATGAAATAAGTCGGATTAGAATTTGTATCGTTACAATTACTGCTCAGAAGGACAAATTCACAGACAGACATAATCCATTTAATTTCTGTATAAAGGTGGAATATTGACTCTTGGTCGTGTTTCAACAAGGGTGCAGTTTCACAGATTCAACCAGAATTTGAAAATCGGCCATCCAAATATTTGCTTGCAATAATGTAAATGAAATTATTGATGACTCAAACTGTGCACATTGCAAACACCACGGAAATGATCCCTTTGGCTGAAACCTTTAGTTAGAGGTTTGTCATTGACAAATACATTAAAGAGATGTGTACAGGGATGGCTGGGGAATTATCAACATGTAAATATCATGTTATTGTCAATGTCATGATCACGCAATGGGTCAATCGTACCAAGGTGCAAAGGTACGTAGAGATGCACCAGATTCTGCCACTAAGTTAAATCACATTGCTATGGTATGATGGTATTGCTGCCATCACCAATGACACTACCTAATGCAACAATAGACCACTTTTCATTGTACTTCAGATTTGATTTGGTGCTATACAATTATCTTTGTTACCTCATTGATTAAAGATCAAATAAATCTACATGTATGGTTACCTTGTCCACAGTAAGAGATAGACATTTATGAACATACAGAAATCAATGAATTGATTGCATTTATTTCTAGCAAAAATTGACATAAATTCTGCATCAGAAAACTGGTTACACAGATTCTGCATCTGTGTAACTGACTTACAATGACTGAAAAATAGGCACAGCATGTAATTTAATTATGTGTCTATGCCTACATGTAAACAGGTTTGTAAATGGTGATCACAGCATCAATGAAAACCAGCAATGCTGCATTATATTGCAGATATTTGAGCTCCATGAAGCTGTCAATGAGTATCTGCATATTACAGTATTGCTGGTGTGACTGGGCCTAGTTTATTCAGACAGTTATATGCAAATTGATTCCTGTCTGCTGAAGTGTGAATTGGTTTTATGCAAAGTGCTACCTGATAGTGTGATAATACCTTTGATTGGGATAATTGGATTAATCTACATACAATTCACACTGTCTGATCATGGTCTGAGTAGGTGCTAATGGATGCCAGTCTAGAAAGGCTTCTAATGTTTACCTGATGGTCCCATTACCTTAATGGCTAATCCAGGACCCTAATCCTATGGATATAATGCAATCAGGTTAACCCATGCTAATCCTGTTAGGATGAACTGCAGCACAGGGGGAATAGAAAAAAAGCCCCAGCGATATCTCATAAAAGGAATACTACGATGTTTGTATGGTCATGGAGGAATGTGGATTGATCTTAGATTGATTGACCCTGCCAGGTTTCTCTCTCTTGCTCAGTTATTATTATCCCAGAGTGAAATCAACTGAGGACAAAATCAATGGCAGAACTGGAGAGTTATAACCATAATGTGGATTCCTACAGCAGGAGCTTCATAATAAATGACAGTAGCTAGTGCCAGAACATGTACTGAACCAACCAAGGACATTGCATGGGTTTCAGTTGTCTCATTATTGCTTCAATATTGTTTTATATCATATACCGTAAATCAAGAAAGGAAAAGTGCACATCAATATTGCCTTAGGGAAAGCGGATATGAAACCAAGGTGCCATAAAAGACCTTGAACTTAGTCTAAATAAGGGTCAAGGCAATCACGCCATCCCCCCTTCCCCTTGCACAATGAACCAAACTACATACCTATAGCCGTTTTCATCCGGCGGCGATCTCCGTGCCATTATTACTCTGCTGTTCTATTTAATCAATGCATGTATTATTACTTGTAAGCCTACAGCTCAGACATAGAGGCTGCTAAAAAATAGAATCAAGCCAAAACTCATGGCTGTTTGAATTGGCTCCCAACATATTGCATCGGATAATGGACTTATATGATTGAATTCTGTGGCAGGAAGAACAACTAAGGAGAAAAACCGGAATATAGTTTTGTTGTAGACATCTGGTGGAAGTAAGGCCGATGCTGATTGAGTTGATTGGATGAGATTGTTGAGCATGGATTGATAGAGTTGGCGCTTTCTTTTATGTTGTTGTGTTTTTCTGATTAATGATACCCACAATATCTATTGTTAGTCTGCCTATTGTATGTGTATTATGTGACATAGAGTGATTCCCTTAATGCTTCACATTACTATGTCTAGACCTCAGTTTCTTCCCCGTGAAAACTGAGCAGCCGATCAGCATCAAAGTCGTTCAGATTTTGTAGCTGAGCAAATTTTCCTTACAACTTAGACTCGGTGTAGAGGGCGCCCCTTGTTGATCCAGTTGTGGATGTCAGGTGTTTTACAGTTTACGTACATACGACCATTCTGCTTAATACGTGATGCATACGCACGTAGTCTGTAGTCTATTCACATCTTAAATACATGGCCACGTATATTCATACCACTCACTCACTATGAATGCATATAGGGGGAAAAGTACAGTGACCCACATAAATAGAATGGTAACCTGAGGCAGTGGCCGTTTAAAGCAATCTGTTGAACAGTGTAGCCTCTGGGAACAAGACACTGTATCCCCTGCCACTCAACACTCATTAGTGTGTTTTATTTTGCCACAGTATCGAATATCCCCAGAAGAAAAGACAGAGGAAGAAATAAAACAAACACTTAAATGAGGACAAAACATACAAAATCAGATTTTCATTCAGTATTTACACGCTGTAAAAGAACAATTTGAGTATAGTAGGAAAGGACACTTAAACTATTTGGGCAATAAAGGGAGGAAGAAGCTTGCCCAGATGCAAGCACTGGAGCACCGGAGTGCTGTAGGCATTGGAGTTATGGTTCACAAGAAATTACTGTCTGATATACAATATGCTCCAATCAATCCCACTGAGGTTTCTTGCACTGCCTTGGGCATTCCTCCGCCCGTCACTTGAAATGTTCTCCGCTCTTCTTGGGAAGAAGAAAAAAATAACCCCAATGTCACAAGACAAAAAGGAAGTAGGTCTAAGTAGAGGAAGATGAAGAGTGTAAATGTACTATTGCTACTCTGTGTATATAGGACAATATGCCGGTACTGGCTCAAGATTGAGGCTAATCGGGATCACAGTTATTTCTTAACAGATCAACGTTTTGATTACATCTCGATGTCTGTTCCTCAGCTCAGGTATGTTCATGCAGTGCCTTCAATATGGTGTGATATTTACCCTAAGCTGTCCCCCTTTCATATTTTGATTCTTCAATATCCCACTGGCATGATAATGAAAATTAACATTTATTAATGCAGAGTTATATATGTTTGTGTGTGTTTTATCCGTCTTGTAGGAGAAGAAATGTGCTCAATGGAGAAAGCCAGTATATTTGTATTATTTTTCATCATCAAATGAAAAATATGGGAAGCCGACCAAGATTGATTTCAGTCTTTTTAGGGAGATTTCTTTATATTTGTGACTGGATTTAACTGGTAATACACCATCCTAGGATGCTCTCCCTCAAAGCTTATCAACAAATCCTTGTAATACTAGGGCACCTCTTAATAGCAAACCACATAGCATGTACACTACTAGGGGAAGAATACAGCCAGCCTTCCATGTACTCATAACAAACTACTTTGATGGGATTTTACGCTTAGGCTTATGTCAAACAAAATGCCAAGGTTCTTTTGCTTTTAGTCCTGTAGTTGTTTTGCTATCTGCTATAATACCAAGGGCTTGTAATCGCAACATGATTTAGCCACTCTCCTGTGACTCCACATACAGGTAATACTGTGACATTATGTGAAAAAAGGTCTCGATTAAAAAACATGGTCTGTTCTCTTTTTGTTTGGTTTAATAAAAACTTCATCCCATTCGATTTTGTCTTTTGGTCGGTGTCAATTTTCATCCCATCAATTGGTTTCATGTTCTGCTTCGTGATGCAATTTCTTTTGGTGGAAGGCGTACTCTAGTTTTCTGCAATTCCTGGGAGTAGGAGTCAGATTGGGCGGTCTTTCTGATGTTCAGAGATTTCTTATTGAATTATTAAATTCTAAAGATTTCTGGGTAAGAGAAAGTCAAGGGGGAGGGTTTGTTTCTTTTCATTGTGTCTCATACCCAAATAAATCTTTGCTTTCCCAAAGGTCATTACTAATTCCATACCATGCCTTTTAAAAGGCTTTAATCATGACATGCCTCAGGTTTTATACCCCAACTACAAGGCTTTAGCTTACTGCCCACAAGGCCAGAGTCCCAAAGGCTCGCAACACCAGCGGGAGAAACTGAAGAGGAATATCGTTTGATGTTTTCTGGGTCGTGAAATTTGTCTCACGCCAGACTTCAATCCCAAGAGGTAGAGGTGGCTGGGGAGGGGGTTATGTACTACGTGTTTCACACTTGAGAAAGTGGGGCCCAAGTGCTGGGAATATTTTTGTTCATCATGGTCAAAGGGGAATTCTGAATCCTGTGGTGAATGATTGGAGCCTTTTGGAGGATACCATGATTCCATGAATCTCCTCATGTCATATCAAGATATTTTTCAAATTTTACCAGACTATAGTGTCATAGGTTGTTCCAACAGTTCCACCAATTACTGCAATTGTCAATGCTTGCAGAATCTAGCTCACTAGTCCCCATAGTTCACTCTGGTTTCCACTGAATTAGGCCTATACTCCTTTCTATTGGCTTGCCCCTTAATGTGTAGGATTACTCCAAAATTGCGCACTTTTTGAGAAACATCCCCACAGGTTCAGTTTATTTGTCTATTGTCATTGATAGCAATTTATTTTTTGTATTTTTTAGGGCCCAGTGATCAGCTATGTAAGGAATGGTATAATAAATGATATCCTCTCCCCCCCTTGCTTCTATTCAGCCAGAAAAAGTAAATACAAATGAAAATGAACCTTTTTTGTTTATTTTTTTATATTCCAATAACAAAGATGTTTTATTAAAGTTGTACAGTTTACAAAGATTGCTCATAAAAGCCCCTGGAATTTTTCGTCTTGTTTGGAGAGACAGGGCCATTATGTTCTCCTAATACACAGCCTCTTTCACAGGCTTGTTGATATTAGTCATCGGTGCTAATGGGAGCCATCATTGTGCAGTTGATCGCATATTTAGGTCGCCCCCACTTGTCCTCGTCGCCTGGCATTATTTGCACTCCACTGGAGACTGTTTTGCGAACACTCAGGCATATTTTTATATAAATTTTTGCCAAGCTGTTTAAGTAAAGTCTGCACACATATTCACACACAAGTTGTGCTTTTGTAACATTTGTCCTTATTGGAATGTCAAGTCTTTACACGTCTCTATCAATAGACATGTGTACATTTGATGCTATCACAATTATAAAGCAAGAAAAAAGGACATACATGGCGTTTGCATTGACATTCTAATGGATGTTATAGCCACAAGCCAGATGGTAGATACTGAATGTGCGGCCGTGTCATCCCCCTCTACCTACCTCCTTAAACTTTCCCATAAGACCTCCATGTGTCGGTCTGTTTGCTCAGAGTATACCTCTATGGAGTATCCTCATAGCCATCTAGCCCCAGTCCTTACTGACCCCGCTACCCTGGTCTGACATTTCCCGTTATAGAAGGTCTCGACACATACAGATTGTTTATGAAAGATTCCCATACTATCTCCTATAAACCCCTAGTGAAAGGGATATACGTGCACGCTGGTTGACCAAGGATAGCTCGATAATTCCTTGAGCAGCTTATTCAGCTCTTTATTTCATTTGACAAGAATGTTGTTTTAGTTTAGAAGGAGGGGAAAATAAATGGAACGTGGCTTCTTTAGTGAGGTGGCAAATAAAGCCATGTCAGTGTCTGTAACCCACTCAGAAAAATAGGTCACAAAGCTGTTTGTATATAAATCAGAACAATTACCATTTAATAATGGAATAATGTATGTCAGAGGTATGAAGCATCTTCGATTAATTTAATGAGTTGACATTAGAAGGAAGGTTCGTAGAGACACCATGTAATTCTTTTCTAGAAGTGTGGTTCTGAAAAGAACCGGTGAGAAGCTGTCTCCTTCCCACTGGTTCTTTTCAGAACCACACTTCTAGAAAAAGTTACGTGGTGTTTCTCAAACCTTCCTTCTTATGTTACTTCCACCATACAAAGCTTCAAATCCTACAGAGTTTACATTAGTAACAAAAAACCCAATATGTATCAATATTATTCTACAAATTCTAAACACGTTCGTCTACATCTCACTCTGTGACATGACTCATTTTAACGATGCAGAATTTCTCAAACCTCTTTTAAGATTAATCGAAAGTTGGGTTGTCAATATCACCATAGAGATTTGTATTGTGACATCGCACACATTTAGGGTCACAAATTAGCCCATTAACACCTACTTGAACTGTAGGCCTATATAGCGTGTATGAATTTGTCCTATTTTTGTGTAGAGGTCAGAGATAGAGATGATGTTTGAATTGGAAAAAAGTACAGTAGCGTGGATGGATAAAGTGACAACACTTATTAATTATACCTCAGAGACTTAGGGGAAGATTGATGGCCTTTTATGATGAGAGTAGAATTCCATCATGGAAGAAAACCTTGAATCTCATAATTAAGCGATGAACCTTAAAGGATGTAATTATATAGTACAGCAATATTAAGAAGCTTTCAAAAGACTCTCCCATGCTTGAAACAAATACGTGAAACAAATTTAAATGACACATTGACAACTTTAATACTTGGATGTTCCGTGCTAAGTGCTGCTTTTGCAATGTGTCTATTATGAGCCTTTGATGTTCACTATGCAGCGTGCAAATGATCAACTCTTTTGTGAATGTAGACGTTTCTGAAGAACGTGACCAAATGAATGAAACAATTGAGTGTATGGTATAGAAGATGAAAAGAAACAGTAGGTTTATGACTTGAGATTCCCAGGCCTGTCTTCAAGGTTGAATAAATAAAATAGTGCACAGTAATATTAAAAATGTTTCACCACTATGCACAGACTTGAAATCACACCAGGAATTATTGACAAGAACACAATTTTTTTCGTTTGTAGATTTTGTTAGATTTTCTAATTTTGCAAATGTTATGATTTGATTTGTTCTGATTTTGTGATGATTTGGTATCATGAATTTTTTATTTAATGTTTAAATGCTTTAATGATTTGATTTGATGATTTTAAAATGTTATGATTTAATTGTAATGATTTCAGTATTTCATGATGGTTTTAATGTTTCATGATTTGATAATTTTATGATAACATAAAAGTTTTTGTATGATTTTTTTATTTCATACATTTTATTGGTGTACTATATCATATAATAGCTGGCTATAAATGCATTAAAAAAGTGCACTTGCCTTATTTTTTATAAATAGCCTCCAGTGGGATTAAATGCTTAAAGATGTATTGAAATTTCAATAGTCAAGTACGTGTACGTTATATTTGTTAATGGATCATACATATGTTTGTAATACTGCAGCTTGGTAGTGCCTCACTTGCTGTTTAATATCAAAGTTCACTTGATAAATCCTGATTGGGTCAAGTACATGGATCAGGGTACGTAGTTCATGAAAACAGTGTCATCACTTTGCTCAGTGTTAGGAACATAGTAGAGTAATTAGGGATATGCATTGCGTAATGACAGAAATAGACAAACCATATAATGTAGGCATAGTGGACATTTAAAATCCAGTGTGGGGTACATACACATACATAATATGTGGATTTGTTCCTTTTTTTGGGTGTCCGTGTCTGAAATTTAGTCTGTGTCTCTATTTTCTTGTCTCTGTTTGCAGTTCCTGACACCTGTACATGTGTGTATTTGTTTTACTGTATTAAACACATCTCCTTATGGCACGTAATTGCAACCAAATTACTGGATCGATTTCAGTTTCAGTAGTTCTCTGTTTTAAACTCCTCTTTCTTTTGAAGAAGATATACGAGTAATGAATGTTGTACTAATACAGCTGTTGTTGTTTCCTTTTCTTTTGCAAATAGTAGGAAAGTGAACAGTGCTGTTTTTCTGTCTGCAAATTCTTGTAATGGATTGCATCTTTGCAGTCAATTGTACAAGGATCAATTTATATTATCTATGAACTTTGTAATGCATGGAAGAAGATGGAAAATTGGATTTCTTCACAATGGTCTGATGGATGAAGCAGAATTCCTAAATGTTCACAAAAGAGACAAAAATGGACAATTTTCTGAAGCGGCACACAGATCCAGCAGCCTGTTTTGATGCTAACAATGATTTTTCTATTGACCTAGAGCAGTTTTCTTGAATCTTAGGTGCATACAATGTTTAGAATTACAGGTGACTGTATGTCTAGTGAAATCATGAGCCTGAAATTCACCTGCTTACAGTTCTGACGTTCACATTTCCAAAACTGTAGAATCTGACACCACAGTCTATATCACTGTCTCCACTTGATACATTATTATCTTAGGTTGCCATGGTGATATGATGAAAAGCTGCAAATGAAAGAAGACATGAAATGAGGCAAGAGTTTCATTGAAGTTTGAAATCGGTGAAATTTCTTTGTCTTCAGTCAGTCAACAGCTACTCAGCTGAGGGGCATTGTGTAATATTTCTTAGTATGTTTTTCACCACCGTCTTTCACACAGAGCTTCCATTGTGTCAATTCATGAGAAAAATAACTAATTATTATGATTACATTCCCTCTTGCTCCTTCATCCTGACTTGGAACCCTTTTGTGTGAAAGTAGTTCATTCAAGGTTCATAATTCTCTCCATCAGATGATTATGAAACACTCGCTGACATGTAACAGTTCCTCAGAACACGTGTGCAGTAATTCAACATACCAGCACGATCGAACAAAATGTCACACTAATTATATTCCTGCCGTGCAGGTCTCCATGATGAAACACAGTTTCTTGAAGTCAGGTGACACCCCTTCCCTACCCCCTGCAACCTACCGTAGCATGGCCAACAATCCGTAAATTGGTTCAATTAAGATCAGGACAGGTCTTGTCTTGTCTCACACTACCAGCTAGTAGATAGAGAGGTGTGAAGGACTGCTGGTCATGCTAGCAGCTAACATGCCAGTGCAGGTGTTTAATAGTGTACAGCATCCTTCAATCCAATTAAAGAGGTATATTTATATTTAATAATTCAATAAGAGGTGGATTCGTGTTTCATTATTTGATATCAAGATGCTTGGGAATTGTGATACATCTCATGGACATTTTTTTAATGTTGATCTGTTCTAAATCTTTTCCCTAGAGCATTACACATGTTGGCATTATTTAATGTTATTAGTAATAGTTTGAACATCTGAGCTAGTTGTAGGTAATTGTTGGAGGTAATTGTAATATATTATTGGGTTAATAATATTGAAATGTTATTCTTTAATAGTGCAAAGTTTCATTGTTGTTCCTGTCATTTTTTGTTTTCAACTTGGAAAATCAAGTGAAAACCTACGCCGGTTTGACTGAGTTCCTCATGAGTAATTAAACATTAATTGGCTAAGCACAGTTTGGCTAAATACCTGTCATAGGTTACCAACCAAAATCCCATGTATTTGGTATTGCTTGTGACTGGTACTTGGCAGATATTTGCTTAATAGTACATGTATAATGATTTGCCAAGCCAATGACAATATTGACATTGCATTTCTTGTTGGCTGGTAACCACAGATCTCAGCATACTGATAACAGAGGTCTTTATAAACCGGCTCCCTGAATTCAACGGAGCCCACTTGGCAGTCCACAGCTCTGATTGGATGTACAGTTTGTGCATCCAATCGAGAAACCAAACCAAGATTTGATAACAGAAAATTCCGCTGCAGCAAAATTGATTATGTTTGTGCGTCTCTTCACGAGTCCTTGCTGTAACTGCGTTCATTTGATTGTTAGTCACAGTACACACACACTCACACATAGCCATTATCAGCTGCTATCATCATGGCATTCATTCATCAATGACCAGGCAGAATCCATGCTTGAAATCCTATTAAGAATCCAGCCTTCCTCAAATCCTCACTCTTATCTGTTGACAAAGTGAAATTAATGGTCCTTTCAAATGCAGATGTCATGTGTACAACATTGTTGGTTCGTCTGAAATAAGTAGCAGTAATATATGTATGCATTTCTCAACCTTTCATAACTGCCGGAATAAATACATTTATAACATGTTATTTTATCGCATTTATTTCTCATTTATTCATTATCCCATTCAGCAATATCTATTTTAATATTAATGTTCTGGAATCCTCTGAAAAATATTCCAGGTACATTCTTTACATTTTCTGAGTAACCTTCATTTAAAAATATGTTTTTTTCATCATGTTATTCCAACAATATCGATACACTTAATGATACTGTTGATCTTGTACAGGGTTTCTCCTGATAACTTATTGATTTCTTTTAAAGCCATTTTCCCCTGTTTTAACTTACTTTTTTAAAAGTAAGTTAATACAGGGAAAAATGGCTTTAAAAGAAATCAATAAGTTATTCCAACAATGTTTGCCTGTTTTTCTTTTTTTATTGTACTAGGTATTTATTTAAAGGATCTAGATAAGAAGAAGTTTTCAAAATGCAAACTTTCCTGTTGTGTTCCTGAATTGTCTGTAAATTATAATATTCATACCCTTTAAAGGTTCAGAGCCTTTTAAAGCCCCATAACAAGGACATGTATGGAAGTGAAATTGCTGGAAAAGCCTTTTCTGCATCACCAGGGCCAGGATGACAGCTGAAGATTGACCTTGTCAACCCTGGCAGTACCCTAAGCCCCAGGAGAAAAAATTAATAAGAAATAAACAAATTTCAAAATTGATACTGGCAATATCCGTAAGTGCATCTCGCCAATTAGGATGAAAATCTGGCCTTGCTTGCGGAATGTAGGCTGTCGGTAACCCATTTGGCTACCGGTTGAAAAGGGTCAATGGGTTTTATGTGGTCAGTGACACTTCCCTGGTACCGATCCTCATCCTGCTCGCCGCTGTTCATTTACACAAAACAGCTACACCCCTCTTATTGCATTTAGTCATGACAGGAATGTTGCTTATCTATCCTCTATGAATCCTCCCTCTTTCATCTCCGTGGCTCTGAAGAGCGGCTCTTCTCCTGAAATGTGCCAAAAAGAACCGAGGACTTTCTAATCAGATTGTCGTCGCAAAACAAGAAAATTGGAAACGTGAAGTGGAGCTTTCATGCAACGCTGCGGCACAGGCAAGGAGTTTGCACGCAAGACAAATTGAATAATATAAAGAGATGGTTTTGATTTCATTTAGTGTCTGCACACATATCCACATATTATTGCATTCAAGTGCCATGGTGTGCCATTCAGTGTGCTTCCGTTGCCAATAAAAATGTCTCTCGACTCTCTCCACAGAAACACCTGTCTTCCTTTCCCTTTAGTTCCCTCAACCAGAACATTATTTTGTTGAAATGTAGTTGCTGTATTTCCTGCCTGTAATAGTAGAAGCACCCATCACATATTAGTGCAACTTGATTTATAAACTAAAAGTTATTTCACAGGACTTCTGCAAACTATTTTCTTGACAAGTCCTCCAAACTTTTTAACAAAAACAGTAGAAATTGCCATTGACGTGCATCTTTAGTGATGGAGATTGTTAGTGGTATAGGATGATGTTGCATTCATTGCATTGTATTAGCATTTGAGACCACAAAGTTTGCCTTAACTACCCATATGTTAGTCATTAAATGTTCCTGCCCGGTAGACAAGTTATACTTTGACGCAATGTTCACACGTCTTTTGGCGGCAATGCCGGTGTAGTTAATAATTGGCCTCTAGGCAGGGTGTACCGGAACCTATATAGCTGTGAATCTATAGCATAGATTCCTGACTGTGGTCTAGCAGGTGATCAATTTATCCTGGAGTGTAAACTGCCAATGTTTCCCTCTATAGATGGTGTGAAGTCTTACCCCAGGTGTACACATTGAAAAGCTAGGAAGTACCGACTTGTTCCAAGACATGGTTTATACATCAATAATAAACCAAGGGCAAACATAGTGCCAAATGTTGCAGAATGAAGCTGGCTGCAAATTTTCCCTCAAAATATATCAAAAATATACATTTTGTCTAGTAAATCTGGAATAATCTTCAATTTAGAAGTAACCTGGAATGCCTTGAAAATGTTGAAAGATCATTTCTAAACTAGAAATTAGAATAGAATTAGATGGCCTGATTTTGTAGACTAAGAGCCGATACTACATTCTATAAGCTAGACAGATTGTCTAAGTGAAATTTAATACTACTTGTTGTTGGGAATTTCATTTTAGACAACTTTCCCTCCTCACCAACCAATCCTCCTCTCTTTCATCCATTCCATTCATCAATCGACTCCATGTTGATTCTGCCTCGGTCTGTCACTAAGCAAGCGTTGCTGTGGCCATCCAGTCATCATTGTATTGACATGCTATCGCCACAGCGACACAATTTCTTCTCTGGCCAGGAGCTTTGCGATCAAGCCAAAAATAAAATGGGATTGTCTGGAATTGACCAGGAGTAGAGGGAGCAGTATTGCGGAGGTGGCTTCATGTAACCTTGGACTGGAGACTCTGATCCAATGGAGCAATAACTGCCCAGTGATAAGACCCCATCACACATCATCTAAGATGGCTAATATCAACAGATTATTCCAAGGACATGTAATAATAATGACATCGAATCCCCAATAAATCTTGCCCTTTATTCTATAGACAAATCATTCAGAAAAAAAATTAATCTATGCCTACACGCTTAAGATTTTAAGCATACAATTTTATATAAATTATATAGATTATTATGCATAAATCATATTTTATGCATTTGCAAAGGAAGAATCTTTCTATAGGAAGGTTTTCGTCTACTAGTTTTTCGATATAGAGCAGCAACAAGATGACGGTTTTGCACACAGCTCGCTGGCCAGCCTGAAATGGCCTGTAAAATGAATGCCGGGATCTATGTAGAAGCAAATGACATCCTGGTTCCCTGGGGAATGTTTTGATCCTAGCGGGGAATCTCTGCTGGAAGGCAATATACTAAGGCAGACTCGGAAATAAAATGAATTATACTTGCAAGATACAAATACATATGTATGAATGAGACATGGTGGATTGTGCCTTGGGGAAAGATATTTGAATGTTGCATTCAGGATGCATTTCAGTAATGTGGAATTCTACATTATTACCGGTACTTAAGATGAACAATGCACAGATTATTAGCAGTATACATCATGTATACAGCGTAGGCCTACTTCTCACCTTTAAAGCTTCATTCCCTTTGCCTCTCCATTATAGCCACTCGATCTAGACTGAGGCTAATTACTGGCAATGACTACCGTTATGGCTGTTGCTATGCTTGTTTCTAGAGAGCACCTTATCCTTCAGCGCAGACATGCTGTTGTCCTTAGCAACATTTTTAGGTGAAGCCTACATTGATGATTTTGTATGTAACTTAAATTAACATAATTTGTAATTCTTCATGCACAACCACTTCAAAAAATCTCATTCAAATTTGATTCATGTTATAATTCAAGGTCCATGCGCATGTAGTTCCAAATTTAGGTCCTTTTCAAAACCAGGGCTTTTTGGACAAAATCTTTGCCGTCACCGTATACGTTAAGGTATGTGGCAAGTTGGATTTTACACAGCTCCTAAGCAATATGCATCTCTGTTCTCTGTTTAATTCTCTTGCATTTAGCAAAACTACGATCAGAAGGGAAAGTGGATGGATAAATTATGTGATAACAGCATCTACAGTCACGGTATTGTAATAATATTATGCATAAATACCAACAATGAGGATGGGACCAGTGACTGTATGAGAGGATTTGACTGATTTCCATACTGTACGCATAATCAGAGCCTGTCCATAGGGAAACATAGTCCATTTACACACACATCTTACTCCAATCTCAGCCTATTGCATACGCATACAAATGCATGTAGAGTTCTAAGCAAGAAAAGCAGTTTCCTTTGAAATATGTCGGTCTGAATTGTTAAGCTGTGATTGGAATATTTAATGCACACGTCTGTAGTGAGCTATGTCACTTCCATAGATGTGTGTATGATTTCAAACCGTTGCCATGTTATCCAAGCACAGACAATGCTGTGAATTCCATCTGCCTATCCCTTAGCATTGAAGTCATGAGCTTGGATGTAGTATGGACTCCGTCTAAAGTTATAGATTTGGGATCATTTGAGCTTGTTGGGGGACAGGTTAATGCTATGTAGTAATTTCATAGATCTGGGGCTGATTTCATGAAATACCAAGATTAATCTTAACTGAAGTTAACTCTGAGTTTAAAATCAATATCACCATAGTGATTTGTATTGTGACATCACACATTGCTTACCAATAGGATTGATTCATGATTTGAAATTAATCCTTGTTCTTCTTGAAATTGACCACTTATAGTGTTCCAGCATCATATCTTTGTATTCAGGGGAAGCACATTTCACAGCTATAACGTAACATTCTTCACTTTTCTGCAGCCAGCTGAAATTGAACATTTCAATGTAATGCAAGCTGACAATCTTCTCAGTTGTACGTTCTCTGCATCAAACTTCTCATCTCAACCTCTGACCATCGGCTCTTCAACTCTCTAAATCTCTAATCTGTATTTGATGAAACTGTCACATTCCATTGAGAGGTTGTTATGGAGGACAGAATCCAATTGGAGATAACTTCAATGCTTGTCCTAGATACTGTCCATCCATATATTTATGCAGTTTGGCCCAAGATCTGCAATATAACGGTCGATTTCTGACAATGTAAATGGAGAGTGTAGTCTAGTAACTAGTATTAGATCAATCAGACTATGCCCAAATTATTTGGCTATGACTTGAATTTCCACACAAGTCTATAGGAATCGGCTCATAGATTGGTGTGTACTAGTAAGCCGTATCCAGGTAATTTAGACATGGCGTTAAGATATATTTACTTGTGCATTAAATTCCTACGAGGCATAATATCTAGCCTGTGCGGTGTTACATTACCTTCACACTTTTATGACTTGTGTTTATGTATATCACCTGAAGCATAAACTCGATCCTACATTGGCACTTTATATTTCCTGTTTGGCCTTGTATTACATTGACATTAGGAGAATTGTTTATTTTATCATGTGAAGTCGCAGTATGGAATTTCCTGGGTTGTGTATATTACATTCATAACTAGAACATGAATTACAGTGTATACATCTTGCTCGGTGTCTGTGTTGTTATAGGATTACCTACTCGGATTCTTGTTTTATTCAACATTAATGAAGCATGATTCACAGTAATCCTTCCTACTTGGTCTTGTATTTCATCAACATTAAGATACTTGTTTATATTTTATTTTGATACCTGAAGCATCATAGCATAACATTTCCAGCGAGACTAGTGATCAATACAGGAGTGCTTGACTTCAGTTTACACTGCAGTGGAATAATTCCCATTCGGTCTTATTTTACATTGATACTATGATACATGTTTGATAACATGACATGAAGCGTACATCACTGTACAAGGTCACCAGCTTGTCTTGAATGAAGGATTTATTCAGGTTTTACATTTTCATAGAACTTCAAGTAGTTGAGGCATATTTCACCGTGTGATTTTTCTGTTTAGTTACTGGTATCAGGTTACAGTTATGCTGTGATATGTTGTTATTTTGAAGGCTGACATGGGAATGATAACTCTTGAAGGATACATAGAAGTACATTATGCACATCAGCTTGCATCATACCGAGATTGCTATTAGTCAACTAGGGTAGGATTGATAGAAGCGTGTTCAACAAACAATAGAGCCTGCTTTCTAGGGGCATTTACGAAATGGAGGCTTAGGCTCAGGCTCAGTCATCCATGTGCTGAAAATATAGGTTGTGGTTTTCATTCAAGCTGAAGTTTCTGTTTTCCTTTTCAAACTAGAGAATCTAGTTCCGAACCGCAGCCAAAAACCTCTATTTTGATACCCATTATTTTAAAATAGATTTGCAAAATGGAGCCGGAGCCTGAGACAGAGCCTGAGCCTCCGTTTCGTAAATGCCCTAGGGTATCTTCAAAAAATGATGTCTGGTTTCGGCCAATATAATATATGTAGCTTGGCATCACAGAATGACTGGAGAAGGTGTCGTGTGCCTGTCTAAGCTATTCAGAGGCAATATTCAGTAGACTTAGTCTATTAATATCTCGAGCATTGTCTCAGGTTTCAATAAGATGTAGGATGAAAGCATCCCACCTGCTGTATTACCATTGCTAATCCATCTCATGGAGGGATGATTGAGTGGTCAGGTCATTCAAGCTTTCTCCTTGGACTCTGCCTCTAGAGAGTGCTGGTTCGAATCCCACCAAGGGCATTATGTGGTTTGGGGTAGGGAACTCTCTTCACCAAGTTGGGGCACAATTTGTGATGTTGTCTTTGTTTTATCAGTGAACTCGCACCATTCATTATCCCTTACTTGATGGTGTTCTCCAAATGAGAATGAAGTCAATCTGCTCCTTGAACAGGGAGATACACTCATGGTAAAAGTAAAGGATAATAGATGATGAGTGCCATTTCACTGATATAACAGGGACATATGCACTGTCGAAGACCGTGCCTCACCTCAGTGGAATGACCCTTAAAGTACACCAATCCCAGTAGGCCTATATGTTGTTGAGTCGGTTTTCCTCAGAAATCTTTGCTCTGATGTTGTTTCTTCCTGCATCCTTAAGGTGACATTCTTTCCCAAGTCTTACCTCCACAGGTCCATTAAGAATCCTGATAGTTCATATCCAGAATAAGAATGGGATTTTTATTCATTGGTGCTAACTGTCAATTTATGGATGTTGCGGTACTTCACGTCTTCTTTTGTGGTGCCAGTGCAGAAAGTGCAACACACAATACACTCGAGGCTGCTTTTTTCATTTCTGTTTGGTTAAACTTCAGTTTAAAACCAACCACCATTCCGGTCTGAGGATGTCCTTGTTTGATCAGACCCAGAGGTCTCCAATTGATGTTGGTTTGGTCTCTCCAGTGTCTCGGGTGTAGACTGTTTATAAGCAATCCATCTTCTCCTGAGTCGAGCAACGAGAAAACCTTCCACGCTGTATCGTGTCATTACTTGTACATTTCAATCAGAAGACCTTTTGTCTGTCTTTTCTTCTTTTCATGCTTCCCGGGTGAAACATAATAAACACACTCTTTGGGAAAGGAGCAAAATCTCCGCTGATTTGATCTGGCCAAGTAGAGGTGGAACGACTCTCACCGTAATGAATTTCTGTTGACGGTGCAGAATCATTCCTTTCACGTTGGCTTCATGCTTGCAGGAAATTAGCACAGAAATTTTCTTTGTGTCCGAGCAAACCTCATAAGTTGAGCTATCATCTTCCTGACACGATTACAAGCTCTCACAACTCCAGTTTTGTCAACAATCCCCTTTCTTGCTTTTTATGCGATGTGTAAAGAAAGGACTGTTGTGTACTTTTAATAAAAGTTTGGACAAAAGTCACAAAACCTGTTGAGAGCAATGGTTGAGGTAACTCTACTGTCATCCTCAAAGGTTTGAGACAGAGGGATATCTGAGCCGATTGCTTTGTGTCTGTGTGATAGAATGGCTGAGTGCCATACAATAGGAAAGATTGATGACTTTCCCAACCAAATCCCAGTTCCTTAATCTCCTTTACCCACATCTTCCCTCTTAAATGCTGTGAAATGGGCCCCTATTGTCCGACTCCTATCCTAAATGCTGTGAAATGGGCCCCTATAGGCCGACTCCTCTCTGAAACACTGTGAAATGGTCCCCTATTGGCTGACTCCTCTCTGAAACGCTGTGAAATGGTCCCCTATTGGCTGACTCCTCTCTGAAACGCTGTGAAATGGGCCCCTATTGTCCGACTCCTATCCTAAATGCTGTGAAATGGGCCCCTATAGGCCGACTCCTCTCTGAAACACTGTGAAATGGTCCCCTATTGGCTGACTCCTCTCTGAAACGCTGTGAAATGGGCCCCTATTGGCTAACTCTTATCCTAAATGCTGTGAAATGGGCCCCTATTGGCTGACTCTTATCCTAAACGCTGTGAAATGGGCCCCTATTGGCTAACTCTTATCCTAAATGCTGTGAAATGGGCCCCTATTGGCTGACTCCTATCCTAAATGCTGTGAAATTGACTCCTATTGGCTGACTCCTCTCTGAAACGCTGTGAAATGGGCTCCTATTGGCTATTAGCCACTTTACACCCACTGCACCACCCCTTCCTAGCTAAGCCACCTTATATCAGCCGAGACACTCCCTACCCTCTCACCTTTAAGTTGATGCCATTTTGAAATATCTCTCAGTGCCGACTGGGCCATAAATCATTTCCTGGCAAGTTGACATATTTCACGGGTTTGTAAATTGCAGCCTTCTGGGGGCAGGGAACTGTCATAGTAGAGTATATTGATGAGTCTAGCGATGAGTTCAAGTCATAACATACTGCATTGGAATGTAGTGGCTTATTACCAGGGTAGTGTTTATGATCGTGTAATCAAATTCTTGATGTAAACCTTTCCATAATTCTTTTCCTTCATCTTCTTGTTTTATTGTTTTTTAAATGCCACGACTATTTATAAAGAGAAAATACAACAAAAATCACTAAATCATCTGACACAAGACTTTCCTAACAGTTCACACTGAACTTAAAATGGGTTAAACTAGCCTTTATCTCAGTTAATTTGACCCCTCCTTCTCAAAGTGAGTCTGGTGTGAACGTGGCTTCACAGTCAATAACTAATGAAGCTTCTAACGTAAATGTCATCGTTCTTGGAAATTCTCCAAACTATTAAGAGTTCTTGGTCCTAATGCACTGTTTTCCCTGAAGCTTCCCTCCTCCTCACTCCCCATAAAAAAAATCTCATCATGGTCTTATTTTCCTAGCTTTCACTGGTCAAGCAAATATAATTCCTTTTTCCGTTTTCATTTCTGTGTGACTGCTCACTGTCACTTCTTATTTCAATTTTTTTCTCTCGTTCCTTGCTTGACTTTTTCTTTATCTCTGGTCACAACTGGAGGAAGGGATTTGAGAATGTCGTGCTCGACAGATCAATTGCGTTTATGCATTAGATTTGCTGTCTTGCGTGTTGTCATGGCACCCTTGAGCATTGCTGGGGGATGTTGAACAAAATGGTTTTCAGAGTTTGCTTCGGACCGGACCGGAGATGGAATAATTGGATCTTTGCTTAATATATTGGTTTTTATTTTTCATCTGGTGGTTTATGATGCGGAATGCTGTGGTCTAGGCTGCTGCAGTCAGAGAGTGCTATGGTCAAGAATGCTAGGTGGTCAAAAGTGCTATGGTCAAGAGTGAACATGGTACAGTGTTGGTCAAGAGTAATATAGCCCGGAATTCTACTGCCAAGAGTGACCAATGTCCAGTTCTGTGGTCCATAGTACTGTGGTCCAGTGCTCTTGTCCAGTGGTCAAGACTGGCCCAGAATTCTGTGGTTAAAAGTGACCATTGGCTAGAGTGTTGTGGTCAAGAGTAATATTGCTCAGGTCAAGAGTTGCCCAGGTTACAAAGTGTTGTGGTAAAGTGTAATTCTATGGTCAAGAGTGACCAATGTCCAGTTTGGTGGTCAACAGTGCTGTGGTCCATAGTGTTCTGGCCTCGTCCATTTTTGGTCATTAATTAGTTACAGATCTATATGATCAACCTGATACTTCTTATATGTTATATTGATTTCCCATATCCCCCTTCCCCTATCATCTTTCATGGATTATTGTCTTGAGCTGGTCATTGTCCATGATCATTTTCAAAAAGTAAAAGAGATGAATATTATGTTAGTAAGTAGAGACATTAAATGCTACCCCTTTGCTTCACGGGTCTGCCCAAGAGGAGACAAACACCCTTTGAAAGGTAGAGATGATTGAACTCTGCTGTCCTCATCAACTCTGAAATGTGATCGCCATGAACACATCACCCTCAACATCAACAAAGCTGGCAGTTGATGTCCATAGGATCAGATGTAGGCCCTCTCAGATGGAGACATAGAAATATGAGTCTAGCAGGGCATGTCTCATCTGATTCTCCAGTCAATAAGTGCCCACTCCTCCTTGAAAAGGTTAATGAAAGTTCCTGGCAGTAGTCTGATCATTTTATCACAAAAGGGTGCAGGAGTAGCATCTCATATTGGATGGAACTCTTCTCATTGTGTCTATCTATCCTTTTCACGTTTGGTCGTATATTGGCTGCTTGCTTCTTATTAGCTTCAGCAATGTCTCGCATTAGTCTGGATTTCTGATATACAAGCATATGCTTGGTGTTATCACATTAAACTAACTAGTTCCTCTTCAGAACTCTACTCCCAACCTGACTCACTATTAAGAGAATACTTCAAAGTTTCCTCTTTATAGCTGGTTTGGAAGTATGGACGTTGGATGATGTGGAACATCTTGGGCTAATTTCTTAAGGTTAATCTTCAATACAAATGACATAAAAAAAATTGTAGACCCCTCCCGATCCCCCAGCACGTCTGTCAATTTTTTTTTACCCAGAAATTATCCTTTGTTGTTGGATATTTCTGCTTGTGTTCCAACTCGGTAATTAACTTCCTCCAAAACAAGCACAAGTGGGTTGATACTGTCTACCCAACGTCAAGTTCTACAGATCAATCAATCAATCTGAGACTTCTAATTATCAGGAAATTGGTTTTTGCTGAATGTTGTGGATGCATGGAATCTAGATTTCAAATATGATCATCTGCTCAGATTCGTGAGGTTGTGAGCATTCAGACGAGATACTCAGCACGATACAGAATCCATAGTTATTGAGTAATCCCCTAAAACAAATACTAATTGCTTGTACAGAAAGTTGCATAGGATGAGAATATCTCTTTGAAGACACCTAGTCTCTTCCTGAGTTGGAATAAGTGCAGGTTGTTAGAATCCCCAGGTAAGCCAGGGTTACTCATCATTGGTTGCCCCAGGGACTGCAAACACTCTGTCCAGTTTTCCATGCCTCCAGCCAATGCTAAGAATCCCAACAGATGTCCACTAAAAATTAAAAACTGCACAATGATTGACCACTTCTTCTTCCTCCAGGTCATGAAGTTAATTTCAAGCATTACTTCCAGTCCTTTGACCATCTCATATTAGGGGTCAGTTTATGTCCAGCAGGCTGATTTGATGAGCACGGACGAAAAACTTTACTCAATAAGCACTGAATTTTGCCTATCAGGTGCATTAGGAATATAATGTATGATGTTTATTAGTTTCCTTATCAATATTTGCTAGTATACTCATATTAAGATGCATATAGCAGAATTACACCTGTTACTACAAGTGTACTCAAACGGGTGTAATAGCAAAATATGATTACAGCTACATGTAGCATATAGTAGCATTATTGCAGTTGAATTTGGTGCACTCATATTGGTAAAACCTGTGGTACACTTGCTATAATGCATAAAAGACTGTTATCATTTATAAAGTAACTGTATAAATATTACAAGTGTACCTTGTGGCTTCACAATTCACAGTCCTTACTCTGAAAAGGTTGATACACAGCCATTTTAGGTCAGCTTAATTCATTTATTCCATTGGCAGATTGCCACAATATTTATGCACTGAAATAAAAGAAGCCAAACACAACACAACTCACTCTGCATTCAACGTCCAATGCTAATCTGTTTATCTTTGCGATTTTCCCAGCATTCCCCAGAAGCGCTATCCTGAATGACAAGCGCAGTGCCCTACTTATTAATGCGTACTGACCCAGTAGGAATCTATGTCAGGGTTGTGTTTGCAGAATTTTTCTTTGGTAGATCCCGCGTCTTGGGGCTCAACTTTTACCGCTCCTAGAACAAACAATTCTGCCTCAGACTATTAATGCCGGTCAGATAAAGCCATTGACCGGCGCCCATGTCACTTCCTGAAACTCATCCTAGACATCATCGCTGGTCCTAGAGATCTTTGACTCCCAGTACGCTGATTGAAATTGAAAATAAAATATAAAAAAGAATGAAGTGATATCTTCTAGAGGTGATAATTGCAGGATGCTATAACTTGCTTGATCAAGTCAGGCAGAAAATTTGCTCCTTTTTTAATCAGCTCAGTTCAAGCTTTCAGTTTGTGTTTTTGGTTGAGGTTTCTTTGTAACCCTCAAGGATGTCGTGACCTAAAATGCTGCTGTCTGAAGTCTCTAATCGGCTGCCAGAGTGCAAAAGATCCTCTTTTCCTTGTTTTTCTTTCCGCTTATTAGAGACGGAGGAAAGGTTGTCTTATCGCTGATGACCGCTCCTGGGTACGTCCTCATCAACGTGTAAAGACATACATGGCAAGGCCTTAGATAGAAAACAAAAATACAAATGTAGTCCTCAAAGGATGCCTTCTCCTCCCTTCCAAAGAGGAAGCCGGTTTAATTAGATCTTAGGTCCTAATGCCCTCGGATAAGAAGGTTTTTTCATCATCTTTGTCTGTTTTGATTTGGACGTGATGGATGCATCTTGTGAGACATGCAATGCAAACAAACCTTTGACTGTAATTACTATTACCATTTCTATTTTATTTATTTTTTTGGATGGGGGGGGGGGGGAGAGGAAGGTAAGATCTAATCTATGTAGATTCCCATTCTCATTCCAGATAGTAATCTTTTGAGTTGTTTCTGTTGGGTAGTTTGAGAGAGGGATGGCATAATTTAGAGACTGAATCAGAGTCTAATCTGATTCTGTTGCTAAGAGGTGATATTCAAGTCCGTCGTTGGTAAATTTTATATTTTGAGGAGGAGAAAGGGAGGAATTATGACTGTGCACGTACGGCACGTCTCCTCCATACCCTAATGTATGTTCTGTATTGGCAAAGTCCTACTCACAGTACCAGACTCAACTATGCCCATCACAGCTGGTAAGCTTGTATTAATACCAATGAAAGAGCATGACAACCCTAAAGGGAGGATTATAAGATTGTCAATCATACTTTAAATTAAGCTTTCTTCCCTCAATACCTATATAGCATGCACTTACAAACTGATTTCTGCTTACCCTCAAACTCACTTACCATAATTGTTACATTTTGGATATTAAAATCTCCATGCCTGTGTTTTTAGTGTAGAAAAAAAACCCTACAAAATGGGCCTCATAGCATGCTGGGTTAAATTGAAAGCTGCCTCGATTTCTTTTTATTCATTAAGTGACAGAAGAAAATCTGACTATTTTGAATTTTAATCAGAAAGCTACATTTTTTCAAGATATAAAATCTAATTTATACTACAGCCAATCCACGTGTACAAATGTTTAGTCCTATGCATTATCAATAACGGGCCAATTAGCAAGGATTCTATATATTGTGAAATCAAGTAACAAAATCATTGATGTCTCAGTCCAGTTGCAAATAATATTTATTTCCTCTCCAGTTCTTCTAAAGGTGCTCGAGAAGCTTTGTATGTTGCCCATTCTGGTCACACAATCTTTAAGATCAGTTATGAATTGGATATACTATAACAAATGTACCTGACACATTTACTGATTTCTTCGGCAGCTAACCCAACCTTCCCAGATATAAAAATAAAATGCAGCATTTCACCAGGCAATGAACGACAATAGAATCAGCCACACGTATATGTAGTGTGTATTAAGTCTTGCCACATTGCACGAGGGTTGTATATAATGCAGTTGTACAACTGCTAGAGGGTGGGTTGTTTGATAAAAATCACACAAGCTGGCTAGGAAGCGTGCCATGTAGTCGATTATTTAAAAAAATGCCTCTACACCATGTTACAAACTATTGGCAGAGGAACGTGATTCCACAACCCTCAAGTCTTTATTGAATAAGTCTCTAAAACAAACCATGTACATGTCCCCGGGTTCTTACAATTTTTGTATCCAGGGAAAAAATACTGACTGTATCTGAAAGTTCATCAGGAAATATCGCACTTTGAATGCCTGGAGAATTGTAAAAGGTGCAACCCTTGATAGCAGATTTGGCTTGCATTATGTGGGTACTGTTAGTGGTGAATGACCGCTCATAAACCTGCATTGAGCCTTGTCCTGCCAAGCTGGACAGGACAAACTATAGCTACTTGATGTCCACTCCTCACTGCTTGGCTGACAACACCCCTCAATTCGTCACTTCAAGTCAAGTCTGTGGTCAGTGAATTCAGAAAATAGACTTGAGATGGATCGAGGTCCGAAATACAAACTTGAAGATGCGCTCTAATCATCATCTCACCCATACCTCAACCCCTTCCTGGTGTATCTTAGGAACAACTATTCTCCCACCTTTCCCATATATGATCCTCCCAAGATGTTGTATTTTGACCTGATGGCACATCTAGACCTCTTCTTCATTAATGACCAGGTCCAATCAGCAGCAGTTAAGGGTGCCATCTTACCAGGCCATTGAGGAGTCCAAATCTCCTCTTCTTCAATAAGAAGGAAAGTGAAACAGATGGTGATGAGAGAATTGCAGTCCTTTGAGGATGAGTTTGGCCCTGATTGGTTCTTTAATTTGTAACCAAAGCGGTACAATCAAGGGCCAGTTCCATAGTGCTTCATTATGGTCAATTTTCCTGCCTCCTGTGTTGGTGCCCATTTCATAGTACTTATAACCCTAAGCACTTGAAAGGGCATGCATGCTTGCCTTCCATTGACTTACTACTCACTAATGGCTAATGTTACCCTGCATCATTCTCATGAACTTCTTGAGGTGTTTATGAATGTAAAGAAATCGAGTACACCTGTTATTCTCAAATGGTATATCAAACTAATATACAATAAACTATAATATTGATCCATTTCCAATGCTTTATTTGCAAGAATGTTTATCAGTATGAATCTAATTTTCCAATTGCCTTAAATTTGTCACATAGCATGGAGTGTACGCCCTAAAAGTGAGACATGTGCAATTGTGAATTATGTATTTTGTGTAGGTGTACAGGAGCGTAGGCCTACATAATTTTAATACCATGTCCACCTGATTGTGCTTCCATGCTAAAGGTTCCAGTCAGTGTCTTGGTAGTTCACAGTATGTAATCCATCACCCTGCCGAATATTTTCTCCTCTCGTGGGGAATTTTGAGAATTTGGCTTGGGACTAGAGCTTCCGTTTTAGAATGTGCAGAGTGTGTTGGCCCAGCGGTTTGGCAGGTCAGACTCAAGATCCTACAGGATAAATTTCACAGATTATTGAGGGTTGGAGGCTGGACATGTGTGGAGCACCCGGTGCTTTGCAAGGTCCTTCAACTAGATGCCTCATGATGATCAGTAATTGCTTCTCCCCACCTAGGAGTAGATGGGTGTTCTCTAAGTGTGGAGGACTGGAGGTTAGATGGTTCTTCAGGTGCTGAAGTAGTTTACCCTCAGGCAGTATGTATCTCATCAGACTTCAGGAGTCATGTATTTGACTAAGTGACCTAGGGTCCATTTCATGAAGCCCTATGATCGAACGTAACTTGAGTTATGAAGGATAACCCAAAAATGTAGGGGGCCTATCCTACCTAGGACTGCAAGTTCAATTTAGATATCCTTGTCAGTCATATCTGTGCTCTGTTAGGCCAGATTTGTATGTGCTGGGAGGAATGTGTATCACATGTTGCTGTCAGCCAAGAAGCATACTCATGCATATGCAAATGAGATATCATCACTTTGGACCAATCCAAAGCTTAGACACAGCTGCACTTGGGCTTTACACATAGTTAACCAAAGCTTGCCAGTTCATCCAA
Organism: Astropecten irregularis; assembly: GCA_963971285.1. Taxonomy (NCBI): domain Eukaryota; kingdom Metazoa; phylum Echinodermata; class Asteroidea; order Paxillosida; family Astropectinidae; genus Astropecten; species Astropecten irregularis. The sequence goes on along the minus strand of OZ020260.1, from coordinate 14,958,149 downwards.
GCTCATACATATGCAAATGAGATATCATCACTTTAGACCAATCAAAACCTTGGATCCAGCTGCGTAGTTGACTGTGAGGTTGAAAGATGCTTTCACTGTCCAGCTGTTGACAAGATAAGCAGTCATATCCCCTGAGGGCCGCCTGGCTCTAAGGTAAACTCAAACTGTCATCACAACAGTGCTTATGGCTGTAAAGCAGCCTCTTAACCATACTGTCAATGGATACAGTGTTTGTCATTTTATCAAATATTTTACAAACAAATTGGTAAACATTTACTCACAAAGGAACTTGCGCTGCTTGCAAAGAGTACTAATTGAATTGATTTAAGAGTAGTCATTCAGCTTAGCTTTGTTGGTGTTGCTGCTGTTTGTTATTAAAATATAAGACATTTCTTTAAAACTATCATCTCTTGACTCGGTGAAAGTATCAAGTAAAAACCGAACAAGTCATCATAGACTTTCCTAGCAAAAAGTCTCTGGCAGATCTGGTTGCCAAGAAACCGGAGAACGATGAAACTCCATATCAAATGCTGCCAGTGCAGCTTCATGCCTTGCATATTGCATTACACACCCACCTTATCAACCTCCAGTATTCCCTTACTGCAACATCAGGAAATGATCTAAGGATTCATGTTGCTACACCAAAGATCAACCTCCTTACTTCCCTACCCTCAACCACAGATGATAAACGACTTCCCCAATAACATCTATCAAAACATGGACACATAATCCTGTCTGAGAAATCCCTCTGACCAAGTCCACATTGCAGTTAGGCTGTAATGAAACTCCGTTAATTTTTGATCAACCTGCTTCAGAGGAGGAGAAACAAAACAAATATAATCACCCAACGGTCTCCACGGTGATTGTAGAAGAAGCAGCCAATTAAGAATGGTTGGATAGGGTTATTAGGAGCGTGCTGTATGATCTTGTGTGCCTTTTCCCTTTCTGGTTAGATAGATGCCTGAGGGGAGCTGGAGATTCTATCATGTGTCTTTAGCTTGATCAGCATTACACTCTACTTCCAGGTCGGCAACTGATGGAGAGAGGTTAGAAAGATAGAGAGATCATGTGTGTATCATTCAGTTTAATAGTGCACATTTAGGTCCTCTTTCATTGTATGACTTTCAGCAAACTTATGATCATCATTCTTCACTTAACTTAAATTCTAGCTGAGTATGTGAACAATTCTTCATAGTTATGTGAAGTAAAAAAGCACTCAACTGAAAACTCTGCACTAATTCATAAGGAAGGAGTAAAAGGGCTGGATTTTCTGTTTCCTTTGCTACTTCTTAGCATGAACAGAGCCATGAAATTTAGCACAGTACTGTTCAGGGATCTTCAGATGATCAGTGAAATCGGCCATTTTAATACGACAAAATCCAGATTCACGGTATCATACTGTCCCGTAACAGTCTCCTATTAACAGTCAGATGAGGTAATGGCGTAATAAAGAAATATTGAATACCACTTCTTTCTTTGGTGGAATATGCCAAGGTTTATAGCTGGGAGCAGTTCAGCTGATTTATTCCGCTGCATTTGATGGACTAAGTGGTGTCCAGGAATTATGCATGTCTCGAGTCGTTGCCTGTTAGACTGTCATAAATCATGGGAAGGTTACATCTTAACCGAACAAATCATCAACTGACAATTAGTCTTGAACAGTTTTCACATGCTTTGGCAAGTTTCTGTCTCTTTTTGTATAGTTCCCTCTCAAACCCATGTTTTCTTTGCCTGTGTATACGTGTAGATATTTTGATTGAGTTGTTAATGTGGACATGTGGTCCCTTCAGGCCTTTGGAAGCAGAACATTTTCATGGAATCTTCTTGTAGTCCCTGAGGGGGTTATGTGTATGCAGTTGGGCAGCTGCAGCTCTGTAGTCAGTCATCAGCCTTTCACTATTATTACAAAATCTGCCTCTTTGACAGATAGCAGTTTGCTCCCTCCCTAAGGTGAAGAGGAGTAGATATGGTTAAGAACTTTTCCTCTGGTATCTGTAGCATCTTGCCTCTTGTGTCTGTAGCATCTTGCTTCTGGTGTCTGTAGCATTTTGCGTCTGGTGTCTGTAGTGTTTTTGCCTCTGTCATGTGTAAAAGTGTATTGTGTTTGGTTATTACAGTACGGAACAACCCTAGTCATTACCTTTCAACTAATTCTCCTGACGATGGACATAAAATGGTGGCTAGAACATTGAGTTAATACCCACTTCTTAAGAACAGGAAATTTATTCCCCTATCCAGAGTCAGTGCCTCTTGGATCCTTTTCTCAGAATTTCTCCTCTTACAAATCTTTTCCATTTCAGGTAACCAAATCTGCTATAGGTTATGTAGTCACGGGTGCTTTTCAGAAAGCCCTTTGAAAGCTTATTCTTTGGGGAGTTATATACTTAAGCTGCAGACGTGAATTTGCATTGTAGAATAAGAAGTATGTATATTGATCAAGACAATTATAATCTCTTCCCCTTCAACTACTCCAGAGATGTTTAATCAGCGTTCCTCTGCAAATTATCACTCTCGGGCAAGAATTATTTGTCCTCGCAGTGCAAATAATTCAGCTTCTGTTCGTTTCTGCCTTTTTTCCTAATCTCCCCCCTTTTCTATCCTCTGCATACCTGTTCTCTTTTCTCAAGCCTGTCTATAAATATAAATGCATATAGCCATAGGGGGTTAAGACGTTGGATAAGTTTGTTCAATAGAAATCACCTGTACTGGTTGGGAGCGTGGCTCTGTACTTATGTAATTTACCTTGATTGAGAGAGAGGTTTGTGAGCCTACTCGCGTCTTAACTGCAGTGCCAGCGGCGCATGGTGCAGTAGAAAGACTTATTTCATCTGCTTCTCTACATCTTATTGCTTGTTCAGCCCACGGTCTGCCCTGTGGTTTTTCCCTCGATATTTCTTTTCCTCTTTTTAAATCCGTATCCACGACGATCCGATTTTGGTAAATCGTCAAGAGCTACTTCTAGGAAAAGGACAAAAATGATAAATGTCGATCCTATTTGCAGACAAATTGGTTTTTTATTTCTCTTGGATAGACAATGTCTTTGTACAATCCTCCTCTGATTTACTTATCCCTTCTCTCTTAGATTGCTATTTTCTCCCTTTCTCTTTCATTGTTGCTCTCCCAGTCCTCTTGGGCTTTATATTAATAATAATTGATCATCAGATTGTTGTGTCTGCTCATGCTGGTTAGAAGGAGGGAAAGAGGGTTAATACTCTTTGTCAAACCAGTAGACAAGGTGCAATATGTCCTCCTTTGACGACCATCGTGATGACCAGTACCTCAAACACACAGCCTAACTGTCATTAATTGCTTGTAATTGCCTCTGCACTGTACACTAGTACACAAGCATCATGCTCAGTAGCTACTAAAACGTAAACGTGCAGTACGTGCCTAATAAGGTGAATGAGATCCAAAGACAAAAAGTTCCCATCAGTCTTTCTAGATGACATCCCAGGAATTGTTGATTGATTGTACCTGTCCATTGGGCTAATTGGACATCCAGGCAATAAGACAGGTTTTCTTCTTACTTCCCTCTTCCAAGATAATGATGAAATGCCGGCCCTAGCCTTTGACCAATATAACTCTAAACCTGACTATGTTTCCATGCTGCCATGTCCATGTCGTTCAGCATGTATGTATGCATGCACACGTACGACTGTAATCAAAGGTTTCAATCATAGACAAACAGAGACAAGCGATACGCAAACCGTGCACGTGCTCTGGGCTCCGTCGCCTGTCTTGAGGGCGCTCTTTCTCATTGGGACGCGTTTCCTACTGATAACCGATGATGCTTCTTTAATAAAGCTTTGTCCTTCTTCAATACCTAATTTTTTTATAATTAAGAATTTATGATTAGGATTAAGATAATAACTGAGCTTGGATTAAATGTAAAAGGCAACTAGGTTTAAGATTACATTAGAGTCAATGTATTGGGAGTTAATATATAATAACTATGCTTTTATATAATAAATATTGTCCATATATAATTTAGGGCTAAGATATTAAGATCAAGGATTTAACTGGGCTTCATCATGAATGTAAGAAGCAGCTTTCCTCTTGTTAGATCTTTCTTACTCCTCATTATGATGAAGCAAGGAATTCAGGTCCCCAGGATAACGTACCATGGACCATAATGGGCGCCAGGAAATTTAATTAACATCAAACAAACACACCTGAAGTGAGTTCCTCAATTAAATAAGATTTTAATCACTTGTCACGTTTTTGGCGGGATCCTGAGACCGCGGCAAAAGACAACATCCCCCTGGCACCCTCACTCTGATTGAAACGTCCTGGCTGAGAGAAACAAGCATAACCAGCCCAGGTGGAATACACATCTTAAGACGTCTGATAAGTCCGCTTGACACGGCCTGGCCTTAACGAGAAAATATTTTTCAGGCAAGTGGGTCTGGTGAAGGCAAAGTGCAGCTACTTGGTTGATAACATCCCACACCTGCGTTTAAATTAAAGATGTGCTCAGGTTTAAGTTTGGTCAGTTGTGGATGATATAAACAGGTCTGTGGGCTTCATACCAAAACATGACTGCATAATGCACCTTGACAAGACCCAGTGTGGACTTACTGTCCCTCTTCATAGAAATGTATTACAACTGCACTGAATATTGCAGGTCTAGCACAGGTTGAATTAATTAACAGGTGTCAAATCATTGAGGAATCCTGGGCTTGAAGTAATGAGAAAGTCTGCTGATAAGATGTAGGACTGATGGAGGCCCATAGCCCTGTGGTGACTGACTGTTTCTACATGTATAGTCCCTCTGGCTAACATATAAATACGCTTCTTAACATGCAGTAAAATGCTAAGCCACCCAGTAACAAGTGACTTTATATTCATTTTCATGTTTCTCAGAAATATTTCCTGTGCTTCTTATTTTCATACGTTGCAAATTGATTTCTTTGAATGCTCTTTCAACCTAGTTCAAATTTCATATGATTCATGCCTAACAAAATGTGATTGGTAAAACCATACACATACCCACTTAAACCAGTCAGTATGTTAACATTACTCTGTATTAAGTAGATTCACTTGTATCTTGAATGCTTTTAAAACTGGAAGACCAGGTAAGAAAGAACTAAGTGCAAAGTCTGTGTGTTGTATTAGTATAGTCACAAGAATCTAAGTTATGGAGCTTGTGAAATCATTAACCTGACAGGTATATATGCTCAAGTCTAGCTCTTAGTGTAGTGAATAAAGAGTCCTACAGCATTGCAAATAACACCTGCTCTTAAGGCAGTGGGGTTTGTTTTTTACCTGTTTGTCTTTGTGCAGCTATAATGGATGATTGTACTCTCACACTGTGCTGCATTTAAATTAAACAAATAAAGATGGATTGCGCAGCCGTCTAGCAGCCTAGCCACACTGGTTTGCAAACGTCTCATTTTGGCACGTTCATGCTTTAGTTGTTTCAGTCTAAACATCTCGTTGACTACAGGATCTTGAAACTGAATCTTCTCAATGATTGTAGAATGAGGCAGCACAGACTAGTGACTGTCAAAGGTTTTGTGCAGTGTTTCTTTTCCACTTTACCTTGCACAAACTGCGATCCGGGTTCTTAATCCCACTCGGACTGACATGCAGGTTCGGGTTTCCAATCCTTAATCCATTTTGCCTCCATTGTACTTACGTTTTGCCTCCTGCCCCTTGAGAAGAGCATTTGTTCCTGTCTCCTCTCCACAGGTTTTTTATGATTCACTAGGTACGGTGCTACGGCACTGGGAGGATTCCCTGCTTTTACCAATTATTAAACAATAATAATGTCAATGTTGTTCTTCTATTTGATGAAGCAGTTCATTCAAATGGTGTCACTCACAAGAAAATAAATAAGACTTGTTAAACTATTGGGCAGGTATCTAGGGTGATACCTAGATACCTTTGAAATAACAGAAAATTAAGATGGATTCTATTTGGTTTGGATGATAGATAAAGTGAATTGTTGCATAGACTTTGGTTTCAGTATGTTGACAATTTTGTTGACAATGTTTTTTCATTGTTTGTTTGTTTGTTTGTTTTGATTCTTCCCATGCAGTGCAATCCTGGGCTGGGGACTAACATCTTCTACAACCTGCTGTATCATGAACCCATTAAGATCATCATGCTCACAGCGTGCAGTATCGTATCATCTGCTGTAGCTGAGGCAGCCCGTATGTGGAATCTCATGGTGGTAAGTCGTCTCCCTTTGCTTACAATCTCCTTATCCTCCCCTGATTCATGTCTCAATTTGTATGCATCCCAGGCCACCTGAAACTTACTTTATGCAAATCATGACTTCATGTTTTATTCATATGCCATCAGGATGCATAGGGTGTATAGCATTTTAAGTTGTTGAGTTTGTGGTTTGGATCATCCGGATTGGCCCTCTGTGCATTCCATCTTGTAATATGGCAGTCTATGGCTCTTGACTAGCACCATAAGCTATGATGATACAGAGACCTCCTATACAGAGCTGGATAGCTCAGATGGTAGAGTGCAGCTAATAGCAATCACTGGGTATTATGGCTTCTGACTTTTACCTCAAGCAAAGACAGTTTAATTGCATTTCACTGAGTAGGGCCACGATTTTAATGTCATCGGTGAAGCATCAGCAAACTTGTACAAAGTCTGTGTTATATTTGATGATTCCTGTTTGCTATTGATATGTAGATTGATTGCATTCTGGTTTGAAGAAGAGCCAAGGATGATGTACTCAGGGTACAGGATTGTACATTTGAATGTGTGTCATGCAACTGAGAAGAATGGAGATGATCTCAGATACATGTAATGGCTTCCTCTTTAATAGAGCAACATTCCAAACACTCTCCTACAACTCTCCTGCATTATGTGTGGCATGCAATGAATGGGTCCAGCAGCATATCACAGATAACTTTCAATTCTAGAAGGACCGATTTGTACTTTCAACCGAGGGGGTCCCTTCAGCACATATCGATCAGGAATGAATCATACATGTACCCCCTTTCCCTGTGTCCCAAATGTCCACAAGTAATTTAGGAAGTCAGATTTGTCCGTTGAGAGTCCCAAGTTTCAGCCCAAGGGATGGCACAGAATGTGCCTCAATCACTTCTCGTTTCCTGAACAGTCTTAATCCGATATGCTAGAGATTTGGCTTCATGTAGAATCCACGGCATGAAGACTTGATCAAACACCTTCCCGCAGGTGAGCCCTGGCCAAGAACATGTGTTAGGAGACAATGGTCCAATCACATGAAGGAGCACCTGAAGACATGGACAGTTTGTCTGAGAGAGGATGAGACTCTTGAGATATGTCTTGTGTCTCCCTGGATGAAATTACATCCCAACTCTTTAATCAGTTCCAGTTTGGGGGTTTAATTCGACAGTTTGAAGTCATAGAATTGTCCCATAATTTTCATGCTTAGTCATTTCAAAGATGGAGCATCTTTCATTATAATTTTATCAGCCCTAGCTGACTTGGATTGAGTTGTTTTGTTTAGATTTTTTCTGTCTATTGTTTGTCCTTTAGAATTATTCATTTGTGTGTCTTCCTCACAATAATGCCGACATTTATGTATGTAATTATCAGTGAAAGAAATTAGGTGACAAGAATACAAAACGTCAGGCCTTCTTAACTGTGAGCATTTTATATAAACTCAGAGCATTGTTTTGGTGGCTGAGCAGTTTGCTGGAGTTTCAAGTACCGGTACTTAAATAGTTCAGTAACGTCACATGCTAGCCATTAAAATAGAACTACCATATGCCACTAGTGACATATGGTATTGTAATGGGCAATAAAATGTCAGTCCTCCACCATCTATTCACAAAGTGCCTGATATATATTGATGGTCTATAAATCCTGATTGGAAAATTGGAAAAGTGTGGCCTCTTCATTAACCTGCAGACAATCGATGTCAATTTAGATAGGTGTTGAGCGTATTGATCGGTGATGATCTAGACACATTATGGCAATGTGAAGTGGGGGTAGTTGTTACATTGAGGCTTTTAATACTACAGTACCTTAATTGGCCATGTGTCAAAATTTACATGGCTCCACCCCACGGACCTTATCGAAGAAAGCACAAAACAAACCCAAACAGGGTATGAGCAAAGCATTCTGGGTAAATATTTTGGTAGCGCACGACCTGAGTGGTGTACAAATGCCAGAAGATTACCCACTGTCCTTTGCGTGCGCCAGCGTAGTGCCAAAAACATTGAATATCTTCAATAAGGTCCATTTCAAGACAAAATAACTTTATTTTATAAGAGATTCTTTCTCTTTTTGTCTTTCAGATTGCCTTTGGTTCCAGCTCCCCTGCCCTGTCCAACCGTGTACGATTCCCTACGTTTTTCCGGACTCACCCATCAGCCACGGTCCACAACCCGACCCGGGTCAAGCTGTGTCAGAAATGGAACTGGAAGAGAATCTCATTCCTCCAGCAAACTCAGGAAGTCTTTACCTCGGTGAGTTGCAATTCCAGTCGGCATTCAGACTATTGTTATCTTGTTGTATCAATTTAATACTCATTTCATATTCATCGGTTTTAAGCACAAAACCCCTTGTTGAGGGAAATAAAGTTACCAGTTGAATCCTCCCGTTATTTATTTAAACCTTAAAAAAACGCAACAGATTTTTGACAGAAAAACCCAAAAGCAAGAATCCTGCAGCTTTAATGTCTCAAGTACTACTCAGCGAAGCCTTCTTTATGCAACATCAATTTGAAACGAATTGAAACTAAATGGAATCCGTATCGAATTTAGAAATAGATTAGAAATATCTCCCGTCTAAGGCAGATCGTTTTTCTTTGGGCTTTTGGTCGGTGGAAGGTTTTTTTTCTCCTTTTATTGGCCAACGTGATCTAATTTGAAAGGTTGTGTTTCCTTTTCAGCAGTTTTCCATATTGTGTACTTAGTATCCTCAAGAACCCAATTTTGAAGGGAGAAAAAATTGAACATGGAAAAAAAAAACCTTGAAATTGTCTGGCTGACGCTGCAGAAGCGTGGGAAAACGAAATTACTTTATAATTCGATCTTGAATTTCAGCTTTTCAAAACAATCCCTCGGACAGTGAACCAAGAGTTTGACCCGTGGTGCGTCACTTGAGCGTGCATGACTCTCTTGACCACTAATCAGTCCCAAAACTTAAAACAACCCAGGGCTAACGAGTCATTATTTGATTATTGTCAAGTGTTTTTTTGTTCACCTGTTTTCTTAAGCCAATGACAGAGTCACTCATCCTGCATGAAATATTTGCACATTTTCCTCCCTTTTTTGACTTTTTGACAGTGACTTTACTTTGTACTTTATAATTATCCATCACGCCGAAATGGGTGAAAATTAGAAAAAAATGCTTAGCTCAATAGTCCCCACCCGAAATTGTTTTTGAAATAAATGAATAAAAACCTGAGTCCTAGATGAAAGTTACTTCTAATGTCATTAAACATCATTCATCAATCATTTCCCCACTCCTTACATCTGTCTTTGAGGCCATCAGAGCACAAAGGAAATATGCATTGATCTGAAAGCGAGAGTGAGAGTGCATATTATAGAAAGCAAAAAGGCGTATGAATGATGATGCTGGTGATGCGTCTCAGCCGCGCCATCGATTACTTCCCTTCAGACATAATGAAGGACATAATTAGTGCAAGAGTGCAGTGGATAAGGTCATGATGAAAGATGTGGCCTCTATGACTGCAAGATGTAACCACAAGTGTCCAGTTGTTTTATATTCGCTCTACCATCTCATCAGTCCAGTCTCTTTTTCCACCTTCTATCGGTCAAAATTGGTTTTTGTCCCGAGGGCCGGAGCTGCATCAACATCCGGAATGACCCTCTCATCATTGTCTTCGTCCGGAGTTTCAAATTGAAGGAAAATATTCTGGTGTGGCTCGTTGGACAATGGCTAGATGGTCACTTACAAAAGCTGAGGGGGGATGTTGGACAGAACTGTCAAGCCGCAAGTCAAGAGTCTTTGATTGCAAGCTTGTAATTTAACATCCGACGCGCCGACCCATGGAAAAAAAAACATCAATTCGCAGTCTCTTGATTAAATTTCTTCAACTGGCAACCCAACCTGTGTAAGCAAACATGTCCCTTGTTGAGTTGGTGATGCACTTTAGATAACCATCCCAAATGCATCACAATCCCATTACCAGCCATGTAGGAGTACACTGAAGGACACTAGGCAGTATAAGGCAGAGATATCGTAACTTTGTAAGGAGGTTTGTCCGCCAATTTGGGCTTGTTTTCACTAACAGCATTGAGAAATGGACAGCAGAAGAAGTCCAATTCTCAAAAATGCTGTTAGTGTGAAGTAAAGCAATTTTGTTGATGGTTAAGATTTTCAACATCAATCTCTTTGTCTTACTTGTGGGCTGATTTCAAAGTATGTACATGTAGTAGAACAAGTTGCCACACATTTACTTGTCATTCTTCATCCGAGAAGCACCTCTCTTTTCCGTTGACGTGGTTATAAAGAACTAAATAATTGAAAAGATTATAGGACAATTACAAAAGCACCAAAAATTCAACAAAGACCTGAAAGACTGCATTTAAAGAAACTGTCCTATCATGCAGGAGTGTTCATGCACAGTACATGGATGGATGTGAATAGTATGAAGATGCTGCCTATTTGAAGAGACCGTGAAATGTAGGGTTATGTAGTGTGAGTCACCATTCAGACTGATGCCCACGTACGTAATGAATCTCCTGTCCTTCAAGCCTTATGCTGTTGCCTCAGCCTGCCATCGTACCTCTATAAGGTGATTTTTGAGTTTTGTACTGTGCTCCACATATCTCTCCACTGATCTCATTAATTAACCACAGTCCAATACCGAACCTCACCTTCTTGCGTGAGCGGTAGCTTCTGTCACACCGGATAGAACGGATGTTATTATGTGATGACCGCTTTACTGTGAGAAACTGGCAGGTGCTCCTATATGGTCATTTGGCCAAGTCCATCCGGTCAAGCCGCTGGACATTACAGTTGTTGTCATCATTATCATCATAATGACATCCTTCTTCTTGCTGGGTAGCGGGAGGGTGCTGATTGATCTGCTACCTGCCTCAAGTCCATGTATTCCTTATCCCTCTGAGACAAGGGACAAGAAGGAGTAATCAATGACTGCTTGTTCATAGGAACCCAGAGGGGATAGGGCAGAAATCCTGGGCCTATCATTGTGGGTTTATCAGCTTGGCCAACATGTTGCAAACTAACTGTCCTGTATAAATTTGTTGCCTTTTTTCCCTTACCCTTTTTTTCTCAATATATTGCATGCATACTGAATGAAAGCTGATGTTGCCTTGAACTGCTATTTACTCTCTTGCTTCATATATTAGTCAAAGAAATACTTACACAGTTCTGGGGAGCGATTCTGATAATATCACAGACTTTAATTTCTGCATCTATTTGTAGATGCAGAAATTTGTGTGTATTAGATCATTTTCATAGTGCTTTCCCAACAAGCTAATAATTGCTTGAGACTTATGCCATGGGTTTTCTCAGATAGCTTCTTCAACAAATATTTGTTTTAGCCATGGTCAGTTATTCGTGGATGCCATCTGTGTGCAGAATATTTCAGCTTTTGTTATTTATTTTTGGATGCATTTGACTGCAATATCATTGGATGAAATAGCTGGAGTAGGTTGGATAGTGAACAAACAGGAATAAATGTACATTAAGGCATTAGGCCTATAGTTGACATAGCCCTGAGTGTACAAGCATGGAGGTACAGGAATTCCCTCCTAATATTTCTTCTTGGTACAAGATAAACAAAACCACCCATTCATATTGCCTGGAGACTGGGGCTGTGTTCATTGAGCATTGTCATTATTATAATTAAGTAGCCCTTGGTTTTGGTTATTTTCCCCTCTTCCCCTTGTTCCTTTTTGTTTGTTTTTGTTTTATTGGTCTATTTTGAGCAATCCATCACTAATTGCTTTGACTTTCTGTAGACTGAAAAAATTGCAGGTGTCCCACTTTGAGCTTAATTGTAAGCCAGTGGTCACAAGATACTAAGATAGTCTTTAATTTGTGAAAGCCACAGCATAATGGTGTATTGTTTGTGTAACAACTTAGAGTAATTTATTTATACTCTTGAATCAAGGCTAAACTTCTCTTGGGTAGAAAGGGGGACTACCCCGCCTCCTAATCCCCTCCCCAAAAAGAAAGAAAAATCCCAGCATACTGTGTAATTAAGCCACTCACATGTTAACGCTATGAGCTTTGGCTATATTAATTAAAGAAAAACCCGAGCAGTTAACAAATTCACTCCTTATCACCTCCCCTTTCCTCTGCATCATATTATTGTGGCCATCGCCTTGCGTGCCCAAGCCAAGATCTAAGAATCAGACGCCAGGTGTTATATAAGAAAGAGAATCAATAGTTTATCTGGTGTAGCGTACAAGCATCAATATTAGCTGGTATTGGACTCATGAGGTTGGTTTCATGCCAATAATAGACAGGATGGAGGGGTGGGGGAGGGGGGTGTGGGAGAGGGGTGGGAGAAGGCTAGCAGGTGGCCTGGATTTACCTGGTCCAGCATTCTATTTGCTCCAGTTCTCCTGAAGTGCATTATTGTTATTTTCTTCTTCTAATTGATATTTTTAGTTCGTCTTTTTACTTCCTGAAAAGCCAAGCATCATCGACAATTTTACACAGAAACATTTTCAGTTCTAGGACCTACTCCTAATTATCTTTTTTTTCTCAAGATTGTTTTGTGGAGATCTGTGAGCCATTCTTTTCATAAGAAAAGAAGAATGATGGCATTGCTTATTAGGATTAGTGCAAAATAAGAAGAAATTTGTCGATGATGTTTTATACCAAAGTTCTATAGTAGGACTTTCGTTTGTTTTGGTTTGTTCACCTTCCGTTGCTAGTTTCTAATTAGTGAACGATAAAATCTCATTTTTTGTGGATTATGTGGTTGGGTAACGGAAGTCTTGTTCCTAGACTGCACTCATGCATCCTGCTCCCCGACTGCCACCTGACCGAAACCTTATCACTCATTCAGTGCATTCACTGGGCCATGAGCCGATGTATAGCAGAGTGCACTGATGCATGGTATCTTCATGCCTCGGTGCTCTCCTGCTTGGTAACCAATGATATTGAATGATAATGTAGCGCCCTCGTGGCATATTATGCTCGTCTCGTGGTCAGGCATTGCGCATAGCAAATGTGGTGTTCAGTGACATATGCGCTGACCAACTAGCCATAGTTTGTTGACTGATGCTTATTATTCAGAGAACTACATTTAAAATGATCACCACGCATATTTCAATAAGCCACTGAATTGCAGAAATGCCAAGTTTTGGCACCGTTCAAATGCCATGTAGGGTCCGATGTACTTTGCTTGTAATATCCCGGATTGCACTTCAAGTAATGTTTGGGTTTGGTCTCGGGTTATAGCAGGCTGATCATTGGTGAGGGAAGTGATCAAGGGAATTTGAAGACCCGCAATATTGAGGTACCTCTCCAATTACTGGTGTTTATGCACCGTTGGCCGGTATGAAAAGGCTGGCCGATTGTCTGTCAAGCAGATGGCGCCATGATCGGCAGGAGCCACATACCCCGCCCGACACCTCAGCTGCGAGAAAAGTACATCGTAGGTACATAAAGTAGCACAAAGTCAGCGAGTACTTCTGAGTAGTCAAAATATGGGAGGGGGACTCTCGTTGCCAAGAGTGAGTGAGTGATTCACTCTATAGAAAACTAATGAATCTATCGCTGCTCACGAGAGAGGTTCGAAAGAGCTTTTGAAATTTTTTCTGTTTTTCCTTTTTTTGTCTGCAATTTCTGTCTTTTTTCACTTTTAGGAAGCAAGTTGGGATATCGCTAAGTTAAAAACAATTCCACTGCATGTTTCACTGTACTAGCTTGAAATTAGCCCAATTTTATCCTAAATTAAGGCCTGGGTCCCAAATTAAGGCTCTACTCTTGAAGAAATTGTAGCATGAGTGCAAAATGTCTGTCCCGCTGCAATGTTCATAGCTAGATCCCTGAATTGGAATTAGTTTTTTGTAATCTGTTCCTGAGACTACACGGCTTGATTCTTTATTAAAACTCATGCTTGATAATTTGATTGCTAACTTTCCGCTACCTCACCGCAAACCTTCAATGCATGTGTTGATTACTCCTACCTGACAGCCCAGTCATGTAATACAAGGAACTGATCGATACAGCAAGTGTACTCATTCACCGCTATCCAGAAAAGGAAAACAAATTGTTCCAGAGATGGAAATGAAGCGTTAATAGAAGGAAAGTACATTATAGGTTGAACATTGCCGAGAGCTGTTTGACTCCCACACCAAAGACCCCGGTTATACAATACATACACACCTTGACATTGAAATATCAATAGCGTGGCATTAATCTAGATTCCTCCCCTTGGCAATGACTTCCAGCGGCATCTGTGACTTTTCCTTCTGTTAATTTATTTTGTCACCTGTTTTGTTTGTTTGTTTGAGAATGTGACCTAATTGTTTTCTCCCAGGGGAGGGGGAGGGGTGAGATGGAATATAGATTGTGCCCAGTCAGCTGTGTATATGAGCCAAGGTCGATAAGGCAGTACACAGGACCCTGTTTTATGAGTCTAATATTAGCCTGACTGATGAATTCATGCTTGATACAATCAAGCTTACTGGGCTCAGGTTCATTGCTCAACTTCACGCAAGATGGTGCTCATTCAAGACAAGCAGCAAATGAAAATGCTCCCAGATTGTTGACTTTTCAAGGTGAAATGAGAAGGCTTTTCTGTGCCCCTCCCCCATTTTTAAGCAGGATTGAGGTGGTTTAATCACAGCCTTATGAAAAGTGGATTCTGGTAAAAATATGATTTGTATATTGAAGTTTAAACACAGGTCACTTAGAGGACCATTCCCTTCATTTCATCTTAATATTTAGAAATGTTTCCCCTAAAAGTTATGCCCTTACCTGGTAAAGTGACTCAACTTACTACACATTGATACCCTACCCAAACAATAAAATCTCCAAAGTGATAGTTTATAAAGCAACGAATAATCCCTTATTATCATCATATAGAAAAATACTAAAAAGAAAATTGTTGAAAAATCTAAGAATTTTCAAAGAAATTTCCACACCATAATTTTGGTGAAAACGTGACTAGGAGAAACCGTTAAGTTGAAGATCCTGGAGATGGTTGACCCAAGGATGTTGATCTGATCGCTGAAAACCTTGATGGTTGTATTCATTTCAAACTTTTTAATCATGATTTCATCTCTTATTTCTCCTCTGATGTCTTATTCCTTGCTCCTTTCTTCCCTTTCGTCTTCCTTGTCTCCATCTTTCCCCTTGGTTCTACCTCTTCTTCTATGTTGCTACAGACCATTGAGGACCTGGAGAACCGGGTCAAGGATGCTGGCATGGAGATCTTCAGCCGGCAGAGCTTTGTGACGGAGCCTGATAACGCCGTCCAGAACCTGAAACGGGAGGATGCTCGCATCATCATTGGCGTCTTTTATGAGGATATGGCTCGTAGGGTCTTCTGTGAGGTGAGAAGGGTCAGGCAATTGATCCCCTACCTGCTTGCCCCTTGGCTGTAACCCTACCCTCCTTCCCATCAGTTATATCATTCCCAACAATTTAATAAATGCGATTCTTGCTTCACATCATGTTGCCCATCCAGACGAGACAAGCCATAAGCCTATGCAGGAAAAGTTGTTGCAAAGTTGTAATTAAGGAGTTTCTAATGTTTCCACTCCAGTAATGTTAGCCTGTTACTTAGATTACAGATCTGAGTGATATCCTAAAATAGCCGGCCCAACTTCCTCTTTCCAGTCAAAATGACGTTATGACTCATTTTGTAGGATTCAGTCGCAAAAGAGTGGAATGTCGCAAGGTGTCATTAGACTGCGTAAAGATGCAGCATTTCAATGACTTTCTCATAAAGTATATCTTTTCAACCATTTGTGTAACTTACTCCATTGTTGAATTATAAAGTGGCAATTTGCATATTCCCTCCAACTTGCAGGTGTACAAGCAGAAACTATACGGTCCCAAGAATGTCTGGATGATCCTGGGCTGGTACCCAGATGAATGGTACAAAACACCTGACCCAAAGGTCAATTGCACGGCCGAGCAGCTCATGGAAGCCTTAGAGTATCACATCACCACCGAAGCTCTCATCCTTAAACCGGACGACTCTCCCTCCATCTCAGGCATGGTAAGAGCTGTTTCATAGTTTGAGGAAAACTTCCAGCTTCTTTGTCTACTTTCTATTCAATTCAAGCACTGCATTATGAATCAAGCACCACCCCTCCTATCCAGTGTTATTTCATCAATTCTTTTCTACTTGATTCAAAGACTCACTTGGTTTTAAGAGTTCAACATTTGTTATTAATTAATCCCTTACAAATTTAAGTTCAAGCTTCATTAAATTTTCTGTTGCATCAGTTCTCTGCTTCTCAAATCATAGTGGTTAGTTCAATTTTGTCACTACATTTTCTTCCCCCAAAGTGTGAATGATACTACACTCAACCTTAAACAGCAGAAGGATTGAGACTGAACAAAATGTTCCTAGACTATTTTTGATTGTTTGGAAGTTTGACTCTGACTGTCTTCTGACTCTCAGGAGAAGTTGCTGATCTCCTTTGGATAAGAATATGTTGATGGCATCAGGAGAATGATAGAGGATATTTCCCTGGTACTCTGTCCTGTCAGCTAGTTTCTGGTAACTAATCACCAGCTTTGTTTGTTCTGCATGGGCTGAGTTAATAACGTGCCGACTGGCGTACGGATGTAAAATGTAAAAAGAAAAGACAGCGATCACATTTGAAGCTGTCAGACTTCCCGCTACAACGCACATTTATCAGTCTCTGCCGGCGTGCATCTTCCCACAAGGGGCTACATCTCATTGGTCAATACCCACATCTGTCCGACCAATTAATGCCAGATCACGTTCACCAACGGAATCATTCATTTTGATGCACTTGTTTTCATAAACTACAAAAACTTTCCAGAAAAAGGAACAAGCGAGTGAAGAAAATCTTCTTTTTTGAGATTTCGGAGTGAGATCAAAGTGATGGTTAATTCGGAACAGGAAGAGCTTTGTCAGAGGCAAATTACAATGCAATAGGGAAGGTTTCCAGCCCACGTTAATGATTACACTAAGTAATGATTCTTTGAAAATAAATGATCTTGCAATTACAAGTTCCATCTAGAATATGGCCAGGTACTTCTCAATGATAATTATAGCTAGGAATTCATGTAATCCTGAAGGATTTCTTTCTTGGCAAGAAAATTCTATCTTTTAATAGTTTAGAGGCACCTTTGGTGGCCACTTCTTTATTTGAAGGAGTAGAAAATGTGGTACAAAGGCAAAGACCAGGGGCAACAAGACAATGACCACAGACACCTCGGTATAGAAATGTTAACCGGCAGTTCCAAGGAAATGACCAGAGGCTGAGAGAGAATGACTAGGGGAACCAAGGTTGTGACCAAGTTACTTCCCAGAATAGCAGTCAGACTGGTATAACATTCTTATATCATTCATCTTAACTTTAAGTCCTGATTTTCTGTAATTGCCAGGTGCAAATTTTGACCTGAATCCAAAATCTTTAAAAGAAAGAAACTCGGATAGGAGCCTTTGACAACTCGATGCAGCCGTGCCTCCAAGGTGAACAGTTTTACAGTTGAGTGAAAAACAAAAGGACGAGAAGACCGATGATTTGGTTCCTTTTTCAGTAGAGTGTGTTGTCATTACCTGGGGGTTACCAGTAACCGCTGGCTGAGATGAAGGTCCTTGTTCTATCTCTATATACCCGAGAGGCTTGGTTGGGGAGATCTGTTGCGGTGCTGTCACGCTCTGACTCCAGAACGAAGACAGCTTCATCCGAAGCCAAATTCCATCCAAATCCTTAGCAGAGTACAAGGATCTTCCAGGAAGGGGAATACATGTTGTCACCCCAGGGGCCGGAGTAAAAACAGGCTGTCGATGAGTGACTTAGCCAGTCCTTGCTATTCCAAGTATGGTGTTGTCTAGTATTAAAGTGAACAAACTACTAGTGGCGTGTTTCCATAGATCCATGCAAAATTCCATTTGGACCAGGTACTAATTAACATTTGCTCCCAATTGGTTCAAAGAATTGTACTTGAAAGTTGGAAGAGGAATCCATCTCTATAGACTGGTGACTCTGAAAAGATCACTGCCCTTCATGACAACATTTGAAGTGATTTCCGACTCATCCATCACCATGGATACGTGATGGAGAAGCTCAGGGTGAAGAGGTGACATTAAGGTGATTGGGAGGGCTGAGACATGATACATATTGGTTATCAATTACTTCATAGCATCTTGCCAATGATGCTTCATAAGTCTCAAGGGATTGAAGGCACGTATTTAATGGCTGTAACGGGACGAGTAATATACCAGAGAGAATGACTGCTACCTCATATAGAATGACGTATGCTCTGACATATTGGTACTGGCATTTCTGTAATTAGGGAACTGTACTGTATGACTTTGTGAGTTGCTACATGAAACATCTGCTTGGTAATAACACGCATGTCAAAAATGATGGATGAAGTAACAAACTGGTTACATTTTCCAGACCAGATATCTTGCACTCTCTGGTTTCCAGATTCTGAATCCTTGTCCATGGCTATTTCTACGGATGTCTGATCAATGTGGTCACCTGTGGTCTTGACCTAATAGTGAATTCTCACCTCTCACTAATATGAAATTCACACCCTTGGCCATATCACCCTCAGCACATCCCTGTCTCCGCCTCACTCTTTGACCGCCGTCATGTTCACACCTCAACTCTTGACCAATTAATGACCGATTGGTAGGCCTACCCCTTGGCCTTAAACCAGTTATTTTAGAAAATATTCCTAGCCCCAGTTCCCACTCATGTCTAGTTCTCAAGTCCATCTGACCCTGACCAAATTCTCACCCTAACCCTGACCAATTAATCACTTTACGACCCCAGCATCTCGGGAACAACCCCATCCGGCCATCTTAGCTTTATATGCTTATCCACTGCATCTGTTGTATTAAGCGAAAATGTTATGAGGTGATGAGCTTGATGAACATAGTGTAATATACACAGGTTGCCCTTCAGGACTTCTGCAGCAATCATTTATTTTTTCACTGGCAATGGTCCACCTTCTTTCATACCATCAGTGACCTGAATCAAATTGTGTAGGGCCTCTCTGGTATTGACCACTCTGTCCGATGTTTAATAGATCTGACTTTTATTTGACCAGCAGGTGTGGCTCTCTCTCATCCTCCTCCTCATAATACTCTGACTGGAGGTGTGTGTCTTTTCATCAACATTGACAAAATATTGAACTTTTAGTGTTTGCCTTGGTGCCAAGATCATATAGAGCAGGTTGAGGGTTAAACAAGTCTGGATTAGGTGTACTTAAACAGTGTTTCTAGTGACTTGAGCAAAGGTTAATGTTGTCACTATTTTAAAGGATGTCTTTGCATTTGTACTGTTATTTAAATTTGGGGCAGAAAATTAAACATTGACTGCAGAAACACTCATCAAGCCTGCTGGTAGATAAGAAAACAAATTCAGTTGTAAACAGATTGATTTTTGAGTGGCAATCGTTCCTTCCTCCTTGCATTTTCTCACACTTCCTTAAACTGAGGGGAAGTTGGCAGGCCGTATGAAAGTATTACAAAGTGTGATTACAAGGTCCCAGTAATTGCAGAGTGCACTGTGCCTATCATCTTGTGGTGTAGTCCTCATCTGCTCTACCCTCTGGAAGGAGGCAAATACAACCCGCAAAGAAGGACATACGACACAAACTAGATTGCCTCTGCATAATCTGTCACCTTCTGTGAGGAGCAACGTGCCGGCAGAATTCAGACTGGCAGAGTGTTTTATTAACAAGGAGGTGGTAGGAGGGAGGGGAGGAATAGCGGGTAGGGGGAAGATTGTTGAGGCAGGTGGCTTGGATGAAGTTGAGGATGTTTTAGGCCACATGGATCCGGAGGATGGATTCCTAAGATGCTTGAGTTTTCCAGAGGGTCATCGGCACTTGGGGATAGGAGAATGCGGTGCTTTCATTAAATGATTAATGTGACAAGGTGATTGCCTCATCGTCAACCATCTTTTCCCAATCCGCACGCCCCCACGTGCCCCCTCCTCCCAGTTAAGGTGTGAATCTTCAGTCTCATGAGCCTGAGCTAATATTCCGGTTGGCCTTTAGAATGCGTGACATCTTTAATTGCCCGCCGTTCATCATAAATCCCATCTGGCTGTCAAGAAATTATTATATCTGCACTCTGGGTCTCCTACCGTCCCTCCGTCTGTATTAAGTAGAACATGTATCATGGTTCTGGTTGTCAGTACTGAGGTTACCGTCTGACAGGTTGCATAGCTACACGTGGGTGGATCCTGTATTCTTTCCATAGTACACCTGTCTCTCAATGGGATTACACCGTGACTAGGAATACCACCTTATATTACCAACATACACACCTGCAAATCTCTCTGACATTATGCGAGAGATGGATTCCTATTGCAGCATTTAATAGTTTTACGGATCTACTGTAACCCTAATGCTTTGGAAGCTTCTAAAGTAGTCCACCTCATGACATCATAATCAGTATTGTTTTGTTGTATCTATTCAATTGCAATTAATGGGGGTTTTGTATGGAAGAAAAGGTTCAATGAACCTTTATTGTCCTCAAAAAGTGGCTCATTGTGGTGTAAGTACCCCGCAGTTTGCATTTGAATAGATATTGAGCAGTGCGCAATCTGTGAGCCCTGATCACTGATGTGCTGACACAGATTATGTGAATCTAAGCCCTCTATACCCTCAGCCACTCTAGTTGCTTCATCCCTGAACCTCACTAATATCTCATTATGGATGATTGGAAGATAGCTGATTATCCCCATCCTAAAGAAGATCCTGAAACCATTCTGGCATCGATCTTTCATAAATGACCTACTCCTTTTTTTGGTCAGGGGCCTTATTTCACCCCTCCCTCTAGGTTTTTTAATCCAGAAGATATCTCGACCCATCTCCCACCTTATCTACTTATCTATCAATCTGTCTACTCATCCAATATTTGCAATCTATTCAATTGGCGGCCTTTTGATTAAAACCAGTCAAGCTTGTCAAAGCGGCTCCCTCGATTTACACCTGCAGCGCACCATCCATCCTCCTTCAGTTAATTGAGTGCGTCATTTGTAGAGCATGAACTAGACCGTGGTGATTAGGTGGAAGGGGGATGCGTGGTACCACTCCTTGGTATAGATTGACTAGTAGAGGAAGGAGTGGTCCTTGATCCATAGGGTGACACACTGGAGAGTATCGGCATGATCAGCTGCTCCCTGAGGGTACCAGACTCTAGGAGTCTACCTTCCTCCTCCCCTCGTTGCATTCTTGTTGTTCTAAGCTGTCTTCGGGTGTTATTCAAACCTCCTCCATCAAGACTGTGTATTTCTCTTGGAACACGTCCTTCCCATTATTCCTATTCCCTGGCGAGTAAACCCCTTCTGCTCCATCACCTGGAGTCGAAAGGTGGCAGCCATTAATCACAGTGGACACGGGGAACAAGACCGCCCGGAGCCATATTAAAGCTGGATATGAATGTATGAAATCTAGATTGCAATTGCTGAACTACATCCTGTCTTTACTTTCCTTCTTTCTTTCCGTCATAGGATGTTATTAATTGTTTTATCATGATTAACACAGATTAATCATAGCTGTACTAGGCCAAGGCAGCGCTAGATTCAATAGACGTGCTAAGGAGAAAACAAAAAATCACCTCAAGATATTTATTGCTTTGCTAAAAGACGAAAATTGTCTGTGATTTGTGCATATAGATATGTATTATCACTTGAATTTTGACTGGTAACCTGATTGTTGAAACACCTGTCTGTGTTAAGCAGATTTATGCATTTTATTCACCATATCAGGATGGGTATAAACCTAGCACCATGGGCATTAGAAGCAACAGAAGTGGAGCTCCCCCAGGGTGGGGGAGGGAGTAGCTTTCCCCCTCCTCCATCATCAAACACTAGAGGCATCATAGATCTCTATCTTGCCCCCTTAAGCCTGCACCATGTAGCCCCCTAAATGCCCAAAGCTAGAATGTGGGCTAGCTACCTAACTTTAAATGAGTTTAATTCCAGTATATTATCAGATTGCCTGGTAAACTTATTGCTCCACATTTTAACTTTAACAAGCCAGCCCTTTTCCTGTTAAACCTTGCAGGGTTTTTCCTTTCACCCAGTGATGGTAGCATGAAGCTTCTATTTGATAATGATCAATAGTAATTGCCTCTGATCATGCTTAGGAGCTGACGGCTTCTTCAGAGTTATTATCTCTGGATCAATAGAAGAACATGAAGTGTTCTCAACTCCCTGAGGAGTCTTCTGCAGCAGACGGTTATTAACCTTTCTATGGTTACCAACCACTGCCCTGACTGGTATCCAGCGAAAAGCTCAAGCACATTTGACTGCTGGCTATCAACTGTAACACGATGACCAACTTATGCCATCACTGGTACCCATGACTAGACTGCTGGCTATCAA
This sequence comes from Astropecten irregularis, assembly GCA_963971285.1. Taxonomy (NCBI): domain Eukaryota; kingdom Metazoa; phylum Echinodermata; class Asteroidea; order Paxillosida; family Astropectinidae; genus Astropecten; species Astropecten irregularis. The sequence continues at coordinate 14,935,677 of OZ020260.1, read as the reverse complement.
CTGTAACACGATGACCAACTTATGCCGTCACTGGTACCCATGACTAGACTGCTGGTTATTAACCTTTCATGGTTACCAACCCTGCCTCGACTGGTACCCAAGGAAGAGCTGTAGCACACCAGTCTTTCACAATTATTTTAATTAACATGGCACCTTAGCCTCTTTGAACTTGTTATAGTGGAATGTTCTCAAATATGTCACACCTTCTCAACAAGTTTGGTTCTTAAAAAGCCTGGAAAACCTCACTTGGAAACCAGATTTCAGTTTAAAATCAACACATGACTATGCCAGCACATTAGTTTGTAAACAGCTGTCTATTTCCATTGAGACAGTGTTGGCCATTAGGAAATTCAGCATCATTTGACTGCAACATATCATTACTTTTTTTTATCTAAACAAATGAAAGTTTCTGCTTGTAAATGAAACAGTATAAATTTTTTTTTTGAGAGACAGAGAGCAGCAATTCTGCTGAACATCTTGTTCATACTCGGAGCTTGTTCAATCTATTTGCACTCAGTGTAGAACGTTGCAGTAGTTTGTTTCATTCACCACGGATGAATGGATGGGGGGTTGTTTAAGATGAGAGATCTGAGGGTTGAGCCTCTCTTATCCTCCCTTCTCCCTCATAATCTCCAGTTTCAAAGATACAGCAAGTAATGGGAGGTGATTAGGCTGTTGCCATGGTGAACTCAAGGTCCCTATGGCAACAGTGTCAGTTCGAGACAGATGGCTGCAATGTGCTGCGCTGGTATTGCCTTAGTGATAACGTTTCTCTGACCAGTGGATACACACTGTGCTGAAATTTGATCGGTAGAAGGGGGGATGTGCTAGCAGTAAGTTGTGAATTTAATGCCTAAATTTATCACAAGAGAAGAATATTTACATTGTAGCTTGGCAAGTTGCCAGGTTTGAGTTACTTGAAAAGAAAAGTCCCGGATTTTGTAGATTCAAATGATATACGTTGTCTGTATATGATGTACATGATTCTTCATTCCCAGTTTTTTTGGAGAATGGCTCATTGCTACATCCCTGGGGTTAGGACTTAGAAAACTCACTTTCTGATGCCTACATCATACATGTATTTATATTCATTCATTAATAATTTGTAAAATCTTCTCTTATGGTCAGTGGACACATTTGCCACCTAGATGAGGCATACCTCTTTCATTATAAGGTAATTTTGGTAGAAAGGTTCCTTACTGAACTGTGAATAGCAACATCTGTTGACCAATCATTAGCATCTAGTCAATAGTCAATAATGGGCGTGGTCCATTTACGATGGCCACTCCCCTTCCTTCCTGTCAGTATTGACTTGGTAAATAACGGGTCAGCTATTCCTTAATACAGAACAATGAAATATTAATGAAAACCATGGCCTTGAAATATTGCCCCTGGTGTTTTCAAAGGTAATGATAAACAACATCAATATTAAACGACGTTTGTTTATATCAACCAGGATGTTTTTTCTTGAGTACTATTATAAAATCATTTTTTTTTTCCAACCTAAGAATACTTGTTATATTTTGTTCACAATACAATTATAGGCTTGTGTTTATGCTAAGGACTGGTCACATGCATAAAACCATTTCTGCTCTCACAGAACACACTTTCCTCGTAGCTGGATAGAAGTATCAGAACAAATTGTCTTGCCTAAGGACACAGGACCAGCTGGAGCCTGATGGCTTTTTGACGTTGACACATCAGACCACGCAGCTGTGGAACTCCCCACCAGCATTCACTTAAAATTTCCCAAGTCTATTGGACCAGGGACATTGCTATTTCTTTCATATCTGGATTACCCTCCTAATGGAAGTGTAATGGCTGAAATTTCTTCTGTCAAAATTCATCCACCGTTATAAAAACCAGATGTATCTTGAGGAGTCAGATATCAATATTTGGGTTCTTGGTCTTGGAGTAGTGCTTCCATACATTCCATCTTCAAACAGTTTGTGGAAATGTGTATACTTACATGAAACAGTATGGATAATAGGGTGTCTCTCAGTTTGCAAAAATAGTTGACTATCCTCCAGATCCAACCACAAATTTGAACTTCAAGATAACAGTAAAACGTGATTTTTGAAGCTGAATAATAACCAAATACGTTTAATTCTTTTTTAAATTAGTTGGACCACAATCTGTGTTCCAGAATTCAGATCAATTATGAGAAACACACGAGACCATGTTTATTTGATTAGTTGATGAAAACAAAAATAAGGAAACTCTCACTCGCAAGTATGTAAATGGCTATGATAACCCTCAGTTATGCCAATTAGAGTTCCCAGCATATCTGACGGCCCTCTGGCCGGGCAATTTGCAGCTGGTTGGCGGCCAGAAACAACTCATCAATGGCGGTCACTTCAGAGGCAGGGGACAGTCAATACCGGGAGGAGGAATTCCCTGGGTGAAGGAATGCCCCTCAAAGAGGACACTGATGACCAGTGTGTAGCCGGTCACCGGTGAGAATCAGCTCATCAGTAGCGGTCACCTCATAGGAAGGGGATTCCCCACTGAGCGGAGATAGATGAAGAGGTCACTAATAGAATGCCAGTTGTGACATCTTATTAGTTATAATTACCAGTAACTACATCCTAATGAGGTCAGAGTATGAGGTTACCAAGTTGCTGTGGGACATCTCTGTATGGCTTCCAATAGTCTCCTGGTTTCATGGGGCCTTTCTCAAACCTCAGCTCTGGCTCCGGCTCAGGCTTAGGCTTTGGCTTCGTCTCAGTAATCCAATGCTGAAAATATAGGTTGTGGCTTTTCATTAGAGCTGAAGCTGTGCTTCTGAAATATCCAGATGACATTGTACTGGATATGAACTTGGACTTCTGCGTACTACATTGTAAGGCACAATAAAAACCACAAAGAACTTGTGCATCTTTCACCAATCCCCTTTAATATTCAGCGTCAAACAGTCGCGCCCCCGTACAACTTTGCAGACATAAACACTGCCAAGCCAAGGTTTGTTTCTTTTACAGGAAGAAGGACTCATATGTGGTTAGGAGAAAGGACAAATTAAATTACTCTCTTGGAATATTCTTCTTGTATTCTTAGTTTGTTGTGTCTTGGTTGAAGGTTAGCAGCTTTAGTTATAAGCTAGGGCGGAATTGCATGGCTGCATTCTTAGCTTTGATGAAATATATCAGATTTTCCCCTTGCTTCAAGTCAACCAAACAAACAAAACACCATGCCCTTCGACAGAACAGATGAAAATCCAGCTCAATTTAATACAGACAATCTCCATCCTTCCTACAAGGAGAATAGAATATCATCTCAAACGAAGAAAAGAAGAAGAAAGTTCATGGTAACAATTACAAAACAGCAGAATAATCTAGACAATTTCTATTCATTTCTACTCATTCGTGTTTGAAAGGAGGCTTGTTAAAATGCACCATATATTGGCAGTGTGTTTCTTTAAGCAGCTTAGACCTTTCCAATATTATGATCCAATATGTCTATCTTGATAATAGATTGTGGCAAGTAGTGACTAATGGCTTCAATGTGTCGTTCAGGTCATAGCCGCTGCAGTCTCTTAGCCGCTGCAGCCTGCAGTCGCTAAATATACAGCTTGCTGTTCTTACAACAAACATACCTGGTCACCTCCCCGATCATCCCAAGAATTTTAATCAAGTTATTTTTCGCATCAGAATGCCATATTGTGATTTCAGATTGAATTTGCCGTCAAATGTGGAGGCTAATCAGGTTCAGAAAGTTGAATGAACCCCGATGTTGACTCTTCCAGAGTTTAGGAGGTAAAAATGGTGTTGCATGTCAGCAGAAATGCCAAGAGTGAATCATATATAATGGTAACAGTTCAACAGTCTGTAGTCATGAGAAATTTGCAAACACCCCCTATCCTTTCAGTCGCACACTAATGTTATTTTTTTTTTACATCAGTGAAATGGGGAAAGGAGAAAAGACACCCTTTGAAAATTCTTACGCATATTTGTTTCTCATAAATATTTTCTCTGAAACCTCCCCCATTCAAGGTGCTGCAAAAGCAAAACAAAAACATTTGTCGTCCAACTTGCCAGCAGTTTTTTTAACTGTCAATACACAGGGGTTATTAGGGTTGTAACGTATCACAGCATTTGAATTCCCCCTTTATCAGGAAATTGTTGCTAGACCTGTATCACTACCTTTCCCCTTTCACAGTGTGGCCAAGAGGATACAGGTCACTTTCTGTCCAGCTCCACGTACCTTGACTCCATTTCCCCGAATACTCCCCCTCTCTACCCTACTCCTCCCCTTCATGTACCCTGCATCTCGCTACATCTCCTATCTTTCCTCTGCTTCCTGAAAGATGGAAAAACCTCAAACAAGAAAGGAGACAGCAGTATGACATATTGATCTAGGTCGCCCATATTGTCAAATTGGAAGGGGAGATAGGAAGGACCTATTTTCTTTTGGGTAGCGGATCTTTACGCCCACCTGCAACCCTGTCCGTGACCTTTACTTCTTCCTGCCTGAGCTATGGCTCGATTGCTCATCAGCAGAAAGCAATGTATCCCAGCAGGCATTAAAAGAAAGCAATCGAGAAATTATTACATGTTCGTTCTCTACATTATTTTAATCAGGGTTTAAATAAGTCTAATTACTGCTAAATGATAAGCAATGTTTTGCTAACCAGAGAAGCAACATTAGCAGAGGCATTTAGCATATTACAGGGGTGGGTACTGCTTTATGTCCTCACCGTCCGTCCCGGGTAGTTCTTCTGACAATGTGGTGTTAGAGACTATTTTACATTTAGCATTCTTCAGAAGTTGGCAAAAGATCTTTTCTGAACTCATGCACATTGCACTTTGGATCCTCATTGATGTATCACTCATGATTTGGTAGCAGTAAGTTGCTGCTGAAACAGCTTGATGAAATTGTCCAGTAAGCTGTCTAAGGATGATGGCCGAGTCTGCCTTTAAGAAGCCCCTAGTCACATTTGTAGTCTTCATACTTTTAATCAGATCTTTGCCTCTTTCTCTCTCTCTCTCTTATATTTTACTTGTAGACATCCGATGAATATGAAGTCCGCATCAGTGACAGTCTGGAAAGTAAGAATCCGACACAAGTCTCCGGCTACCCAGAGGCTCCGCTAGCCTATGATGCCATTTGGGCCATAGCATTGGCCCTCAACCAGTAAGAAAAACACTTCATGCCGGGGTGAACTACCCCTGATAATTGTCCTTTAATTTGGTTAGTTCTTAATAATATCTACAAACATGCAACATACAGCATGTGTATATAATTAGATCTTGGGATTACTGTATAATCTGGAGTTTCTGAAGGTATGAAGGCAATGACATTGAGTACACTACATTCTCAGTCACTTGAGGTTATATGTGTAGAAGTCATGCAGCTTTGTTTGTTATTCATTGCAATGCCACGGCATGAGAACATGTAAGGAACAATTTCAAAGGTCTGTTAGTGCTCGCGGCATTTTAGCAACATGAGTGTCACAGCAAGACGCTTATAGCACCTTGGTATATGCCCAAAGCAGCTTAGCAGTTTATAGCATATGTGCTTATAGTAACTCATAGCAGCTTATCATCTTAGCAGTTTTAGCAAGCTCATAATAGTTTAGCATGCTCTTGGCTCTTAGCAAGCTATTAGCAACCAAGAAAGCTCATAGAAACCCAGCAAGTTTCCCCACAGCTTAAGCAAGGAACTCAACATCTCATCAACTACTTCAACAACTCATTCAGCAAGCTTGCATTTTGTTTAAATTGCACTTTACCATGTGTTCCTCTGCAGAACTGCCAACAGGCTGGCCCAGCGTGGATTAAAACTGGAGAATTACACGTACGGCAACTTGGAAATTGCAGATGAGATCTTCAATGCTCTCAACACCACCAATTTCCCTGGACTCTCAGTAAGTACAAGCAACCAGGCAATGAGGTACATCTGTAAGTTGTATTGGATTTAGTAGTCAGCAGTGCATGGATATGTGACAGTCTAGTCTAGGCATGTGCCGCTCAAATTGAATTGAATGACGTTGCCACATGCTTCATCCTGCACCATGTCCACCAGATGGTTTCATCCGGAGACTCGGCTCCCCGGCTTCGCGGATCATCATATCAGATGGTTTTGCAATGTAGCTCTGGGACTGCTACAATATATTCCCATCTTCCCATTCATTTTTCACCGCCATGTGGCCCTTAATTCCGATGACAAAGCCTGATAAGTGAAAGCAAGTGCTTCCAGATTGTTGAATAGTGCGAGCGTTAAGGACGGTCGATTATGACATAGAAACGGAAGGAAGATGAAAGTACAATTTCAGGAGGGATGGTAAATAGGAATGATTAAGACCTTCAGATCAAAGATGTGGAGTCACATTCAATCATAACATCTCCATTTGACACGTCAGGACAGGTACTAGATCTCAGTAATCTGCCACGCTGCTAAACTCATCTGGGTAATTTGTATGTACTTCTCCTACCTACCGCCCCAGTAATTGTAATCTCTCTCTGTGAAGCCTGGAAGCTTACATCCAGGGGCATGATGAGGCCTAAGCCAAACCACCTTGGATTGTCCTATACGTTATCTGGTAGTTTAATCAAGGTTTGACTTTGAACACTTTATAGGATAGTTTTTGCAGGATAGTCTTCAGGATATTCATTTCAGAATATTCCTTTGTAAGGATAGTCTTTTGAATGAAGTTTTTTCAATAGTTTTCAAGATTTTCTTTTACGATAGCTTTTTTAGGACAGTATTTTCAATTATACTCTTTTTCTGGATAGTTTCTTGTCTCGGCTGCTACTGCCATAAGTCAAGTAGGTACATATAAGTTGTGTAGGTTTGCATACACTGTCTATAACAGACATCCATGCGAGCACCAGTTTGAGAGCAGTCCCAATAAATAACACCAACATTAAGACACCGCTATTAAACATCTCCGTATATTTTCTGGTTGTAATCATGATTTTCACACCTGATAGCAAGGTTATTGCTTCATCTCACCGGAAAATAAAAGGACAAGAACACCCATAACCCTCCTTGTTTATTAGGTTGACTATAAACAAGGGAATATTTATTGCCATCCCCAGGGGGGACGGAAACTAGGTTTTTGGAAATTGCCAATGGGCGGATGAAGTTGTACGTAGTCAGAACCTAGCGCATGGAACGTGCTCTTCACCGTGGTGGGAAGCATTATCATCCTGTGATCTGATCCATCCCCTTGAGCAAGGGATACGCTCGTTTGATTCCTCTGGTATTGCAGATTTACCCAAATGGAGAATTCACCCATTTGACATTTTTAAAGCGTGCCTGACGAGCTTACAAGGGTGTCCATTTTTATCCATCAGGTTTTTATTACACAGTAGTAGCAACACAGTAGTAGCCGCATAGTCATTTGGTCTTCTTTTAGGACTTCTAAAGATTGTCTTTCCAAGATCTCCTTTGCATTTGACATTTTCAAGAAGATGTCTGGGTATGTGGGTAGTGTGGTTTCTGTTGACTGGTTTGGGTAATGCATTGATGTTGTTCTGATAATGTTTAGATGGTTGATTCCATCATACAGATACACCTCCCCATAAAGGTCTCTCCATCGATTTGGAAAAATCTTGCAGCAAAGTTCAACCAAGTTGAGACTTTCCTGTCAATCCTTGCATTGATGAATTGTACAGATGTTACGTGTCAAGCATCCAAACAAACAGTTGAGGGGAAGCCCATAAGTCCTCAGTCAGTTATTGTTTCATAGTCTTCAACTCAAGATGCTTGTGTTTGTTTTTGCAGGGTCAGGTGGCATTCACAGCAACTGGAGACCGTGTGACGAGGACACAGATAGAGCAGATGATAGGTATGTAAAAAAAACAAAAAAACCTGACCACACCCAGACCACACCCAGTATGACACTGACCACACCCATACCACACCAAGTACAGCCAATTTTACACAAAGCATAACCTTAACCACACCCAGCACAACCCAAAATTAAAAAAAGGTATATATTAAAGATTATTATTTAATCTAAAAACAAAATGGACTGATTGTTTTCAGATGGTAAATATCGGAAGATAGCCTACTACGACTCCCTACAGGACAACTTGACCTGGCTGGTACCTGTACAATGGCCTGGTAAGATTCTACATTTATGAAAGACACTGTTACTATGTCACATGTTTCTATACATAGTTACATAATGGAATGATAGCAATAGTAATTGCATTGTTTCATAATAGATGAGAATGATATCATATCTCCAGATTATTATTCCAAAAGCTGGGGGTTTGTATGCAAGAACTTGTCCTGAATCACATGTCATAGAAACAGTGTATTTAGACCGAGGAAGAAAGAGACAATTCAAAACTGATCTTTGCTACTGAGCAACCCATACCATGCTAGCTCCAGGTTGATATCCATTGTAAAGGTTACGCTACTCCGGTCCGAGGGCACTCTTGATCTGTTATATCATTAACTTATATTACACAACCATAAGAATTAATTATATAAACTGAATACAATTCATCTAAAGATTGTTAGTCCGCCCACTCCATCCTCCCTTTTATTAAAGGTCATATTTAATTTATGGGTCTATAGATCATGAATTGTCCTGCAAACTAGTGGCCATAATTGTCCCTTTGTGCGTTGGATCTCAAACGTGCTCAGTTCCAGCTTGGTGTTATTAGATAGATATAATGTGTGTTTGATGATGCTGTCAGGCATGAGTGAGGCCAACGTATCACGCTGCTAACAATTATTAGCTCGTTCGCTCACCCTGTCAGGAGTCTTGAGTAGATTATTATAGGGCTGTTTTTACATGCAGTGCACGCATGGTGGCTTCCTTATTGAGAATATTTATAGCTCTGTGAGGAGGAGTACTCACTATCTAGAAGGATGAAGGACTGAACTACCCAAACAGTATGTCCTACTTGGCAAGAACAACTGCTTGTTTCACTGTCTAAACATCTTCATCATGTGTTTTCATAGTTTCTTGAATGCCAAATATTAAAAATAAGAAAACTATTTATTTAAAATTTAATATGCTGATTTGTCAGATCTCCTTCCCAAGCAAGGAATGTTTGCTAGACAATAACTGGAAGAATAGTTTCATTAATCCAATGATTGGTGTGTTTTCAGTCTCATATTCACAAAAGAAGATTTGTGCTAGTCACTCCATGAAATCTAGAATTGTAATGTGGCCAGGTCTCTGTCAGATTGTAAAATGCTAGCTGTGAACTATTATCAGTCCAAACAAACTAATATCAGGTATTTAAGCACATTCCTGACAGATATGGTGCTAGAATTTCCAAATATTTGCACAGGGACCCAGAACAAATATTTACAAGTACAGCAGAGGTGGCTTCTTGTCAAGGGAGGAAGCCTGGGGCTTTGATAGCTCTCTCAATGCCCCTTCCCTGCTCCTCGTCCCCCCTCCCTCAGTCTGTCCTGCATGGTCACACATCTGTCAGGCATGACACATGCAGAATGAGTTGTATAAATACAGACAAACCCTGGCTTGCCTGCATGCTGGCTGGCTGGCCAAGTATGGCCATGGTCTTGTCATGAAAAAAATAAAACCAAAACAAAAAACACGGCTGATTTTGCATGCAACCATTGAAATGAAACACGTACAAATTGAATCTCATAAATAGAAACTGCTGTTTTTGTTTTCTCGACCATGGTGAATATTGAATTTGATATTATTTTTACATGTAGATTTTAATATCTACATTGATATTATGAAAACCAGATGTTTGGAATAAAAGCTGTTTCAAAAAAGAGCAAAATAACTTGATCAATTATACATGATACTTTTAGATGAATTCATTGATTTATTCATTCAGAATAACATTAACATTTAATAATTTCTACAATTGTTTCTACAATTGTTTGTACAATTGTTCAGGGTTAAGCTTTTGAAACAGAGTTTGAGCGTAATATAAACAAATTTGTTTTCCTTCCCTGTTCCACAAATGCAAGGTCAGAAAAAAGAGATAAAATTTCACATCGCAGCAAAGCATCAATTATAATAATAGCCCCATACCTTGGTTCAAGCCATCGTCAGAATCTACATGTACGGCATTGTATAAAAATTACATATGCAGATAGTTACTGACAAGCTGGCCAGCCAACGTGTCTTATTTATTAAAGCTCAATGTATTATGTCTTGTGCTTGTAAGTGGACAGTATTTGGTTTCAAGCAACAATAAATGGATGTAATTGCTGATGTGTAGGGGCACCTGTTAGGGGCACCTGTATGACACGATGCCTGCAAGGTGTAAAAAGCAGTGAACATATTATATTACATGGTAACACCTTACACGATTCTAAGGACACAAATCGACAAGTTTTTCTGTAATTTGAGTGAATTGGTTGCATTTTCTTTATTGTTGCCTTTTGATTTGTTGTATTTCTTTTATTGTTGAGATGGATGTAAATGACATCCGTTCTCATTATCCTGCAAGATGGTTGGAGCAAATTATTGTTAAATAATGAGGCGAAACCTCAGGGTCATTCAACAAGCTCCTATTCTCCTAAAAGAGCTCATTTACTTGATGATCCGTAAACCCTAATACTATATTATAATGCTATTACAAGGTAAATATTTCCTCTCACTCGCTTAGTTATATAGCAAGAGGTCAATACATTCTAGACATTATGTGTTTGTAGTTTTGCACCTGGGTAATGCAGAGTTAAAGTGTGTATCCCTCTTTCAAGAACAGCAAAGGGGAGCCAACTTGAGTCAGTTTTAATAAACCCAAACACGATTGTACCACACTTTATCTCAATCAATCAATCAATCATGCTTTGTTCTGGTACAAGCAGCTTGCATTGGCTGACTAGAAGGGGGATGGAGATGACCTTTCCCAGTGTCCGCAGTACTGGTCATTGGACAGTCCTGCGTACTTCAGAGCGTTGTTCCCTCCCGATGGACGGTCTGGGACTGGCCTTAAGGCTGCCAATAACCTACGTCAGGCTGAGATGTTTTAATCAAATGTCGTCAGCGTTTTCGCTCATGCGTGGCTGCCAAATTTGTGTCCTATGTTTAAGAGATATTCACCTTCAGGTGGCTGAGTGGTTCAGACTACAACTACATTAGTACACAAACAGGGATTTCAAGAGGCACAAATTGTAAAAGGTCTTTCTTGCTGTTAACTCTCTTTCTCATATTGTGCTGCCGGAGTCTTTATAACATGATATTTTATCAACTGTAATTTTTAGTTGCAAGATCAATATTTTTATTGATGAATTTCCTTTTAATTTGAGTTTGCTTCAGTAGATGAGTATTTTCCTCATCTGCATAAGGTTCCATCCTATTATTTTATAGGATTTTCCTTATTTTCGTTGGTTTGTGAACTTCGTCCTCCTACATATAGGACAGATAATTCCCCCCTTAAATGGGTCTTCCGGCCTTTCCTTCATGGGCTTATCATCCTCTTTAAGAAATATTCCTTTTCATCATCGATGTTCCTTCTTGGGGATTTACTTATTCTTTATGAGAAGTTCCTCTTGAATTTAACAAATATGGTTTGTTTAAATGTGGTTTGTAAAAAAATTACTAGTTAAATCCTTGCCATCAGTTGATACCGTCTTTACATTATCGCAAGACACTTAGGACTGCTTGCCAAATGAAATGACGTGTATGCCGAGTCAACGTTTAGAGTTGAAGCAATATTTGTACAGTTTGGCCATCGATCTTACCACTCTCAACTGCTCAAATAAAATATGGTCACAGCTGTTTTCATTATGTAGTAGCAGAAATGCTCTTTAGCCACGGAGAAGTTGCCTCTCCATTTTCCCTAGTGATCAGATTTCAGGACTTGACGTACATGTTAGTTTGCATTGTGTGACGTCAAGGAGATGTCAGTAATGTAGATCTTCATTTATCTTTTGACAAGAAGAGGCCAGTAGAAAAAAATGTAAAATCCTTGAAAATTTCGCATGATTTTTTGAGCGAGAGGGAGTATATATACACTTGAGGGACAGAAATGAGAAGGGCAGAAAAGTGCTCGCTGACGAGAGTATGGAAGAATTGATTGAAGTGTGTTCCTGTGACCTTGCAGTCCTGTCTTTGGACAATCTTGAGCAAAGGCAACGGAGCAATCACCCCAATAAATGATGCTTGCTCACTCAATCCACAACTCTCAGACATGACAAAATAACCTGAAGACAGTTGACTAAAAGTTAGTGTACTCTGGTTCACAGTTATTGCAGCATTGGTTTTCTTGTGAGCCACAACATTTTTCTCTGGGTTCTCCATTTTTCCCTCTCTGCATAAAAATCAAACACAGTTGATCTCTCTTCCTATTCATGTGGGTTGATGCTGCTGGCAGCTAGAATAAGAGACCATTTATGCCAGCAACGTAGCCACATCCCAGCTGCAATTAAATGAAATGATTTGCCTTCCAAACTAATTTACCTATTTCTAAATAGCAATGTTTGTTCTTGATCTTGCCAGGGGAGGAGGGACCACCCAAGGATGGTGTGGATACCAAAACCCAGTTACGACTCATCTCTAAGAATCTCTTCATTCCTGTTTGCGTCTTGGCTGGACTAGCTATCATCTTTGCTTGCTTCTGCATTACCTTCAACATGTGCTTCCGACATACTGGGTAAGAACAAGAAAATAATGCCAAGGTTTGGTCATATAAGCCGTGGCTGGAGAAACATGTCCTAATATTTGGCCAAGTCAGCTTGGAAATGGGGTGAATTCAAGTTGAGTGGCCGGCCTAATATAATACCAGTCAATTTGATCCATGCTATCTTTGATCTAACTGGTCTCTGGCTTCACCAGTCAGTATGAAATGTCAACATGAGAAGGCTCTGTAGTAGATCCCTGATGATTCTCACTGTATAACACCGTGATGGATAACATGCTAACTGTTGAGATGAGAGAGCTTTGTACTGCCCAGTCTTCAGTCCATAAATGCATGCTAATCTGAAGCATTCTTTGGTTACATCTCAGACCTATATCAGGCAAATCTTGTCATTCCATATCGTAGGATCTTTGACATAATCCTGCCTCAATATTTTGGGTCGGTTTCACAGCCTAAGCATATGATTTGTGCTCAATGATCAATTTCACGTCATAGTAAACATTAAGCACAGGTTGTAAATGCTAGGCCATCAACACCGATTGTATAAAATCTATGACTCAACAATGTGAATCAGCATGCACATGTTGAGCGGTTTGAGTATGTTTTAGGAAAGTTTGTCTACTTTATAAAAAAGGCTGTTTCTCATTTAGGACTATGGCTTGAAAGTGTGCATGAGTGTATGGAGAGTGGTTATAGCCAGTACCATAGACACCTGAATGAATAAGCCGTAGCCATATACATATAATTGATTAATAATGCTAGCACCTGTTTCATTGTTCCTACCTTATGCTGTGTGTTTCTGCAGGTACATCAGCTGCTCTCAGCCTCATATCAACAACCTGACGGCCATTGGTTGTATCATTGGTCTAATGAGTGTTTTCCTTATGGGGTTAGATGGTCAGTACGTCAGCCAAGAACAGTTCCCGTTGGTTTGCAGTGTAAGTATAATCAGTTTACATTGTTATCAGTCAAGTCTAGTACCCCATGGTCAGCATGTAAGAACCATGCTCTGGCCAACCGTAGGGTCTGCCATTAGGAGTCGGCCATATGACCAGGGTAGCTCACACATAATAGGTTTATGACACTATCCCATGGTTTTCAGATTTTAATGTCCTTCCTAAACCTCTGACTACGATTTGTACGTCCCAGAAGAAACCAAAGCTCACCAAAAAAATCCTGCGTTTTGACAGCTTAAACTATCGGATGTTGCCTGATGTTTCCTTCGTTGCCTAGGAAGTGGCAGTTAGATTTCCTCTCTAGGGAAAGATGGCCTTGCAGCTTTATGATTCCTCCAAAGAGCAAATATTACTTGTTATGTCAAACCTGCCAAACTGACGTCATGATCTTGAGCGTCTGCATGAAACGTGATCAGTCTTGAACACTTCATTCTCTCGGCCTAAACCCGCGAGAGAAGGTCATCGGTAGAAAGTACATCCCGTAACTTCCAATTTAGATTCAGAGCATGTGATGATCATAGTCACTTCAATATGTGCCATATTGATGAGCTTGGTGGGTTGGTTGTCCCTAGAGGAGTTGAGAGACTCCTGGACTGGATTGGTCAGTCAGATTGTGCTTTAGACATGTTCACTATCCTGAATGACGCGCCGGAGAAACAGATTGTCCAGGGTATGGAGACGGATAAAGACTTGGTGCAACAAGAACCTTTCATCTGCACAGTTTCCAGTGGCATGAAATCATAGCTTATCATCTTTTGATAATTACTATGATAGCTTGCTGCAGGCGGGTGACAAGTATCATACTCATACGCTGAAATGATCTAAGGGACAGTGGGACACCCTAAACCCATTCCCCAGGTGAAACAAAAACCAACAGGGTTCAGCAAGGTCCAAAAACGGAACTCAAAGATGTCTCTAGGAACAAAGATAGTTTAAGATCAAGTTGATTAAAGATTTTTCAAGAACCTATAACCCAGGAACTTAGTGTCAGCCTTAATTTTGTTCATTAATTCCTTGATGCAACTCGTCAACAAGGCATACCATCCCTCTCCATGGGGATGGGCATGCAACCAGAAAAAAATTCACAGGGCACTAATATTAAATGGGAATAAGATGAGGCAAAAGAGAAATCTGTTGCATTCAATTTGAGCGGTTTTTATATTCCAAATAACCCTCACAATCCTTCTTTCCTCTTTTTGGTTATTTAAAAAATATTTTTGTCAATCTCTTCTTTGTCGCTTTACTCCTGGTAAAATTTTCTTCCATCTGTTTGATGACGATATCGGCGCTGTGGCATTGGCCTCAAATGTGCCGGAAGAAAATTGGCAAATGTTTAACAAGGATCCAATTGATTGATTGATTCAGTACTCGCACCTGCCTGGTAAACTGACTAGTGACTACCTTCCCCAAGGCTGGTCGTTTGTACATTTGTTTATATCAAATTGAAATAAAAACCAATCAGTGAAGAATGCTGATAGACTGTTTTACCCTTCACCTTGTATAAATGTAAAGGCATTGATGACATTACTGTAATGTCAATAGAAAAAGAACAAGGAAAATGTGTGATACATTTAAAAGGGGAGTGAAACTGCTCAGGGATTCCAGTTTGATTTCATTTTGTTATTTTATCAGGGTAGGGGTGGCATAAAAGTGCAGTTTCATCCAAGGCAATTTTAATAGCTGTGTGGATTTTCCTATCAACAGTTTTATGAACAAATATGCAGTTTAGCACTGCAATGTCATTTTTATCATTTCTTTAATTGTATGACAATTTCTGTATTTGTCTTATTTGACAATTATGCAACTGTCAAATAATTGTCAAATGACAATTGTCTAGGGTTCCCTGCTATGGCCGACAGCATCTGAAGCAGTATGCTTATTTACAGCCCTAGTTGAACAGGTGTATATATCACATCAATTAATCCTAAGATTCTCTCCGAACCATCTGACTCCCTGGATGAGCTATTTACACGGTGCACAATAAGCCAGTATCTATACATCTTATATTTAATTCTTAAACACATAATGTAAACAACCAACCCCAAATATCATATTCTAAGATGTTACTGAGCTTCATCCTTTCAATGAGCCCACACACTCCTCCTTCACTAACACCCATACAGATTCAGTAACACTCAGTACAACCATTCTTAAACATATATCTGAGATGAGATCAACATCTTCAAGTCATCTAATATTCCTCTTTGTTTCTTGGAGAGGGGGGGTGGGGTAGATGATTACATTTCATACCACTAAATGATTTTGTTACAAGTGCCTTGTTTTTATACAAATCTGTAATTGGATTCTGTCCTTTTGGTGGAATAATCTGAGGCAGATATAGTTGACGGTATATTGCAGCTGAAGTTTGACATTTTAGAGGATTATTTATTGAATGAAAGCTTCCATCAACGCATCTTTAATATTATATATAATTGTATTCAATAGGAATTAATCAATGTCACCGATCCTCATCTTCAGTTGATATTTTCGTTTCAATGCAGACATTTTGAATCACATGACATTAACAACAGGCCTGACGTCTCCCCCTCATTTTTCTTCTCTTTTTGAGTCTCTCTCCCTCTCTATATGTTGATTTTTCTTTTTTCTTCTTTTTTTTCTGAAAGAAAAGGGGGCGTGCACCCCACGCCCCTGGATCCGCCCCCTTATAGGTATTCTGTGCTGAAGGTGCATTCATTTGTCAAATACAGCGTCGGAGTGTTGACTCTTGTCAAACTATAAAAGCAGAACACTTGCCTTGGGATGTGGCATCACCACTCGCAAGGCCTGCATTGGAACAGCTCCACTTTCTCTGATTACACCAATCAAACTAGAGCTTCCCGGGGCTGTAATCAGCTCGGTGGGGAGGTGAACCCATGACCCCTCCTCTCCTCATCTGGTCTAGGAACGAGTCGATCGATTGATGAATGATTCCTTGTTTGAATCCTTGTTTGTTCTCTACCATCCTGAATATGTTCATCTTCCTTCTGATCCTGTCTGTGCTTTGTAGTCGGTGGCGTGGCTATTGACGGTGGCTTTCTCCCTGGGGTATGGAGCTATGTTCAGCAAGATCTGGATGATGCATAGTCTGGTTACTCAGGAGAAGTCAGATGGTGATGATGGACGTAGAAGACGACGGAAAATCAGCTTACAGGTGAGCGTCACTTTGCCTTAATAAGCTCATATAGTACTGGTAACCAGCCATATTCATATTGCTTTATATTGCTGATAGCACTGGTACTTGGCTGATAATTGCTTACCATGCTAAAACTTCCCCTAAAATCCACTCCAGGCTTATGAAATTTGTGAAATCTAGTGCAGCGTTATCCTTGGCATGAAATTCTTGGTAAACGTCAATCTGCGGAAGAAACAGAATTTGAGCTGGAGGTGGCTGGTGCTGTATTTCAAAGTCTTCTCCAGTACTGATTCCTCTAACATTCACATATTATTTACATTGATCTCAATCTCCCCCTAGGCTTTGTTTTTATGGTTGCCTAGCAACCCCCATCCCCATTTTTTGTAGAGGTTTTTCAGATGGCAATCAATGTGTGGTGAAAGATTATCCGAGCTCCTTACATGTTTCCACAGTCCGTACCTCTAGGGCATGTATGCATTCCAATACTCTATGCATGTTTGCATAGCCTCTTTCTATTTTATGGTCCTCCATTCCTCCTGCGCATGCTACCCTCGGGGAATGGAATATGGAGGACTTCATGCCTCATTACACTGGCTGTCCTTCCATCCCATCTGCAGAAAGATGTTGCTTTCATGCATTTGCCCCTTTGTAAAATTTCTATTATCTTTCCTCAGCCCCACACCTGAGCCCAATAAATAGATTTTCTTAGAAGAATGAATTGTATAAATGAATTGGAAATTAATCAGTGAGTACCAGCCACAAGCAGTGTATGCCACATGGAAGTTTTAGCTGGTAACCTGTGAAGCTGGTTAGCAGCTGGCTCCTTGGTCCAAGTACTGGTCAGATACGTCTTTCATGTTTCCCTGGTCCTTGTTTCCATGACTACATGCTGCCACGCCCCCTTCTCCAAGTCCCCTCCTTTACTGTACATAGATTCAGTAAGCCCCTCCCACTGATCTGATATGAGACAAGCGAGGGCAGCATGACATGCAACTGGCAGCTCTGGTATTAAAGGAAAAATTGCATTTTTGTTTAGTTTTAGCTGATATTTTGTTTGCAATTTCTCTGTAATGAGGCAACTGAGACACAATTACCACCTGTCAGCACAATGATAACCTGTACAATGTTTTAGGTATCATCCTCAAATCTGTTTATACATCACATAAATCTTAAATAGCAAACTGTATATACGATCCTGTCAGGAGTTAACAGTCCATGTATTATCAAACATTGTTATCACTGTGCAAAACAATGTGTATGTTTTAATAGAGAATTAATTGATTGAGTACAGAAAACTAATTAAACTGAAGTTTGGGATTTGGGGAAAAGAAACAGGCCAAATCAAAAGACATATTCCTATAGTTCCTACGATAAAGGATCTTAAGTTTTCAAACATTGCGTTTGTTTAACAGCCCATTTTGTCTTTCTTACCTTCCCTCTTTCCCCTTTCTCTTGACTGACTACAGAAAGTGGAAGTATGGAAGATGTATCTCATGATAGGTGTCCTCCTATTAGTGGATCTGATTCTACTCACAGTATGGCAGGTCATTGACCCTCTGTATCGTGTGGTTGAAGATTTTGACAAGGAGGAACTGTACGAGTATGATCTGGAGATACAGCCACAGCTGGAGCACTGTGAGGCAGAACATTTGTCAATCTGGCTGGGTAAGAGGATCATCCCTCCTTCCCGGGGAGTCTTAACCCCATACAGCTTAACCCCTGGTTGACAAAAACAAGCCCTGATTGGCTATCTAAGTGTCATTCAAATTTGGCAGGCAACATCCTTAGCAGCTGCATATTATAACAGTCAGTGTGATAAAGTTGCTTAATCTTAGAAGTTTGCTAAGTACAGATATATATTGCTCAGCAAAGCACAGGTACCAATCAATAAGCCTATTCATGGACAACTAATGCTGCCTCTGCATCATATCAGAGTGGATAGATAACTGCATGACACCCACGTATATCCAAACTGACCAAGAAAGTCCTCACCCCAAAGTTCAGTCGAAAGCAAATCCTAACCTTTTCCATGTTAAGAAGTTGTCAGTTGATTACTCAGTAAACACTGATGTAATTTCACTTCGCCGTGTTTTTCTGTTTTCTAAAGTTAAGTGCAAATTCTGCAGAAATCCTATACAAGTGCATTGGTTTGGATTCTGACAGCAAGTGGGCGTACAATTCAGAGCAAACATAAACAATATTTGAGAGAGAAACCAAATGTCATCTTGTAGAATAAGTGCATAAAAATTGAAGAAAGGAAGAAACCAGAGAAATGAAATGTATTGGTTTGCATAGGAACACTAGCTATAGAAAATTAAGATTGCTGCAAGCTAGTATTAAGCTTGCGGCAAGCTTAATAAGGTTGCGGCAAGCTTAAAGAAGCTTGTACGTACTTCTGCAAGCTCCCGACAAGCTCCTGGCAAGCCTGCAAGCTTATGCAAGCTTACCAACAAGCTTGCGGCAAGCTTGTATTGATCAGCGCGCAGCTTGCTGTCACCTTGCAAGCTTGCCAGCAACATGGCTGTAAGCTTGCAAGCTTGCCAGCATCATGGCTGCAAGCTTGCAAGCTTGCCAGCATCATGGCTGCAAGCTTGCAAGCTTGCCAGCATCATGGCTGCAAGCTTGCAAGCTTGCCAGCATCGTGGCTGCAAGCTTGCAAGCTTGCCAGCATCATGGCTGCAAGCTTGCAAGCTTGCCAGCATCATGGCTGCAAGCTTGCAAGCTTGCCAGCATCATGGCTGCAAGCTTGCAAGCTTGCCAGCATCATGGCTGCAAGCTTGCAAGCTTGCCAGCATCATGGCTGCAAGCTTGCAAGCTTGCCAGCATCATGGCTGCAAGCTTGCAAGCTTGCCAGCATCATGGCTGCAAGCTTGCATGGTTGGCTGCAAGCTTGCAACCAAGTTGCTGTCAGCTTGCAAGCTTGCCAGCAATATGGCTGCAAGCTTGCATGGTTGGCTGCAAGCTTGCAACCAAGTTGCTGTCAGCTTGCAAGCTTGCCATGAGAAACATATATATGGATGCAAACAATTAACCCAACCAGACAGAATTATCAAACACCCCTTTTTGTTTAATTACTTTGATAATTAATTAAGTAATTTGATTTTGAAAGTTTTCCCAGACATAAAAAGCCAGGAGTTAAAATCAAAAAGCATGATATTGGAGTCATGCATACTTACACATAAATTATTAGTATGAAAAGTTTAGTTATTGTATTTTGAAAATTGTCCCAAATTCCTATGAGGATTCAAAGAAAATTGTTTAAGGTCTAAGCTAATTTACTGATCTGCATTTATTTTATAATTTAGTAATGTCACAGCAGCAGGCTGTATGTGCAGTGAGGGTTCAGCTATACATTACAATATATAGTTCATGATTTGCCAAGCTTTTGGATGACTTGGTTTTTTTTGTGTTTTAAATTGTCAAGTGCCTTGTTATTGTATTCACCACTATTTATTATTAGTTAGGATTATTAGTCATTCATTTATCTCTGTATTATTTTTAAAGATTTTTCCTTTAGTTTTTTCATTGAAAGAGCTTGCTCAGGTCATATGCATATTCATTGTTTTAGCCAGCACAGTGTTTCTTCCAATAAACATGTGTGCAAGAGGATTAGACAGTTAATGTAAACAAACTTATCTTAGGAATGCCACAGGTGTCAAGTGACCACACTGACCTCTGGTATGCCACATGTGTACAAGTAGCCATTTTGTTAGCACTGTCCACTGTCACAGTGCATAACCATGGACATGATGGATGTACATGTAGGACTCAAAGCCAACATTTTCTTCTTCCTAATTCACCCTGATTGAGACCCTATAGAGACCCCAACTTGGTAAGTTAACCTTTCTTTATATTTCTTTATTGTTTGCTAGTAACTTTGATTATAGTTTTGACCATTATTTCAAGTGATTTTGGCCAGAGGCCTACTTTTGTTTGGATAAATTGTGCTTTTTTACGTGTGTATTTATGCATTGTGCAAAGTTGCATTTGTTATGTACACAAAGACAAGTTGTCTTTATTGTTTTTCTCTGTTCTGTATTATTAAATTGCAGATAGCTGAATCACATGTGCCACTACATTCAAGTGACTCCCTATTTCGTAATTCGGTGGAATATATTGAGAATATACATCTTTTTGGAAGTCTGGAGTGAAGCTGGAGTTTACCGACAAAGAAAAGCAACTGAAGCTAGAGGAGTTGCAGGAGACCACCAAGGTTGAAGCAATGAGGATAGAGAGGGATAAAAAGCTGGAACAACTACAGCCAGCAAGTGCTGCAGAGTCTCATCACCAGAGTGAAATTTAGATGGATGACAATATCGTCAGTGCTTGGAAAGTGCATCTCCCAACTAGCAGAGTTAATTAGAGAACAGCTGCAATATCCCCTGTGCCGAAATTCATTCAATTCGCTTATCAACAGCCAACCCCTTGATGCAGACATCACCAAGCTAAACTTCCTTCATCAGTATGTAACCGGAAAGCCAAAGCATCTCGTCGAGCACTACCTGCTCATTGGCACGGAGGAAGCATATGTACATCAGGGCAAGAGAGGTGCTGACAGAGAGATACGGAAACAGCAGCGTAGTCAGTACAGCTTTCACGAGTAAGCTGTGCGGTGGCCAAGGATATCACCAAGAGATTCAGCGGGCCTAAGAGATTTCTCTGATTTTCTGGAGAAAGTCCATGCAGCACGAGCCACCACAGTGTGGTACCACACCTACATGTAGCCTGGGAGTGTTCGACTAGCTATGCCAGCGAGAACACGCACCTTATCAAGAAGTTGCCATTCAATCTTGAGGCCAATTAGTGGCGGGACAAGATTGACGTTTTTAAGAATTTTAGAATTTCAGGTTTTTATGTATACCTGCTGTGTACAAAAGTATAGGAAATTTCAGCGTTTCCTTGGTGTTTTTAGATTTTGTGTGTGTGGCCACTCACATCCCTGTAAATGTGAACAAGTGCTTCAATAAATTTTTTGTAAACTTTATTATAATAAAATTGCCCAGAGTTTCATTGCAGTTAAAATCTTTATAGAGTATTTTCTCCACCTGTTAATGGCCATGCAAGGTATGTACGGTGTACATTGGTATTCTTGGAAAACTTTACAGGTACATAGGGATGTATGTAGCTGCAAGGTTGCCAATTCTGCTGCTAGTCTGCAACAGAGTTTGCCATTTGTTAGGTTAATTAAATAATGCTTGGGCAATAGCCTGCCTGCCTGCAAGCTTGAATGTTTACATATCTGCCAGCTTGCAAGTTTATTTGCAAGCAAAAAAACCTTCTATTGCAAGCTTGTGGCAAGCCACAAGCTTGCTACAAGCGTGCAGATATAATTTTCGTGAGGGGATACAAGCTTGCTGCAAGCATAATACAAGCTTGCTGGCCAGCAAGCTTGCCGGCAAGCACCAGGATAAAAACTGCAAACTTGAAAACAAGCTTGCCGCAAACTTGAAAACAAGCTTGCTGCAAGCTTGCCGCAAACTTGAAAACAAGCTTGCCGGCAAGCTTGCCGCAAGCAAAAGCAAGCTTGCCCTCATTTGCATTTTTGAAACCCTGCAAGCTTGCTGCAAGCATAATACCAGCTTGCCGGCAAGCATAATACCAGCTTGCCGGCAAGCTTGCTGGGAGCTTGCCGGCAAGCACCATTATATTTCTATAAGGGCTGCATCCACCCTCACTGGGACATCCCAAGGAGGAAAGAAACAAAACTCTCCTCTTCATTGACCTGTTTATGTTCAGAGTAGGCGAGTGTTTTGACGCCGTTAAATGTCGATACCTCTTAACCTATCCCTGGTGGATTATTTGGCCTGTGGTTAGGGTTGCAGGCTTGACAGAGCGATGCTATTTTCTTTTCTATCCTTGGGTTGTAGTGACCGTGTCATAAACAAACTTGACTCTACAGTGTAGTGGCTTGCTCTGTTGAGAGGGCTGTAGAATCCTCCTGGTGCTATTCACAGAATCTAATACATCTTAGAAGAAAGGAACATTTTTCAAAGGACAGTAGTGGTATCATTCTCTTGATGTGTAATGCCGACTTTTCTTGCAAAATTTTAAGAAGAAACAAATCCCCTTTATGTGAGGGGAATCAAAGCCACTCTTGTAGTGTTTCAGATCCCTTTTTAAAGTTCCTTTAAAACTTTTTTTTTTCAAACAATTCCTATTGATTCTTGCAATTTTTGTCAATGTTAAATCTGATTAATTGTCAATTTGTATTGCTGTTTATTCATTAAGGGAACCTTAGCTAAAACAAAAAAAATCTATTCTGAAATAAAGTTGTAAAGTAGCAAAGTAACAATGTTATTTATTTCATGTTATAATTGAAGACTGACATCACGTTATTTATTTTTAAGTTTGTACTTGCATCCTTAAAAATTGAATCAATTTAGTCGTCTGAAAATACCTCTGTGGTAAAAATGAACACACTCCAACTTTGAACTGTTATCATCAAGTAGTTGCCTAGATACAGTTTCCTGAATTTGACACTATTAAATAACCAGGAGTTGTCTTTTTTCCCCTCTTACATTCTATCTTCCTACAGGTATACTGTACGCCATCAACGGTCTGCTACTTATATTTGGGCTCTTCTTAGCATATGAGACAAGGAACATGACCGTGCGAGATCTAAATGATTCCAGATATGTTGGAATGTCTGTTTACAATGTTTCCGTAAGTTGCTCAGAACTTTTATCTTTCAGTCATTATGGTTTTGATCTGATGTCAACCAAACACCAATGTGATTGTATTTATATTCACATATTCTATAATCATATACTGGTACTCAATACATGTTAACTTCTCATACTCAACTCAACACTTCTGTTGACATAGTGGGAGTTTTAAAAACCGTCTTTTAAAAACAAAAATCCACTCTTTCCTAGTACTTTAATGGTTGTTGTTGTTGTTGTTGTTGTTTCCTTCACAGGTTTTGTGTATCATAACAGCGCCTGTCACCATCATTATTCGCAGTCAGCAGGACGCAGTCTTTGGGTTTGCTGCCCTCACAGTCGTCTTCTGCTCAACCATCACGCTGATTTTAATATTCGCTCCAAAGGTGAGCTCTCATAAAATATTACCATAAATAGCTTTGCAGACTTTCTACAAAACTGTCATGGAAATGTTTATGTGAAAATGAAAATAGAAATATGCTTTTATAAACTACGAAGGTAAAGGGCCAAAATAAGGAAATGCTGCATGGAAGAAGATAGGTATTGACATTCCTATTGAATGAAATTAGGTCCTTGAGAGAAACATCCACTAGGTAAACAGGGCACAGAAATACAAAGCAAATGAAACATGTTTTGGAATATCTTAATAAATACATGGACTCACAATTACTACTGAATTCTGAATTCTGAAACAGAACTCAGATTTGGACCGTACATCTTTGAGATTCAAATTGTTGACACAAAAACTGTTTGGTCGATGGTGGCTTTTTGTGCTGAACAAATACAGAGCACCGTTTGTTGTTTTTGAATTGAGCTGTTCAATTAGCACCTTGCAAGCATCTTGTAGCTTCAAGAATTATCAGAAGTCCTATGGGGATCATGTGCTCGGCATGTTGACTTGGCCCAGATACAGGATGCCTGTGCTGGCAGTATGGTTGTTAAGTCTTGAGGCTACTGTAGCGGTTATTGAGCTCGATGATAAGGAAGTGTCTTTCTCACCGCTGGGCTCTCGTCAAGTCCAAGCCAAGAGTGGGTAATTCAGAGAAGAGATTATCATGTAATGTGCCTAGGAGAACAGAGCACTGACTCAAACTTAATGTTGCAGAGTACTCTCAAAGGTGGCTAGAGAATAAATTGACTTACATATCATTGCCTTGGTGCCCCTGGTCATTGCCTTGATGCCCCTGGTCATTGCCTTGGTGCCCCTGATTATTGCCTTGGTGCCCCTGGTTATTGCCTTGGTGCCCCTGGCCATTGCCTTGGTGCCCCTGGTCATTGCCTCGGTGCCCCTGGTCATTGCCAGAACAAAGTTCCTGCCCTGAAAAAAGAAAGGCTGACAGCATTATTCTTTAACCTGGTTTCCTTCTTTCATCAGATGCTTTACATTATAAAAAACCCGGATGGGATGTACACGAAAAACATGCCCGGTATCGCCGCACCCAGCAGGGAAGATGAAGAGAAACACCAACGATTATCAGCAGATAACATAGAGATTAAACGACAAATAGCAGAGGTGAGTATGAAAGACTAGGTGCCGATTTCACGAAGCCTTACGATCGATCGTAACTTGAGTTACGAAGGATAACCCATCGTATCCTACATAGGGCTGCAATGCATCATAAGTAAACTCATCGTAAATTACAACCAATCGTAAGACTGTTGATGTATTGTAGCCCTATGGGGTAGGCCCCATACGATGGGTTATCTTTTGTAACTGGAGTTACGATATATTGTAAGGGCTTTGTGGAATCCAGCCTTGGTATATGACACCAGTCCAGCCATACCGGGGCTTTACACTCCTACACGTTTCCAATAAAACTTCACACCATTCCCAGATTTAGATGCTCATTGATTGGACTGATAATTGAGTGTCTTGAAAATATGCAGGTGCTTTTCTTTTGGATATGAAATTTTGGGACACATTTTGGAATTTCAGATTGAATAATGCATTGTTTTTTTGTTTGTCCGTGTAAATAGAGAGAAAGACGGATACGTCATTTAACAGAGCTCATAGCACAGCGTTCCAAGACCATCCATCCACAGACCACTGACCCTATCAAGCTCCAGCAACGCAGCCCAACGGCGACACGTCGGTCACGCACCTCCCTGGGTACTGACAAGCTCACCCCGCCCACCATGTCTTGTGAGGACAGTGCGTTTGTCTCAGTGGGTGTGGCCAGCTCCGCCTTGTCGGCCTCGCTACCCAGAGGCCAGAGGAACTCGGCAGCCTCTGAGGAAGAGTTCTCAGAGACGTATATTTGACGCCAGAAGCCACAATGGATCCCTCTTCAGACGGTTGTTGCTGAGGAAGACGAAGACTTTGATAAGACTGACTAACCAGACACAAACCGGAACCAGACTATTATATATATAAACATATGTATAAATATATATATATATCCTGCAGACTACTTTTATACATGTAATATGTGAATATTGTGGAACTTGAAACTCGTCAAACACTTCAAAGTGCTTTCCATTCGAGGGAGGGTGTATTTTGTTACCCTCTCCAAAAATGTTCAGAAGAAAAGGGAAAAGGTGACCAGAGACTTCTGTTGGATTTCACCCACCTGGAAAAAGGAGAGCCCCAGCCTTCTGCTTCATCATTATTTGCCATTGCATAGTTAAATTAAGCTGTTCTTGTCCCAGGGGGTTGACTATAGGTTGCTTGTGCTGGTGGAAGTTCAAGGGAGTTCAAGCCCCTCTGAAGAGCGAGTGGACATTTTCTGCTTGGACATCACCAAAGACTAAGTGTTGAAACCCTAAAAGAGGGTACACTCATAGTGATTTTCCAGTACTCATACTCATGTTTTCCTTTATATAAAGCCAGAAAGTCCTGAATGCTTGCAAGCCCTGATGAGAGGACAGTGGAGAACTTTTAGCCAACATGAAGACCTCGTGTTTGCTGGAAAGTTTAGAAAGTCAAGCCTGACAGTGTTTCAGAGAAAACAGTCCAGCGTTGTGGTCCATCCATCAAGTATCAAGAACCCTTCCACTATTGAAAGAGTATTTCCAACACCTCTCCGATGGATTCTATCCTGTGATTGGACAAGCTTCTATTACACCACTATCTGCAACATCAGCCATTCTATATGCATAGCCACCAGTAGACTATCCCATGGCAACCATCAAACTGCAGGGTAACCAGTCTGGCATGCAGAAGTCATGGGTGCAAACTCACTGCTTTCACTCATGTTAATAATAAGTTGCCTGGGTGGAATAGTTTTACTATAGCATTAGTTAGCAGTCAGTATTCATGTACTATCCCCCGGTCAACACCATTTCATGGCAGCTGGGTGTGTGAATATGCCAAAGAGTTGACACTAGAAGATGATGAGAATAAATGTGAAGTAGCTCAGAGGAAGAATTAGACAAGATCATGAATAGTATTGAGAAGGATTCTAGGTGGTATATCATTCATGCCAACAATTTTTCAGGAAGATCTTTTTTGTACATCTATATTTTATTTAGCTCTCAAACTCTGCAAACTTAATCTTTATTTTGTGTCATGTATAGACCCTTTGGGCTAAGTATCTGTTTTAAATGCCTTTCTTTTCCTAACTGGTTTCACAAACTTATGGGAATTTTAGAAGTAGTCAGTTTGAAAATTGCTACCATCAGTTTCCCACTCTTTTCAGAAAAACAAATCTGTATAAACTTGGATACAATCTTTGATGACAGAAAAATTAATTTTATTGTGGTAAGTTGTTTGAGAGGGCCAATTTTTTCGAACCAATTCATAACAATCCCCTTTTCCCACTTTCTTCTCAGTAATTTTTTTATAGCGGGTTTTTTTATGGTTAACCAATTCATGAGACACTAATTATCTTTTTAATTCATTAAATTCATGAATCAAATAAAAAAATGCCTCTGAAAACAAAAAAGTTTATAAGTGTGGTAAATTCTGCTTGTCTCACATTTGGAACAAAACTTAATTTATGTCTTTCAGTATTCAGATCATTTTCACGAATAAAATTAGCCTAGCTGACCTTAAAACTGTAAATATAAATATATATAAATATATATATTTCAAGAAACTTCAAGCAGGTTTTTATCATCATTTTGAGTTTTGCTGTATAGGACTTTTGCCCAATGAATGAAATCCACTCACTGTGGCTGGGGAGCGGGGCTGGATCAGAAGGATAAAGGATTTAATAAATGGAGTCTGTGACAAGATGTAATAGCAAGTCAACATCAGTGTGCTGCTGTGCATTTCTATTTATACCAACTTCTGGAAAAAGTTACTCGACTTAGCCAGTAATTCTACCATCTAGCTTGGGAACCTCCAAAGGTCCATCATTAATTAAAAGCAGGTAGGGCTGTACCAACAATGTTTCAGAATACTTTGGTAATGCTGTACCAAAGCAATATTTATACAGCAATATGAATATCAAAATGGGAAGAACAGTAATAAAGAACTTTGATGTCATTCATCAAGCCGATGATCGGATGTTATAACTGTCTTGTAGTTGACCATTGTGAAAGTGTTACTCCCCCAGAATGAGGGAAGAGGTATCGAGGAATGCTTCATAAAATCAGACCTCTTGGGAACTGAAGAAGTAGGAGAATAAAGGTAATCAATATTGCTAATGAGGGGTATGAAGTGAAAGCCCAAAGACATTAAATTTATTTGTTATCTAAATCTTACTTCAAAATCTTCCTCTCAGATTAAATGTTGTGAATTGGAGAGGGGATATGTTACTGGAAGGATTATTTAAATTTTCTTGCCTCAAAAATAATAATTTATTACTTTTTAAAGTTTTTAAGCAATTATTGTCTTCTTTTAAGATATTAATTTCGAAAATTTTTCCTGTATAGATTTATATGCATAGTGGTTCCAATAAACAGTACATGCCAATATGGAAGGATTCTCTTCATTACAAATTTTAATCACCTACAGAAATGTGTATATCATGCAGTTATGAAAGACACCCGCATTTAGAAGCTTGGGGAACAGGCTGTAATGTAAAAGGGGCAGTGCCCTGTTCATGTGACACACCCCTTTTATTCTGGAGTTAGTTGTTATTGTTGGACGGTGGGTTGGTTGGTAGACTTGTTGGTCTTTTTGTCAGTTGGTCTGTCATGGTCGGTCGTAGGTGTCTCATGCTGGTGTGGATTTACCTGGGTAACCAAACCTAACTGAAGTTAGGTCGATCTTCTCCATTGCCTTCATCCACATAATGCTCTTTCATTTTCAAGTCAATCCCGTGTAGTGGTCGTAGTGTAGTAAGCCATTGAGACTATAGTGACGTCACCATTTTTATGAAGTCAATTCAAACGGCTCTGAATAATTATTTAAACGATTGGTGTCATTTTGAAACGATTCCAGAGGAAATAAAGATGAACTCCGAGCTTGCAATTGTCTGAATACAGATCAGTTGTTTGCAGTTTTTGCTGCGTTTTATGATGTCTACCACTATTGTATACAGTTCGTGTTGTGTAATATTTGATGTAATACTGAAGGTCTCCTTCAATGAAAATAGTCAAATTCCGTTAAACCTGAAACTCAACTTACATTTCTTTTTGGGCGTCAATTTTTGATCGT
Organism: Astropecten irregularis; assembly: GCA_963971285.1. Classification (NCBI taxonomy): domain Eukaryota; kingdom Metazoa; phylum Echinodermata; class Asteroidea; order Paxillosida; family Astropectinidae; genus Astropecten; species Astropecten irregularis. The sequence goes on along the minus strand of OZ020260.1, from coordinate 14,906,851 downwards.
TCTTTAATGGCACAATGTGGCACCACAGTAGGGCCTAACTTAAGACAAATCCCCAACCCTCAAAATCTTATTTTCAAAAGGCTTTACTTACTCTTGAGAAAATTGATAGAATGAAACTACACGTATCAGCACAATTTGAGCCGTCAACGGAATGAACTTACTCGTTTCTATGGTAACCGTTTCCGGCCGGCTGTTGGCTTACGACCAGTTTTTCTTCAGTTTTCGACGAAGAGAAATTAAAACAATTTATTTATTGTCCCTTGTGTCAATTTATTAACAAAATAAGCCCAGATATTTCAAAACTTCGTTCTTTATAAAGGTTACATTAAAAGGAGCCGGTTGAGACCACTGATCTTCACTGAATGACAATGAGCGCGCGAACTTTCTGGATGAGGAGGGCGTTGAGGGCGGGCTTCTTGGCGGGAGTCCGAGAGATGATGCGCAGGTAGTTACGGCTACAAAGGCTTTCACATCATGGGAAACAACTAACGGACAAACAAATAAATAGACAACAAACAGACAATCCCTCCCCCTAAAAAAAATAATAAAGATTAACAAAAATAATAAAAATAGAAATTCGTTTGGGCAATCATTTTGCCGTCAATACTATAGCATCATAATTATGCTCCCTTCAATTTTAGGCCTACATGTTTTGTGCGCTTTGAAAAGTACAGCTTTTATTATATCAATTACAGTGTGTTAGGTAATCCGCGGATCATAACGTACCTAATAAGCATGAATACGTAATAATATTGCATTTTTTAGTCGTTCCGCTCATTGACCGTGCCAAACTTCACACATTACTGAATGAGTCTACCGCCCTCTCTTCTTTACAATCTGGGCCACCGTTACTCACGGGTACCAAGTACTTCTCGCGCAATTGTAATGAAGAGGGACGGGAAACCAGCGGTGAAGTGGTTGTGCTGATACTACAACCACTTGGCGGTAGGCTTGTCATAATTTATTCTGATGTCACCATCAAGATTGATGCCGACCATAGAGATATATACTAAGCTATTAGTATGTATCTCTATGATGCCGACTTACTGCAAATATCACGACCTCAGCCGCTGGCGTTTATATACCCCAAAATAATTTTTACCTTCAAAATAACCAGTTTTGATGGATTGTATTCTACAGTTGATCAAATATAATTGATAAAGATAGTTGAAAATCTTTGCAAATTAGCGATTCAATTATGTAAATCGAGGATGATTGTTCGAAGAGGCTCATAAACTTCAAGAAGTTGGCCTACGAGTGTGAAAGAAAACTCCCATGGACTAAGATACGTTTTCTCATGCAGAAACAGATTTTAATTAATGTTAAATTTGCAACATGACAGGCACAAATAAAGATGACCTAGAAAACAGTTCAAGAAATAGTTTTAAAAGTGAAATGGTCTTTATACATGTAGCTTCAAAGTATCATAGTATAGCTGAGTTTCAATTAATTAAGAAATTTGGTCGCAGAACTTTTGATTGCCATTTCATTTTTCTGTCGGGAAATTAACAATCTGGGTTCAAACATTGTGTGGCATGATGATGTAATTAATATGCAGATAAGGGGATAATTTTCTGAGATTTTGTTTGAATTATCCTTGTCGATTATTCGAAAGGCTACAATGTCCCTAATAGAGTAAGGGCTATTGAACTCTGAATAAGGGTTACCTCGAACGGGGGACCGAAAATTTGAGGGGAAAATGAAGATCGACACGTGGGTAGCGCGTTAATTATGCATTGACCTTATGACCTTGCAATAAATTATGATAATATATGCCTTGCGCGGTTGTGATTTAACCTCAAGTCAGGTTTCACTTGGTTAAGATGGCTGACACTTCCTGCGATATTTATGTCTGAAAATTCACACCGTCCTGTCTTGCAGCTGAAGAGAATTTCGAAGAATGACCAAAACGACGAAATCCGCGGTATGAAATGTGGACGAACGGGTGCAATTAGCGTAGTTACAACGCCTCGCCGACTGGCGAGCAGGCCGCCATTTTCTGGATTTATCCGAGGCCGATCAGAAGAGGTTGTCCACCATCAGCAGGGGTAGAGAAAAGTCAGCTCAGAGTAAAATAAAAAAACGGGGATCGAACGAGTTTCTGCGCTGTGGGGCCATCTGCACCATGCTGTAGCATACCATGGGCCAGCAACATGGCAAAGCTGACCAGGCATCGAAAGAAACAGCGGCCGTAGTTCAGGCCCCGTCGGCCCATCACAGTAGCAGGAGACACTCGGGCAGTGGTCGGGGTCCTAGCAGCAGCAGCAGTAGCAAGCCGTTCAAGCAACATGGAGACGGACGTAGAGGGGTGGAACACAGGATCCCACCAGATGGCAGATATAAAGGTATACACCCTGAAATATTTACAATTCATTTAGGTTTGATAACAATTGATAATATCATATAAAAAGGAAACCAAAGTTAGTGACACGGCTCAAGATCTAGAGCTTCAAAATGAAGCTCATGTGAAACTAAACTGCTTCCCTGTGAGACTGACTGTGAGCCTTCTACTTTCTTAGTTCCAACTACATTTTTTTGTTCTGTGACCTTCAAGGACAAGATGCCATTACGCTATGGATTTTTAATAGACAATAGGGCTCCGCGCTCGAGCTATTTATAGAGCACGCCCTTTATATCAACAGCTATGATGTTCAGACAAATTTCACAATGTTTACGTGTAAGTTGGGTAGTCCTATATGACGTATGACTTGTTTGTCCGAATATCTGAGTATGACGTCACAAGTGCGGAGTCCTATTGATACAGTTTTTGTGAAACACTGTGCACAGCATTTTTTCTTTGCCTTTAGATTATGAATATGACTTTATGAGCTCACATAGGACCCTCTAACTAGAAATTAATGTAGCTATAGCTATGGATTCAATGACAATGTGTAGATGAATAGCCGGGAAGAATTCCATCACTTGTGCACAAACATATGGGACCGTCAGAGGGCGTTATGAGAAAAATGGCTACCGCTGCATTCAAAGTGGATTTAACCCTATTTTTGTAATGGCCATCAGTGGTATTCTTTCCGAATAACCTAATATCTCTGCATTAATTAACCATTTTGGCATTGACTAGAGTATATAAAGTGAGCTAGGACGACCGATATATAAACCCTGATAATACAACGTCATCTTTCAATGTACTAATTAAGGCCAAGAAAACCACAGTAAATCCAGGACGTGTGACATAACATGTATGACTCACTGGGCCTGGTGTTTCTCAAACTCATGTAGCCCGGAGGCATTAAAAAGACTGTCAGTGCAGAAATCATATTATATATGTCCTAAGAAATTAATAGCAATTTTATTGAGTCCGAGCGCTGACTGTGGCCATTTGAAACTTCCTGTGCTGACTTTACTATGCAATGGCTATTGAATAACGTGTAGCTAATATGTTACACGTTACACGTTAGCTGTATGCATGAAGCATTACCTATCAGAGTTTTGTTTTCCTGCTGGTTGTCTTGAGTCACAGGTTTTTTACATGTAGCCGAAATGACCACTGGCTAAAACAGATTTACAGTACTTAAATGTAAAAAAAATAAATTAAATTAAATTAGAAGTTCAGCAATTTGTCATTCACATTGTGCTCGATTACATGGTTGGCATAGCATTATTTATATATGCCCTTCATCTTTCACTCCTTTGGTCCTAAGTTCAAATCCCACCAATGACTCTAGTGGATTGGCTGGTCACTCTTGACTTGATCACTGTAGATCATTGATACATTCCCCAGGTTATTTTAACTTGCGTCTACATAATTAGACAAAAGGGGAAGAGAAAAAAAAATTCCTTCCTTGTCTTTCCCATGGTTCCCCAGGCACAGCAATGATGAATGTATAGTAAATGTGTTTCTAAATAATCTATTGCTTCATACCATAGTTCTAAATATTATAAACAATCTGCTTATATGGTTTCTATGCCAGTCAACATTCGGTTTCACATGTACTTAACCTAGACAGATGACCTTTAGCAGGCTATTGCCAGCGTTCATTGCGTAAGATTAATTTTATTATTAAGAAGATAAACACTTAAAATTCACCGAAATTTGTTGTTTTGCCCTTTGTGATAAAAACCGTTGAGAACATAATATATTTTTATTTTTTATTTGTGTGTGTGCAATGAACCTGCACTGGTCTAGAAAAACAACAACAGTTTACCTGTGTACATACATGTACATGTAGGCTCTTATCTACTGTGGTTTTGTTTTGGAGGTTTCAGATGAGCCTTGCATTGTGTGGGAGTGTTTTTATTTTGTGACTAAACCTGGCGTTATCCTAGCAGTTAACATGAATCTATAGCCCATTTCCGCATATCAAAGCTTACATTACTCATATAAACCTAATGTTGTTGTTTCGTATAGGCCTACATTCACACTTGTGACATTTATAAATGTCGCGTTGAGTTTGTTTGTCCAGTTAAAATGGTAGAACAACAGGATTTCATTTTTTAAAGAAAGCTACACAGTAAACCTTTCTATAGAAACAACATAGAAAGGTCTCTTGCCCTTTGTCATTTCCTAATTGCACTCTTTCTTTTTGAAAACCAAATCTAGGTCTAGATGGGATCTAGGGATGTAGGGATGTTATAGAATGAACCGTGTCCAGCAGGGGCCAATTTCATAGATGCTTAAACTCAAAAATTGCTTTGACATCAAGAAAAGTCTTCCTTGTTCAAACAGGATTACAACCAAATTTCCATGCGATGTTTACTGTTTTTGACTTGTATTTGGCCATTGTTTGCTGAGCATAACATTCACATGGAGTTTTGTCTGGCATACTGATTTTATTTACCAAGGTTTTTGGTGCTTTTAAGCACATTTTGGTGTTAAAGCAGCTCTATGAAATTGGCCCCTGCTGGTCAGGTTTTTGGAAATTGAGTCTTGCAGTGGCAAGGCGGTCTGGTCTGGAGGATATTGAACTGACCTTTTCCCAGTTGTCCAGCTGGACTTCTGCATCCCGAAAAAATTGATTCAAAATTGGCTGCTGCATTCCACTGGCGTTCCGCAGGCTCTTCCTTTGCTAATTACAGGGAGACACACCGGTAACCTGCCTCAAGACATGCCCTGCCTCAATCATACAAAACATTTCGCTCATCTTTTTTTTTTTGTATTCCGAAAAGAAATTATCTCCCTTGTACTGCTCATTGTGGATTGATTTTTTCTTTCTCTAAATTGCTGAAGGCTTTTACATAATATAGCTTGTTTCGCCTTAGGGGAAAAAAGATGTGTGACTTTACTGATACAAGAGGCGATGAGGTTCATGTACATGTACATGTACAGTAGGCCTACATGCAGTGTACAATATGTGATGTGATCTGGGAAAACCCTTCACATGGTGATTTTTTTCAGTTTTCAGTTATGTACATCAAATTAAAGTGGAAGTCTTGTTCTTTCCAAAACTGCTTTATTTATAATTATAGGATGTCCACAAGTCAGGTTATGCTCCCATGAAGTTCGGGAAACTGGTTCGCCTCATTTTGAGAAATAAAGCTTTAAAGTATAAAAGGAATACTTCTCATAACCAGGACAATTTCACTGATTGACAGAACCTTTATAACAGCTGTAATAACATTATACAACCACTTTGGGGAGGTTTGGGTAGAATCGTACCGATATGTATCTGTTAAAAAGTATAAAACCCACATTCTTGTGTCCGGCAACGCCTACAACCTTCCTTTTTAGGGGCGTGGTCCCCTTTTACCATAAGAGGGAGGCCAAGTAAAGCATTATAAGTTTAATAATAACTGTGAGTGTAGTGTTGGAAATGCAATTTGTATGAGTTTGATTGATTTAATTTGATGGACTTTAGTGTTTGAGTCACTCTGACGTTCCTCATGATGGGGGCACACACCTAACATCAACTCGTACGCTGTCCAACTCGTACACCGACAAACTCGTACGCCGACCAATGAAATGACTTTTCTTCTCAATTTGAAGGATTAAAAAAAAACTAATAAAAAAGCGACCAGCCCCTCAAAAAAAAAATTGATTTAATTATTTGAGTGGCGTACGAGTTGGTCAGCGTACGAGTTGGTTTGCGTACGAGTTGGTCGGCGTATGAGTTGACAGCGTACGAGTTGACCAAACAGTGTACGAGTTGATTGGCGTACGAGTTGACCTACCAGTATAGTAGAAGGACTTCCGTAGTACAACAATTTGTTATTATTAATAGTCAACATTTTTGATAGGCTGATTGGGCCAAAGCCTGAGGGATATAAACAAAGAAAAATTGAACACTACTAGATTTCAATTTTGGACCCAAACAAACCTCGATCGTGGTGATATTCATCTAAACCAGCCTCGCTTATCACGTCAACATGATCACTAGCGGTAGCCTAACGTTAGTACTATAACTATCGTTGCGCGTTGACGGTATCCCCATCATGTTTTATAAAAAATCTCTTCACATCTGAATGATCACTAGCATCTCTAGCTGTGAAATAATCAGCTATGGCCTCTTTCAAAGCTTGATCATCTAAGAACTGCAAATTCAGCCTTCTATTCTCATCCAATTCCAAACAAGCAGCAACTTTTGTCGTACATTTTCGACTCCGAGTCCGTGGAGGCCGCCATCTTGGATCGCAAGTCCAACACGCAAACGGAGCTCGCACTCCGTCGTTCAAACTTACTTTATAAGTTCAGAACATCTCAAAGTTATCACCAAACCACAGTTCATGAGTCACAAAATATCCCCATTTTTCTATGAGCACCAAATGTAGAAAATATAGCGATAAAACTACTGGGGAATTCATGTAAAAATAGAAGCAGCTGAGCGAGGTGTCGAAAAACTTGGTCGCAAGGTCAGTCAGACATACAGCATTGAACGTGCACAAAAAACCCTCGCTGTGTGTCATGTAATAATACACACGAACGCGGATTGATAATAACCTTGTTCAACAGTGATTAGGCTTTATTTTGGTGTATGATTCAGGCATATGTACGATAAAGTACCGTGGAGTTATGATCGCTGTTGCGCATGTAAGTATACGGCCGCCGCTGTCCTTTCCAAACAAAATGGCGGATACCAAAAATAATTACGGCGTTGAATCACCCGTCATCATAAAACTACATTTTGTATAAAACAGTATGATTTTGCACTAGAAATTCTACGAAATGATAATTTGGATATTAATGAACAAACCTGGGTCAAAAAATGAAATTGTCAAAAAAAATTCTTTTGGGACTATTTTTCGATTTTCTCAAAATCGGGTTCGGCGACATCCGACGGGTTTTCCCAGATCGCATCACATATATGCATTCATTGTGTATTAATTAATGTGGTGGTTGTATTCCTTGCAGCTACATGTACATCAGTGTAGTCTGTGTACATGTTGCAATTAATTTCCAATCATCCCATCGCTGTGTAATGTGTAGTCCTGAGGGAGGTTAGGTATGTCTGGCACCGATCAATTTGCTAATCTTCCTGCGATTCTTCTGATCTGACCTGCGTCACACAGTGAACTACACCTAAGAGGCTGAGAGGGAATCTGGATGGCACATCACTTGATGCAATCATCACATCCGTCCACAAGCCAGTATCATACCACTTCTCTGCCTTTGATAAAGATCCTGATAGGATCGAAACGTGTCAGGCCCTCCTAACTTTATGCATTTAGGCTACTGTTTTATTATTCTTTTTTTTTGTGAAGGGGGGGGGGGAGTACACGTACATGATCCACTTACATGTAAATTAAAGTCTTGCTTTCAATTTCTGGTGATCTTTGTTTTCTAAAATTATCAGAAAGGTGTTTGACTCATATAGGCCTAATGGCCACATGAGATCTACATACACAATGTGATCTAAATTTGAATTCACAGTCTATCATAATTATGAGCCTGAGGAGCCATAATGTTCAGGTAAAGGGTTGGACTTTATTCTCTGCGGCAGTAGACACCAAAACCAGTTCCTTTCATATCGCACAATTTTTTTTTTTTGTCTTCTTATTCTTTACCAATTTTTTTTTCTGAACTACTTCCTGTTTTGTAAGTTTTGCAAACACCAATACACTGTACAGTGTACTATACATGAGTCTATGTATAGGCCGGTTGTTGGGTGGTGTATTTTCATTTGATATTTGAGCTGATCGTTGGACTTCTCATTCCTACAGGAAGTCAATGAATTTCCAGAAAATTGCAAACATCTGATATGATCCAGGCCAATGTCTTTGTGATGCTTACAAAACCAGAAAATCAAATCCTGTGCTGAAACTACAGTGTGTAGATCCTATTTCATGGATTATTTGTTTACAAAGATTTTGGAGTGTGTTGTTGAGAATTTCTGCCTGTCTGAACTGGCATGGAAATTTGAGGCTTAACCTGTGTTAACTGAAGCGAAGAATGATGTTCATGTATTACCGTGTGCAGAATTCTAATAAGCTGTGCAAGTTAAGCAAAACTGGGCCCTGTGCAAGATGTGTAATGTCGTACATATACACAAATATCTTTTAATAAATATGAACTTCATTTAATTGTTCAGAATACAACACCCAGGAATGTTCTGCACATTCATGGGATTGTAAAAGAGTAAAAAGACCATAACAGTTTTATTTCCTTTGGTTCAAATAAAGATCTCAAACAAGTCTGTACATGTCGTACAGTATGACCTGTATGTGTACATGGGTCATTCCACCAGGTTGCGGTGTGATACAGAACTGTATTTGTGACAGCGTCCATGTTGTGTCCATGAACTTTCAACATCCATTACACTAGTGTCTGTTATAAGTGTGTCCTAATTACATATGTCATACCAGTGTCTTTTCCCATTAAATGTGCAGATTGATTTGAACCCTGATTTGAAAAGCAGCTGTTGATGTGTACTCATTTACATGTATATGGAAAGGATAATGGATGGTACAAGGTAATGGAAGGAATAAGGACATCGTCATGAATCGTGTCCCAAAGATAGAGGACTGACCTACATACAATGATACATCACATTCTGTATGCATGACATGCCAAACCCTTGATATACAGGCCCTATCACACACTGTGTTGCACATTATGTGGGCAACATTATTCATAAATACCTTGGTCATGTTGATATTGCTGGGCTTGTGGTATTCCTGGGTTCATGCCTCGTCACCAGGGTGATTCAAGGAGATAAAAGCCACAGGAAAAATTGTGGACAAGTGCGGTGTTCAGTTACATGTACACGTACAGTACAAATACATTATGTATGTTATGCAGTAAAGAGGCATTTAATACTGAAATTGTACTGTGTTACATTTATGCCTACATAATTTGTGAACATTTGTAGGGATTATAACTTTATTCTTTCAAACTAGTCGTCCACCGGGCTAGTCTCCTGTACATTTACATACATCATTAACCCTCTCTAATACTGTATATGATATGCCCAGTAGGCCAAACTGAACCATTGAACCCACATAATCATCATGACTGGTCTCTATGGCCAGTCCTGAGTCCATTGCAAATTGTAATCTACATGTATCCATGTTGTACAATCTTTTTAAATAATGTACACTGTATGTGTATTGGAAAATGGCCCCCTCTGCGGGTTGTGCACAGAGCCATTGACTCTTTGAAGCTACTACTAGTACTAGGGTACATACATACAAGCTGTGTGCATATATGTCATAATAGACATTGTACAGTCATTTAAACCAGATGGTGATCCACTGATAATATTCAGATAACTCAATATTATACATACTCCAAAAAGACTAAGGGAAGCCATTTTTGATTCTATATTTCGTTCTTTATTCAGAACATCTTCAGGAACCTTCATTCCTGAAGATGTTCTGAATAAAGAACGAAATATAGAACCAAAAATGGCTTCCCTTAGTCTTTTTGGAGTATGTATAATATTGAGGTACAGTCATTTGATTGGGATAATCGTCCTATCATCCTATGGTTGGTCAGCTTCCTATCAGTGCATCTCTATGGCTTTTCACTTTCCCATCATACTGTGTCATTGCTTCAGCTCGGCCATTTCACTTCCTGACAAAATGATCTGACTATGGAAGTGTCATTGCGATAAAAAACAAGCCTAAAGTACCAGAGTGCTCTGCAGTTTAAGCTCCCAACATCCTGTCTGTGTGGATTGTGTTGAGTGATCAGATATTTATTAAAAAAACCTCACAGGTACATGTATGGTAGTGGCAGTGTAGAGTATAGGCCTATCCGCCTATAGTATGCATTATGTGCGGTACATGCAATTTCACACATTACATTTACAGTTGTACCTATTCTATTTGTTACAAGTTTTATCCAAACTTCTCAATCATTTTCCAGGCAGTTGATATTTGACAAAAGTCTGAAGGCTTGCAGTAATAACATTTGGAATTTAAAAAATAATAAAATGGAAAATAGGCCTACATGTAGGCCCAGGTAATGCCAAGTTAAAGAATTCCATTGTTACATTTGATGCAATCCAAACAAGTGACTGAGTCGACCGATTGAAAAGCGATCCTTACACATTGGATGGTTGCTTGGTAGGGGCCCTCGTGAGTTTACAACAGGCCAACAATACATACCCCTACCCCATACCGTCTTTACGACTGGCCTACAAACATACCGTCTCTTAAAAGCAAAACTGTTTTCTTGCATCAAATGTATGTATGTTGGAGATCATTTGGTTTTTGTGCATGCATTCCTTATATTTTCATGGGCATTTGCTTCCGCACCCCCTTATCTCACATCCCGCCTGTAGATTCTATTTGCACTTTGTATCAGTGACTAGTGCGTGGGAAAATCCCAAGGAATTGTCACAAGGTCAATGGGATTTGTGCTGGTGCTTTTAAAGGATTCCTGGTTGTGCATAAGTCAATCAAGCACATTCTATGCATAAACTGTGTACGATGAATTCAGTTATTTATACACTAAATGGCAAGTCTCCTTTGAAAAGCAAGATAAGGTGGTCGTTGTATGTCTTTACCAAATAAGCCGCTTTTCATGCACAAGTTTTCAGGGATCTACAGTATCAGGGAAAATTGAAACAAACTGAAAGTGAAAACTTGATATTTGAGATGGTTTGGCAAACAAATTGGCCCACTGGTTGACTGAAGGGCAGGCATATTTACATGTACAGTGATGGACTAATAGAGAAGTAAGATTCCTTGTAAGATTGTGTCAACTTTTTTTGCGCAGGTCAATTGGCCCACAGCCACTTGATACAAGTTTGTGTGACATCACAGTTTTGCTCATGAATATGGAAATTCTAATTTACATACACCTGTATACCTGTGCAAACTAGAAAGTCTTTCACATGTATTACACAACAGCTGTGATATTGGCTAAAAGTTACTGATGTTATAGAAGAACTGGTACTGGTATATATTGTTCGCATTTTAGTAATACTTATTCCTTAACCTTTATACAGGCTTGTATACTGCACACCTATCACAATGGACCTCGACTTTCTTGTTGAATGTGAATAAAACTATTAAAAGGAAGTGTAAGCATTGTAATGTACATGTACATGTACCTGATCTTTTGTGTGCAGTGTGCTGACATGTAATCCGTGCATGCAGCTGGGTTTTTCCCTTATTGAGTAAACAAGCTCCATACAATCTACTGCAATACAATCTTGGTTAGTTCTAGGATTAATTTTATTTGATCATGATGAAATATTTCCTCTACTAAATGCAAATAATGCATTTCTTTGAATTCAGCATCCAAAATGGGAAAATACGTTGCGCATTGAATTTAGGAGTCGAGTCATCAAAAGTACAAAATGTGAATAGAATGGTTCTTATGGCCTATAATGGTAAGAAACTTTTGCAGTTTTGTTGATGCTGCAAAGTGCAAACATTCCCATTTGTATCATGTATCTATTTTTACATGTGATACATGTTTGTGGCTTGAAAATTGATAACTAGTGTTATTTATCCTGGCCAATGCAGAAAGCACGACCCTCCCAGATTAAAAATAGATATCATCCAATTAGGATGAAATGTGATTTGACTAAGTCTATGTACACGTATACAGTGCATGGTTTGACAATGTCAACATACTCAGCATATTTATTTGATTATCTATAAACCATATATAACACGTACATCTGCATACTAAGAATATACACTGCACATGAACATGCACATTGTACACTGTATTAAGTGTATAATTTTTGAATTGTTTTTAAATAATTTGTTTTCAGTTCTCACGCATACAAAGTGATACAGTGTACTTGTTTCTTGATTGTATTTAATAGTAATGGCTAACAATGCAATTTTCCTTTCAAGAATTGGAAAAAGAACATCGATTTCATCAGAAAGAAATTTGCTTTAAAAACACTGGCATGTCATGTCACCTCGCCCCCACCCCCTATGCCCTACCCCCTACCCCTTACCACCTACCCCACCCCAAACGAAATGAAACAGTCTTATTGTACTCAAGTGTACAGTGTACATCTCTCCCATTCCCATGATTTGAACACTTGCACGAACACGAACACACACAATGTAACATCCAGTGCCTTTTCCCGATCGAGCCAGGCTCTGGACCATAAAGTTAAGCCTAGCTGCTAGGCTTGGCTTGATAGAAATCCCCCCTCCCCCCCCCACCCCCTCCCCCCTCCCCCCAGCTGAGGTTTGACAGTCCAACGCTGAAAAGAAAAACCCCTCTCCTCCGATGTACGCTCACTCTTCCCTTGACCCCAGCTTGTCATCAAATCTTAAGGAGAAGGAACAAGAAAAACATACATGTATGAATCATTTATTGATTTTTCCAGTGGACGAGACTAGAGAAAAAAATGTACATCCATGGTTCGTCTAGAGTATGAGTATGGGATGCTGCCTGAATGGTATACACTGTACATGTACATGTAGGGAGGACAGACGTACATGTAGGTCTACATACACTGTACATTGTACAACATACTTAGTAATTTCTTTCTTTGTATTCCCAGTGTACATGTACAGGTCTGCTTTTTTCAAAGTTAAACCTTGAGTTATATCAAGGCTTTGAATTAATGGATGAGTCGACTACTAGTACAATGTACAGTACAGTGCTTAATGACTCCAGACCAATTTCCAGTAGTGCTCTGTTATATTCATGGAACTACTGTACATTCATGTTCATTTTAATATGAATGCTGGTGTATGTATTTTGTTGATGATACATCTCTTGCATTTTAATTTTATATTGAACAAATTATTTAAGGTATTTGTAGCATTCTGTTCTGACCAGGGACACTGAGGCATTTACCAAGAGCACCTGAATACTGACAAGGCACACAAGAAACACTAGGCAATGACTAGGGCCACTGAGGCAGTGAACATTCATAGAATTGACCAAAATAATAAACAGTGAGGGCACCATCTGCCTGTTTTCATGTCTGATACTCATTGTATAAATGCAGTAATATAATGATTGGAAATGTTTATTACTCATTCAGGTCTGTACTTGTACAGCAATCGCATGTCCCCTTCCTCCATGCCTCAATCAGCCCCTTCCATTCCTCCCTCCCAATTCTTCCTTCCTGAATTATACAGTCCAAATGAATTTCATCCACCCATGGGGGAACGAGCAGCTTCTCAAGAGCCCTATGAAGTAGTTTGGCTAGTAGTAACATCATATGAACAGTAACCATCCTCAGCCATACTTCATGTACATGTATGCTCTTAACAGCGTACCCTAAGGGCAGAAGCTGCAAAGGCTGAATTCAAATATGAAGCACTTGATTTGTAATGTGGTTGTGGAATGTATTTTGTTTCAGTTTGCATACATGTATGAATATGTCTTTCTAAGTTTGGTTTTTGGAACACCATTAGAGAGAAGAATGTGGACCAAAATATCCTGATGTAATATGACTGTACAGCCACCTGTAGGATCTTGTCCATACACACATATGACCCAAGTCACCGGTACCCTCTTTCTCTCCATTTTCCTGCCCATGCGAGGTGTCAGATCCGTATTTAGACCCCTAGACTGGTTCCCTGCCCAACCACTGCAACCAGGATGTGTCAGGAGACCACTGGACAGGTGGACCGGTCACCTGCTAAAGTATGGGTTACCACACGCCCCAGATTGTCCAAACTCACACCAGTGGTGTCCATGCTGACAGGTCTCCTACAAAGTGCTTTGGTTTGACTGCTTTATAGGAGTGTGTGAGAATCTTTGCCTTGTTAATCATGTGGCAATTACACTTACTGAAACTTAAAAGTTTAATTTTCAATTTTATTACTGTAGATGTACTTTTCAGTGCTAAATTGGAAAATTTGAGAGTGGTGAAATAAATGGAAGGGTGCATTTTATCAATATTCTAGTCCATCAATTAAGACGGGATACATCCAGATTCTCATGGATTTTGTTCATGTTGCTAAGTGTGCCGAGAGACTGTAACATAAAACCCAGCATCGATGACTTTCTCATACATTAATCACGATGGCTCACATCATGTCCTCCTTCCCACGGCCTTTCAAATCGTCCCATTTGGAAACACGCCTAGAGTTTCCCTCAATCTACCCTACCTCTCATCTCTCATTGTCATCCATAACTGCCAACAACTGAACAACCAAATACCCTCATGCATGGATCCCCTGACCATGTGACAAATCCTCTTTATCCCCTCTCCCTCTTACCCCCTCCCCTGTCCCCCTCCCTTGCCCATTGGCCATCTGACTCAGTCTCCTGTAAGCAACAGCCAGAGTCAACGTGTAACACTAACTATGAACAAAATAATAAAATAAGATAAGCTCTTGGGAATACCCATACTCACCCCTTGATTGCCAAATTGCTGCAGAGGGGAAAAGAAATGAATCGGACAAGATTTGTCAGGATAATACAGACTGGGGTCTACACATTCTGGACCTGAATCTGTATATGACTCAAAACGCCTGTCACTCATTCATATTGTACATGACAGCTCATCAGACCTACATGTGTACTGCCTTGTTCAATGTTATATTACCGTGTTTTTCATCAGGCATTTTAAAAATAACGAAATAAAATAGTGTTGGGGGATGGCTACACTTAATTGAAGTAGCTAGGGTGTGAAGAGGGTTTGCTTCGATTGGAAGATGAGGCATCAATGTCTTCTACCATTAGGAGATGAGAAGACACAATGAGGGATAGGTTTGGGTTAATAACTGTAGAAGGATGCATTGGGGGTAGGTACAGAGTCATAGTGAAATTGATGCATATTAGGAGGGAGAACTTGTTTGTACTACAGTAATGTACACATGTAGGTATATGTACATTTTTGTGCCTTCATCATTTATGATGTCTGTTGTGTTTTATGAAGACTACACAGTACATGTATGTACAAATGTGTTCCTCAATGTCGACACACTTGTAGACCTTGTGAATCAGTTTGCGGAAACACAATGTACATGTAAGAATCATTCATACATTCGCACTTCTTATTTCGTTCGCACTTCTCGTAAGGTCTCAACGTTTTGACTAGCCTGCTCTAGTCATCATCAGGAAACTACTCAATTTTGTAGTTGCTTGCACAAAAACTCAAAAATCAAAATATAAAAGGCCTTTTTTATGTGTGGAATTTCCGTGACTGCACCTTCAATCTCTCATTGTGAATAATGTACAATGTACATGTATGTGTATGTGTATTCATTTTGAATAAATACTGTTGTTACAGTGCATATTATTAGATTTAACCTTTAACCCTCTATTGTGTTGGGTTTCAGAGTGCATTGACTTTGACGGAGGTGTATCCGTGTCTTTAGGAATACAAGATGCGCTATTAATAAAAACAGCTAGTTCCAACAGGAAGTATACTGTATGTACTTAATACATGTAATAATTTGCATGTACAGGCTTAGATACACCATGTACAGTACATTGACGTGTAGGTGTGTACGGTTCGTACACATATCAGTTTCACATACGCATGTAGGTGCATTCAGTGATACACATTATTTTGAGGATATTTTTGCTTACAAGTACAATGTGCATTCCCATTCTCAGGCATTTTGACTATAAATCTGTGTGCATTCCTGGCTATAATTCTTACACAATGTCCAGTATCCATGTGGTTCTCTGTTCATTCTGTTTGGCGTGGATCCCTAATGAATCTGTTTAATTCCTTAAACTATTTGATAGTACAAGAACATGTACATTGTACACTTGTACAACATTCTGTGAACTGGGGCAGAGTTGAAACTATAAGCCCCAAATTGAAGTTCATTGTACATGTACATAGTAATACATAGCTCCTACATGTACATTGTAGCTAGGCTGTAAATAATAAAAGTCGCTTTCTTTCGTCGGATTTGTTGTTGTTTTGGCTTATTCAAACAAATTCATCAAAAATAGTCATTTGGTCGGTAAAATGTTTGGCTGAATTCCAACCCCAAGGATATATCTTTCTTACCAACCAACCACTCGTGCGTGACTCTTTGGCCAAGTGTAGACTCCTCAACCGAGATATGAGGCATGTTCAAATTTGCCGACGTGCTGTCCGACTTCTCAGATTAAAAAAAAAAAGTAAAAGAGGAAAAAAGAAGAAAAATTGAAAGCAGTGTCCATCGTCGCTCACATACGGTCCGTGTCCATATTGATTTTCTCTTCCCGCATCATATTACAGACTAGGCTGCACTGCGATGCCTCCACGTACATACAGTCAAGCAGAATTTATTCCGTCTGGTGTTCAGGAGTAGATTGGACAAACGTTGGGAAGTAGGGGGAGGGGGAGGGGAGGTTGATGGCTGGACTGGGTGGGTATAAGGATGGCAAAGAGGGAGGGGGGATGGAGGAGAGGGGTTTTTATTTGCCTCGGATTGACCGTGAAAATGGATCTTGGTTGGTTGTGTATGTGATTGCTTGTATGCATCGATGGAGTTATTAAAGGGAAAGTGTGTTTACATGCAGTGGTTGCCTTTAACATTGGTCTCCTGGTCCTAGGCTAGCCAAACAGAACCAACATTGGCACAGAAGGACAACAATGTCTTCCAAAAGTAACAAAATTCCCCAGAAAGACAACATCATCGTCTTCCAAAAATAACAAACGTTGTACACTGTACCTGTTGCATCTTGAGAGACGCTGTACATACAAGTTTTTGTCATCATGAGCCAAGAGATGTTGCTCCTTAAGAGAGTGGGATAGGCCAATGACACAGGTGGCCATGGTTTTTTGCCACTTGTCAAAGGTTTTACAGACTTTATTGTTTGTTTGTTGTTTATTTATTTGTTTGTTTGTTTATTGTATTGCCAATGTCTGGTCAGTAATATCAAGGGTTAGGGTTAGGGTTAGGGTACAGTACACCTGTCACAAGATCTGTTTCTGGGGAGCACGGTCCGTGTATGCACATGAATTATACACATGATACCTGATGAATACCAATTCCTCCCAGCCGGGGGAGACGATTTAAGAAAGATCGGAGCGGTTGTCATGTTACCTGAGACATCCTCACAAGCAGTCCTAAGACGAAGAAACAAAAAACCCTGCATTGCCACTTGCGTTTGCCCTGTCACACGTTGCCAACATGCTTGGCTTCTCTTTGCAGTGTCTAGGGAGCTGAGGAAATCACCTTGTGTATTGTAGGAATTATTCATTACTAGTACTACAGCATTGCTAATGGGTAGGGTCGTTGCCTAGACAGTCAGACACGGGCCATCCACAACCCTTCAGCTGTACATAAGAAATGCAGTGAAAGGGAATACATGTAAATGACTATCTACAGGTACATACATGTACAGGCCAGAAGGGAACTCTGTACATAATTTACAAGAATTGCACAGGAAAGATGATACCTGTGGAACGCCACTATAACAAACACCACTATACCGAACATTTGGCTATGCCGAACATCATCCTTGGCTCCCAATTTATGTGTACAATAGGTGTACATACCCAATATGGTTCTTTAAATCACAATAACGAACGACCACTATAACGAACAGTATCTGTGCATCCCACCATGTTCCTTATATTAAACAGCGTTCCACTGTACATGGAAACACCTGTACATTTACTACTGTACATGTGCGCACGTGTAAAAAAAAACATGTATCATGTACATGAAGCTCTCTGTACATGTAGTGTATGTGTATCTGAAGGCCCCTATAGAAACACGTACAGGATTAGGAATATTATTCTAGTGAGTGACTAATGCTATATATAGATCCAAGTGTCTGTATAGCTGCTCATTGAGGTTTACACTTGTCATCGATAATTAAGTACATGTACATGTAGCATTGGTGAGAGCTGTAGTACATGTCTGTATTGTTACTTCATTAATTGAATGACGCACATAGGCCTACTACTGTGTCACATACATAATGTGTACATTGACTACATTCATTAGTTTGTACATTTTTAGTGCATGCGATGCTGCGATGTAAAACCAATGCATTTAAGAGTGCAATTCCTTATCTTATTCGTCTTTTAAACTACATCTGTCTTATTATTTTACCGGTAATTGTTCTTAAATAAACTCTATTTGTTTTATCCCATTTTACTCATGGAATTTTTTTTCAAATGTATTTATAAATTCTCAATGCAATTCGGCCCTGTGGCCGCGAAGTTAGAATTTGTTAATAAACCAATTTGAATTTGAATGCACAATGCATGTTTTTGAAATGCACGTACACTGTACATGTACAGTAGGCCCCTACATGTGTATAATAAGATTTGTTGGGCAAAATGAAAGGCATTTTGAGGTCAGTTACCGTCCAGTGTTTTATTTAATCAGATTTTCATAGATTCTGTATAATCCATTGACAGCCTGGAGCTAAATCTACACTTGGACCTTAACTGCCTACTTACTGGATTTACTGGCACTAAGCCTTGAAAGACATAGCATTGTCCATATCTTTAGAATAATTTAATGTATTGTGAATATTTATTCATTTGGGGCACCTTGTTCGCTATTAAATTTAATTTGATATTGATTTTATTTTAGGGATACACTGTACGTGTACAAGTATGCGATGTTAAGTGTATGCATACATGTATGGACATGTCAGTGCATGAGTAGTGTACAAGTATAGTGTATGGTAAATGTAGGGCATAGAAGCCTTCATCACATTGAAAACCTTTTTTTTTAGTTCTCAGAATGAGGACAGATTTTAAGTGATGAAGATGTGATCAATGGTGTGCATCAGTTTAATCAATCAAATTTGACAACTTTTATGAATACGAGACGGTTGTGAAGGTTTTAGGCGGTACATGTACATGTAGGTTGGCCTTTCCCTTTATAGAATAGAAAGAGGCTCATTCTTTTGAGAGGAGTGGTGAAATGTAGCCATTTCCTATCTGGATGATTATCTGTAGATGAAATATTACTGACACGCCCTGGCCCCAAATGCCTCCCAGAGGCAGATAGGTGAAATGCTAAACATGAGTGGACATGCTTGGAATCAAAGGGAACCTCTGCTACATGACGTATAGTCCATCAAGCCTTGTATGAACCTGCTCCAAGAATTGAACAAATCTGCTGTAGATTTAGTATGACTGTAGTTTATACCAGCATTGCCCTATTGCCAATGACAGTCACACACAAACATTGAAACAATGTACACATTACATAAACAGCGCCCTCTGTTGTCATAAACATGGGAACTCTGCATCAATTACATGGTCTTGTTAATTACCACCCCTAAATGTACATGGCAAGTCAATTTCCTTCCATTTGTGTTCTCTGGCGCCAGTATGATTACACTGTACATAGCTAGCTGCACAGTAGGTCTACTGTACATCTATGTCTCCACACAAGGTATTAGTTTTCCTGTACCTTTAAAAGAAAAAGTAATAAACGGCGGACAAGGTACAGAGCTTTGTGTGCGGCAGCTGACGGCGGCTTTTGTACCATCCCCCGCCGAGAGAGGCATGTCTTAGGTTCATCAGTTACGAGCCAACTGGGTCCCATTGAAATTCCCCGAGATGAACGGACGTTTGGAACGAAGGAAGAAGCACGCTCAGTTCAGCGTATTGATGACATGGTTTTTTTCTTGCCTCTGTCATTTCATGGTGTATATAACGCCAGGAGTGTGCCATCAATTAGAAGGTTTACAGAACCTGTAGTAGGGTTTGTTCGTTGAGCAATTACACGTGAAGGATGTTGTCTTTCTTCCTTACTTGTCTCCTCCTCCGTTGATAGGATGCGGTAGAGGGCAGGAGAGAAGACAGCACAAGATGATTTGTGAGGAGTCTGAGAGACGACTCTACATTCCCGGAAATTCCAACGTTGTGTCCTAACATTGCCGGCTTGACATCAGATTCCAGCATGATTATTCAAGCTGCTTCAGGCTTTATACAAGACTATACAAAATTAAATTGCCTACAGTTGATAGAAGAGAATGAATGGAAAATGTTTATAAAATTGCCTTTTTGTAGTCTTATTTCCAGGGTCAGTAAATTAATCCACAGAGGAATTGTCGTCTAGTATAGATTTCAAAATCCTGAGCAAAAAATGAAAAACAAAATAGTTCAATATCAATCAAATACAATATTAATATACAACAATAAAATTTAAGGAAACAAATCCTGCTTTAAAATACCTCTCTCTCTCTCAGTGTTGCCCTGTTGGAGACTAACTGCTCTATAATTATATTTACAGGACAATATTTCTAAGAAATCCCTACTTAATAATTTCATAATGCCACTTAAAGGCCACAACCCCTTGTTAGCTATTATGCAGACTCAATCAGTGGAAGTGTCCGACACTGACGAGCATAAGACCTACGTGTGATTCTCCGTTAGACTGTAATCACTCCCATTTCACACCTCTCTCTCCATCCAGGAAATTGTTTTGGCCCGGATCAGGTTTTGAAAAGGTCAAGTGTACTTAGGTTTTTTGTCAAGTTAGTTATAATACTTCCAGTAGCTTATAACGCACTCTGTACTATGTAGTGAGGATCGTGAGGAATGTCTGGGAGAGCTAAGGAATAACTCTGGGGAGGAGGTTGAATAATGAGATTATCTGGCATTTACTCCGTACATGTTTAGACTCCAGGATCCTGTTTATTATTAAACACGCCTGATTGATAATCCTCACACGAGGGCGCTCTTCTGTTCTTCATTCTGAGTTCATTCAGATTAAAGTTTGGCATGAAAATTCTTGAAAGGCGAACAACGAAGATTGTCTTGAGCAAGATTCGAACCTGCGACCTGGACACGGTACCAACACTCTACCAACGTATCCAGCCCTACATATATTTTCTTTATTGTCAAGGCTGGATTTCACAAAGCTCTAAGATTAATCTTAAGATGAGTTTTCAGTATCACCATAGTGATTTTTATTGTGACATCATATGTTGCTTAGCAATTAGGATCAATTCACACTTAAGATCCATCTTAGTGCTTCATGAAATCGGCCCTTTCAAACCTTTGTTGGTTTGCCAGTCACTCTTGGCTATTAACAAATGCCTCTGGATTGAAGTGCACTGAATAAATTTTTAAAATGGAAAAATAGTCAAAAGGAAATTGGCTTGGGATATGCAAAGCTTCACTGTGATTTGATCAGTGGGATGCACTCTAAGGGAGTAACACAGCTTGCCAGAATGGAAAGTTAGTGCCCAAGTTCAGCTTTACTTTGCTAGTTTGGGGGAAAGTCCCTGCATCTCATTGGCAGTTACCTACGATGTGCATTTCAGATGAAACGAGGTGTTGGAATCAGCACAGGCTGAAACATGGTGATGACACCTAGTGACCCCTCAGCTCAGCCAAAAACCTGGTGCAGAATCTCATAATCAGGACATGTCATAATTAGACAAGGTGGACGATCAATAATTACACATTTATAATTATTGTTATGCAGTATGACTCGTCTCTCATTCAACACCAGTTATGGGAGGGTCCCCTGGTTGTTCTGCTTCAGTGATTGTTCTATTGTGGCCGCCATTCTTGTAAGGTGACAGTATCATGCATAGCATACTTCTTTGCCTTTGGGGAGTCAGTCATGCTTGACTCTCTCTCTCTGATCCCACGTTCATGGCTGTCTCTGGGCTGAATCTAATCACCAGCAATTGAACTGATTATATTATTTAGTTCAAACCTGAACATTCTCCAAATTTCATTAAATGTTCCCAGTATCAATGACGTCACAGTCCGGCGATCAGCAAGGCCATCTGTATGACGTCAAGGAACATAGCTGAATGCCTCGTCTGATTGTCCTGGTCTTGATTCTTTTTGATAGGGACTTTGAAAGCGTTGCTTAGGAACATGTTGTTTATCCATTTTATTCCTCAACACAGCCCACCACACAAATGGTGTACGTGAGCGACCTTGGTCTTTAAAGTTGCCAAGGTCTGTACGTAGAGGATAATACAACATACCAGAAATAGTTCAAGGGTGGAACGTGGCTGGCACTTGTTCAATGCTGATTAGGAATTTAATGACTAAAACTGGTGGTTGCTACACATCCTATCCTTGAAATTGCTCAACGAAACCACTTGGGCCGTCACATCTATTATCAGTCAGTGAAGAACTCAGTGCACATGTAATGTGAGATACTGTCTGCCTGTGCGTGTTATACATCTTCCTGTGTGCCTGTTCTGTGCCAGCTAGAACCAAAAAACCATCTGAACTTTTGGCCAACAGTCTTCCCTGACGGAATCACGACCTGAGACTCGGTGGAAACTCGGTGGAATTTGTCTTTCATATTTTGGATATGCCTTGTTTGGTAAAGATGCCCAAAGGAGATGTTGACTGGCGATTGGACGTTGTCTTAGATCTGAAGCAGCTGAATGAGTTCTGCACCTGTAAATGCTCCTGCCCCTTGAGCAGACGGAGATACGGCCGATATTTCCCAGGTAAATGTTCAACTGATATTAAGTCCACAGGCTTGTCATCAATGGCACCGAAGTACAAGTTATAATGGTACAAGATGAAATTAATACTTCTTACAAATTCTGAAATAGATGTACAGCTTGTACAAACTTGTAGGACCTATATTTCTAATATTGTAATTTCCTCATTGTTTACATGTATTGAAGTAATGTATGGTTGTGTATTGCACATTGTACACCTACGTGTACATGTACAGTATGTTCCTCCGTGTACGTGTGGGTGTACTTGCAGGAGGCAATAGCTGTGACAAAATGAGCATGCATATTCTATGTACATCTCCGCAGTGTACGTGTCGTTTGTAGACTATTACACATTAATTATACATGGTGTATGCAGTCTGTGTATAATCAGGTAGCTCGCAGTACGTGTGTATATTGTATATAAATCTGTGCCTGAGATACATTCATACATGCAGACGTACCCAAGCGGCTCAACCTGTTGCCTACAGGTGCCTCACCCTAACGAACCAACATCTCTCAATTCCCTGCCCGGCACCCCGCATACCATTCTATGTTTTATTTGTTGTGTGTGTATCTGGAGCAAAGAACCCGACCAATTACTGCCACTCCAATGAAGCCTCTCCCCAGCCATCGGTGAATGCCCGGATCGTTGGTCATAATCCAGCCAGAAGGGACGGCAGCAGAAGATATAATCACTAGCCCACTCCACGGAGACACTCAGCTGAGCTCACCTGTATTCATTTCATCATCATCTCTCTCCCTCTCACTCTCTCTATCACTTTCTCTCTTCTCTCTTAATGGCATTGCCTGTTGTAATCGCAGCTCCCTGAAGCTGGACAAGCACGGTGATCAGTGGGCGATGTCTCATGATGTGCAGAGGATCGCCGTGGCTCTCTGGCCCGGGACGTGGAAAATCGGGGACACGGATGAATCAGGCCGCGCTCGGTTGCGCTGATGAATGCGAGTCCTATTTTCAGCCCCTGTACAATAATCGCTCACAGCTATTTTTAAGATGAGCACTGTGAAATGACTCAGTTAAATAGACATGCACGTCATCTTACTCTACATATCTTGCAAATTTATACAGCCCTGATGTAGACTAGGTTTGGGTGATGTGTGTTGAAATTAGCCCGATGATTTTGTTTTTAACTTAGACCAAGGGTTATTTGGCCATTTCATACATGTATTTAATAGTGTAAATTACACTTTTACAGTCATTGTATTTAGTTCACTTAGGTTCCATTATATAAATTATATTTAAGTTGCATTGTTACAGCTATTCCCTCACCAATCTAAAACAAAATGAAAAAAGCGGAAGAAGTTCTTCACACATCATACTCATCTTTCGGTTTTACCTCATCACCTACACAGTTGACTGGATTCATTTGAAAGTGCGACTGCACACATCTGCTGCAATATAAAACTCTTGCCAAAAAAAACCCATACCCAGGATGCGTAATAATCGCCACTAGACTCGTCACCGCCGCGCAGCATCGCCCGTAAATCTCCAGGGGAAATTGGTGGTTCAGCCCTCCAATCAGTTTGGTCTTCGCTTGAAAAGACCAAATTTCCACGACCGGAATCATTCTTGTGTGATCCAATCTGTTTGTGCATGCCTGTCTCAGGAATCCCCTCATCGTGTCAATATAATATGGCCGAAATATCGATTGATTGTCTGCGTGCACATTACCCAGCATTATAACACCTCATCAGAAACACAGGAAATGTCAGAATGACAGTCATTTCAATTCTTCCTCTCTCTCTCACGTTCTCACTTTTTCTGTATTTTTTTTCTGGCCAGTTGAAGAAGCTTGCTTCGGTGCATTCTGACACCGAAAGCAAACACTGGCAAAATTGCCAGGGAAAAAAAAACGTCGCCTTGTTTGACCAGGTTTTGCAGTCGGCCCCTGCAAATTGAAAATTGAGGTTATTGCCACAAAAAGATGAGAAAAGACTCCCGCTGATGGTCTGTGATGAGGTTGAATTGGTTTGTTCATATTGAGCTGTCAATTGCAGGTCATTCACTCTGGTGCAGTGTGATGTAGTATCAGGGGTGTGAATCTGTTTTATTGAAGCTTTCTGGTGGTTTAATTGGGACACACAATCACACTATTGGACATGGTATAGTCCTGGCAACTTGCTGAGCTGTTGTTTGAAATTTATCTAATTAAATCTACATCTACATCTAAAAAAAATTGACCAGAGAACGTGATTAGTGCATTTGATTTGTTATTTCTTGTTATTACATTTTTTAATTAAAATGCATATAAATTGTTTGTTTGTTGTTGTTTTGGGATTTTTTTTATATGGACGATTTTGGATCTGGCTAAAATCTAGCACTGCAGAATTCACCATGGCATAGAATGTTATCCTTTATACAAATAATGAATGTTTATGAGTGGAATGGTAAAAATAATTTCATGAGGTGACAGATGGACTGTTCCATTTCACGAGGCGAAGCCGAGTGGAATGGAACAGTCCATCTGTCACCGAATGAAATTATTTTTTCCATTCTACGAATGTGAAACATTCATTATTTGTTTTATATAACATCTAAGTAGATCTTTGTCATTTGATTTTGATTGGAGGATAACATTTTAAGAGTTAGCGAGACAAAAAAAGCTTAAAATTTTGGCAAACTATGCTCTTATTACAGTAACGCGCGTTGCACACCAACGCGTACGCGCACGCAGTGACAAATAAATGGAACGCCGCTTGACCAATCACGTATTAGAGTCCCTGGCGTGCAATGGTACAAATCGGATGGCACCAAAAATGCACGGTGGATGGTACAAATTTCAACGGTTGTGACGTAAGCCATGAATTGGTCTATTTATCACATATCACGTGACATACAATCCTCCAATCAAATGACAAGGATCTACTAAGGTGTTATATAAACCCTGCTAATGAATGTTGATCGCAAACTTGTCTGAACCTGCCCAAATCCTACACAGTGCAATAGTCCTATGAAACATCCTTTATTAACTCTGATGCACGTAATTTGATCAAAATGCCGAATCATAGTAAAATGGCAACACAAACTGCCAACCCCCAACATCAACAACCCTAAACAAGCCCTACCCCATACCCCAGTTGAAAAGAAAACAAGCCCTTGAATATGCATTGAAACAGGTCCGTTGAGAGTCAGATCGAACATCTTCCTACTGGTCAACACTAACAATGCTGACTAAAAACACGACATCCGATCTGAAACTTAATACAGAGGAGGAAACTTGTTCAGAAGGCGCTGGATGCAGTCGGTGTCATTTTCCTGCTGGAGTCTCTTGTTTTAGAGAGAGCTCGATCGTTCCCCTCGGCTTACTTTCAGGCTAAGTCCAGTTGTCCTGTTGATGTTGTCGATGTTCTACATCGGGATAGAACAAGAGGAAGTTTGAGCTTTACAGAGAGGCTATAAACGAGGATTGACAAACTGGAACGCCCTGCATTAAGTACTCGGGTGTCAAAGATGTAATCACATGCTATTGCATGTTCCGTCATCTTGTATATATCTAGTGCTGGAAGGTTTAAATGTACATGGTGGGGAGGCAAGTTAGGAAGTTTGCGTTGATACCGAATATCTCTCGTTTGTGAGTAACTGGTTACTTGTCATTTTTAGCTGTGCTAGCTATGACTCCTGATGACGAACTGAGCACATACTGCTTGAAAAATTTAGATAATTCTTTCAACAAGAAAGATGAAGCAAATTATAAACCATTGCTTAATTCTTTTTTTAATCTCAGGGCAATTGAAGCATTTTTTAAAAACAAATTCTGGATAAATTTGTATTACATTAAACCTTTAAAACTGTTCATTAGTAATACTGACTTTCAGAATGTATGAACATGCAATTCATCAATGTCTTGTGCATGAATTCCCAAGCAATGCTTTACAAGACCCATTACTCTGCAAGAACACTGATTAATGTGGTCGTGCAGGTTCATTATTTGTGTGTCATGGAATCCTGAAAATATCAACTTCCTTAAAATATTCCCCATACACAAGTCCAAACAAATCAATGACAAATACTTGCATTGATGAAACATACATTATCATATTTCTGCCTTAGCAAACAATTTATTATAAATTATTAATATCATCATTCGGCTCCAGTCAGTGATTCATTCCTGATAATTGACAGAAATGCTAATTTGTGCGGTCGGGGAGATTTAGTGATGCCTCAAAACGTGGCTAAATGCATAGCTTGATTTCCTGAAGTGCCTGGCTGACTGTGTCCAACAGAGGGCTCACTTCCCAATGGAGCCTGTCAGTTGGTTACTGTTCATTTGGCCATAGGTTATTATTATACACACTGTACAGTGTGAACGGTACGGTGTTGTACCGTGTACATGTATATACTAGGGCTGGGTCGGAACGGTCGGAATGCTGTAATTTTCTACACTTCCTGTGTTTTTTCTCTCTTAATTTATGTGGAAATTCTTATGTCCCAGAATTTGCTGTAAATTTTTCAATTCTTATATTGTATGTCAAAAGCAATGAATGTGTTTTTAAATGATGACTGATTTGCTTGAGGGTAAATGAAGTTCCTTGTTATTTTTTATCTATTTCCCACGGTCTATTTGCAATATTCCGATCAGTCTTCAGTCATGTGTCATAACTCATAATCTCCAACTACTGTAGTCTGTAGCTGGTTGATATTTTGGTCAGGGCTCTTAAACTCCTCAACCCTAAGATGACATGGATGGCATCCAGACTCTACTGAATGTTTACTCAATATCTGTGACCTATCAAGCTCTGGGGACCATACTAAGGTAGGGGTGGGGTCATTGTTCTTGATGTGTATACCATGTGTTCAATGGTTGGTCAGGTCTAACAGTCTAGACATAGAGGAAGGCTGGCAGTAAAATGATTCTAGTTACAGACACTGGTGGTGTCAGGACAAATTATGGAACAATTTGTTCATGAATAGATGCTTGATTTATAGAGCTTCTCTTTGGATACCTCTTAGAGAAGGAAGGAAATCTGTGTTAAAATAATCAATACAAATTATAATAATAAATAGAAATTTAAGGACAGAAATAATGACAGTTAATTGTCTAATCCCCTGTAGTTAACCCCAAAATATTAACAACCAATTCAACTTCAAAATGAGTGAATTACGTAAAAATGTATTAAAATTGAAATCAATATTGGCAACCTCTCCTTGTGTAGATTCTTCAAAGATCAAAATGTAGTATGCACACTGTAGGTCAGTATATCAAATCATTATGCAGTCTGTATGCTTCTAATGGAGCAAACATGTACCAGGCTGCACCAAGTCCACTCTGGGGACTTTCCTGAGTTAAGTTAGCCCCTCATCAGTACTGAAGTGTGAAAAGTACTGAAGTAAACTTTATCAAGAGGTTCAAGAAGGTTATCATTAACCTCAACAATCCCAAAACACAGTCACACAGCATCGCTGGTTCATTTCTCTCCTTATTTTGGTTTTTGTGGGAGTCATTCAGCCAGACAGTTACTGTGAATTATACTAACTCCCTGAGGTTAATCCTTTGTTGTTCAGTTTGATAGACGTGAAATGATCTCAATTACAGAGAGCTCATCCGGCACTAATCATCCCTGATTGGATTCTTGTGTTCCTTTCTCCTTTTTTAATAACGTTGCTTGTTGACTCGTAAATTATTATCCTTCAGAAATGCCACTTGTCATGAACTTTTCTTTTCAGTCGAGCGGGCCGCACAATACCGGCTTTCCATTCATATTTGCAGAATGGCACCAAGGGTTTTTTTTTGTTGGAAGTTGTTTGACTTTGTTTGTTTAATAAAGTCACCTGGCCACATTGGTCACAGACCAATGGTCTCAGGGCCTCTATGGGACTACCGGCTCCCTCCCAAACAATCTGCTGCCTTATTTGTCGTTGGATCGCTTTTCATAAAAACCGTGGCTGTCAGTTGGGTGTTTTTTTCGTCTTCATTGTCTTTTTTCTATCATGCCTTCTGTAGTAAGTTGGGTTTTATTCTGGTTGCCATTTTGATGGGGTTGGTTTCTAATCCTAGCCCCTGGGGGATTGATGGGGGTAAACAGTCTGTCAAACTGAACAAAGGATTGGTCCTCAATGAAAAGACACAAAAAAACCAAAACACGAGTCCCCAAAATTGAGTTTGACTTTTTTTGGTGAAGCTGTTGCCTTTTCTCTGTCTTTTTTTCTTTCTTGCAGAAAGGTACATATTATATAGAACTGTATGACTGTACATACAGTTTGCAACATTTACGTGCAAGATTATATGTTATGATATAGTTGTGTGAGGGTGAACAGATACATAAATGTGTGTGTAAATGATGGCTGGCTAAGTGTCAACTTAATTTGTGTATATAGACTTTTGCTCTATAGAGCCTCCAAAACTTAAAGTTGAATTTTCCTTTTCATTTCAGTAGAATTTTCCAAAAATTACCCCTGCCGACTCCCCCATATCTCCCAGCACTCGTCATTGTATTTATCACCCTTATTCACCCTCTTACTTCCCCCAATAATTGTCCCCTTCCCGTCAATTGGCCCCACAATTGTCTTTGTCACTCACCCTTCCCCTCCCGAATTTTCTCCAAACCTCCGCACTCCCCCTTCTTCCTAATTTGGCCCCCTATCACTCACCCATACACTGATAATTGTTTCTGCCTGTCCCACCAGCACCCAGCCCCCACGTCCCGCTGATATTATACCCTCTAAAGTCGCCCCCTCTTCAACTTGTCAAGTTTTCCCTTACTCATCCCAACCCCTCAGTGTGTACCTTCTTCCCTGTTCACCCCTCTTCCATTCTGTTTCCCCTCCTCCTGCCCCCACCTCCATCTTGAGGGCAATATATCCATCCTGCCAGTTACTTGGTAAGGCTTCTGGCTGCCAAGCATCTGGCTGAAGCAGATGAAAGGATGTAAAACCACAAAAAGGTAACATTTCTAGGAATTGCTGGATAGGGTAGGAGGCGGCCCAGGATAGGACTTGCCATTTCTTGATGTTGCCATGGAACATGTGTAAATATGTGTACACAGTGCTTTATGTAGCGCCTACATGTAATGTACAGAACTTGATCATCATAATCTGTAGAGGTAGGGCATAAGTTCCGTCATGCTGTGGTTTACACAGTTCTACAATAGGGTGACAATTTGGTGATTTCATTTCTCCTTTTTTGTGTACTTATTTTTTCTCTTTACCTATAATAGGACAAATTTTACTATTACAATTATTTGTATTCTTGGAATCGTTGTGGTTTGGAACCTTAAATAATTTGGTTCAGTTGAGGTTTATTGAACCAGGGTTGAATAAAGGGTCAGGGTTTATTAGAGTTCATTTAAGTAATTATGGAATTGCAGTGCATCTTTCAAAAATAACAACTTGGTATGAAAAAGCCAATCTTGAGGAGTGAAAATTATCAAATTTAAGTTGGAAAAGGAGAGCAGACAGTGTTTATGACACGTGATAAGTGATCATAGACATACATAAATAATGCTGTTAGCTTGAACCATGCTTGAACCTAATTCGGGTCATAGAATCTCTTATTTGTAGGGCAATGTGTGAATGATGAATGTTCATAGTGCATTGCAGTCATGCACTTTGTGCCCTGGTAGAAGACCCACTGTAAAGCGAAGCACCCTCCTGCCTCACTAAGAATCATTAACATGGTGTCTGAGGCCATTGACCATATAGTCTGGCTCTCTGATTGGCTGACTGATCCCTGCCGGCTCCGCCCACAAAGGATGACATCACAGGGCTTGCCTTTGTGTACATGTACATGACTCAACAGATACCACATGTATGACACCTCAATGGCACAACACTAGAAGGCTGGAGGGGGGGGCTGGGAGTATTGTACACAAGTATTTTCTGGGGTGACAGTTTATTTTTAGCCATTGAGACAAGGGGGCACTTTGAACGGAGGATACGGGACTGGAAGTTGGCTTGTTGCTGTGTGGGGTAGAAAGATGAGAAATGAAAAGGGGCTTGATGAATTGAATTTCCTGTGTGACTTTCTCTCGGCATTGTTGTGGAGGATATGGGAAATTTACTTTTGGCCAGTTTGTTTTTTCTCTTCATCTTGTTGAGAGTGTGTGGTCCGTATTATTCCCAAACCAGTGTAAGAATGATTTATGAGTTTGCATTGGCATATAAATGGTTCGTCTGCTCGCTGCATAATTCATATCCTGGCTGCTGAAGTGAGGGTTGGTACCCTACTACTAGTCTACTACCCTGACATACTTTTTCTCTGGCAGTCAGCTCAGATGTGATGTTAATGTAATTCTGCTAGCTCAGGGTCGGAACAATCCGCCGTGATTCACCAAGGAGTACCCCGTTTGCCCAGGAGGCATCTTGCCAATGTGTACAGTAAACAGCAAGGAGTAGCCGCCCAGACAGCCTAGCTACGCAGTTCAACCTAGTCTTTGTCGCACAATGGCTGTTTATAATATTCATAATTGTCCATGCCAGACTGGACAGAAAGACTTCACTACCTGCCGGATGAATATCACCGTCAAAACAAAAGCATCCCAATTCCTGCGCCTCGGGTTCTAAGAGGGATATCATTGGGATTAGGATTGAAAACTCTTGGAGTTGGATAGTTGAAGTCGTGAGTGTGGAAATTTGAAGAAACATTCTGAGATGGAAACAGCCGTCCAGCCAGCGACGACCAGAATCATCCAGAGCATTTTCCCCATGAAGGGTGAGAAGAAGATCAAGAAGACGCCCATGTTGCAGATTGTGCCGGGGTCCAGCGCCGTTCCCGCCGCTGCTAACCCCACCACTACGGCAGTAGACATGGTGGTGTTGAGAGACAAGGCCAACAGAGCACCCCGCAAGAACAGGAAGGCGGTGTGCGAGCGTTGCAGGCAGCAGCGACTTGAAAGACATCAGCGCGGGCCCTGCAGAGGTATGTTTTGTTTAAACCTCAGGAAGGATGAGGAATGGAAAGGGTAATCGATGATCGTTGAACGGGGAACTTACAAGAAAGCCCTGGTTCTAATACTCTACTAGATAAAAGATGCTCACAACGGGAAATCTAATACTAATTATTAATATATTCTAATGT
Organism: Astropecten irregularis; assembly: GCA_963971285.1. Taxonomy (NCBI): domain Eukaryota; kingdom Metazoa; phylum Echinodermata; class Asteroidea; order Paxillosida; family Astropectinidae; genus Astropecten; species Astropecten irregularis. Next base: position 14,875,141 of record OZ020260.1, on the reverse strand, counting down.
CTGTAAGGAGACACTGTACATAAGGGTCATTATGTACAGGATTTGTGTCCAAGTAAACATTTGATCTGTGAAGTACACGCTCATTCACAGTCTGCAGCTGTGCATCAAATCAGAATGAAATCACTCGCCACCACAAAATAGGAAAACACATCGGCGTTAATAAGGATTCCAATTGAAGTGTACCTTGTACATGTAGGCCTTCTGCTGACAATGATAACACAGGCCAATGCACAGACATACTCACTAATCAGGCTACGAACCTTGGTAAAATAATCCACGATAAGTCTGTGACTCACACTTGTTTATTTGCGTTTTTCTGTTTGTTTATTTTCATATTCATGACATTTTTACAGAAGCACTTGGTGGACATTTTAATTTGTGTAGCTGTGGTTTTTACAAAAGCTTGTACTTTTCTGGCCTCCAGCCAGCTGTCCCGTCCTGAAGACAGCCTGAGCTTAGTAGTTAACCCTCCATCCATTCATCTCATGTTGTTGAGCTTGACACTCCTGAAACAACCACTACCAGTGTGTTTTTATACCTTGCCCGTCCACCAAATTATGAAAGAAAACTACAAGAGTCGCTGGAGTTAATTAAGCACGTTAATCCCTGAAGTCTGAAGGCTCATAGCCACGCCTCCCTCCAACACCCCTCAAGAGCTGCTGGTCTTTTTCACACATTTTGCCAGCCGAGTAATAATCAGGAAGCAAGGGGCCTTTGCTTCATTAAAGAGCCGCCTCTGATTGTTTCATTAGAGCTCTCTTTGTCATCCCGCTCAATTGGCGGTCTGGAGAATATTTGAGATACAACAGTTGCGCCGGAGAGAATTGGAAATCTACTGCCCAGATCTTGAGAGGTCTGGTCAGGAGGAATTAAAATTGGAGGGTTTGTATGTCACTTGAAGTGATTCATCCCTCTGCCTATGAAGTTGATTAATTTTGGTAGAGTCAGGACCATTGGGTTTTGTTGTTGGTACTGTGGAACTTAAACCAATACAGGGGCCGCTGTAATCCTGTAGCGAAGTAAGAAAATAAATAGTGTTTATTGGCTTAGGATGAAGAATTGTGTTTAACAAGGAGGAGGAACAATAGGAAGACTGGTACAATGTACTGGTAATGGTAAACCTGTTTCACCCAGCAAAGCCCTTAATCTTATCACATGAGATTGTGATTGTGTTCCAGGAACACATTCTATCAACGATTACATGTTATGGGTCTATGATTGGCTGTGAAAAGACTAATTACCGTATTTTGCATCTTAATTGGTCCATGGACATAATTATGGTCCATGGTATGTGTACATGTTATGTGGTGGCTCTGGCATGTATGTGGTTTCATGATGGCTGATGAGGACCCAACAGTTGATTGACATTTTTGAGCACAGGCCCACCAACGCAGGACCATAGATCAGATGATAGAGCTTTGGTATCGTTATCTTCAAGGTTGCTGGTTCAAATCCCACTAAAATAGTCCGAGGAAATTATTTCGTTCCTCTATGATTGAACGGTTTGGACATACACTTACAATGGATTGAAGTCAGTGTACTAGACTTTAACCATAGAGCTAGGAACCTACATGTAGCTCTATGCTTTATTACTTACAGCTGTTTGGTCGTGTACTATTATTCCTCCAAGAATGTACAGACAAACCACTTTGCCCTAGCCTAGGGTGGCCCATTCTTGGAAAAACCCACAGTCAATTAGAATTCATTCTCTAGATATGTCTGGTTGGCTGGAATGATTGTGGTTACACACTGATTACTCAGTGTATAGTCTGTGTGTACAGAGGGTGTTCAGCACTGATTAATGAAGAGAAGATACATGTACAGTGTACATCAATCAATGCCAGAGACCAGACAATGGCATCAGAGTGATGTCACAAGGAATATGCATGAGGTATCGGCTCTTCAACTTCAAGGCTGCATCCGAATCTGTTGTCTAGAGCTAGAGCTAGGTCTTCGCTCCATTGGAAGTACACGCAGAAACCTAGAAAATAGACCTAGCCGTAGCTCTGGAAGCCCGTTTCGGACACGGCCCAATGGACATACTTAAGTTATACCAGTCAGTTGGCGGAGTTGTTTTGCAAGGCTTTCTGTTCATATCTGTAAATTGGTGTTCTTTGGAAATGGGCAATATAAACATTTTGTAATAATAATAGTGATGTAATTGCAGTAATTTTCCTTTTGGGAAGAGCAGCGTACAGTGTAGCTTTCAAAGTTTCATCAGCATATTAGGAAGAATAATGTGATGTGTAGTTATGATCAAAGATATTAAATGAAGATAAAACATTAATTTTTAGTTTTTACCGATGTGACTTGCGACAACCTCAGAAATTGTGCCTCAGACTAGCCCCGCCCTAAACCCCCGAACCCAAACCCTATATTAATAAAAGTACACCAAAATGATTATGGCTCAAGATCAAAATGGAAGCCCCCACCCCACCCCCCTGGTCAACAGGCTGCTCTAGATAAACCAGTCAGATTCCATTAGGTGAGTCATAGTGATATACATGTATCAGCCTGGTTATATCATACAGTACTTCCTTACTCTATGGTTATATCATGATCCAGCTAGAGAGTGTGTTGCGTGTCTGTTCAACAAAAATATAAAGGACAGAAAAGAAAAAGCATTAATTTTCTGGGGCACGCCCGCTAGCGGTGTTTATTTATATCCCATATGATATTACTAGCATGATGTACTTACTAGCACCTTGTCCAAGTTGATCCCGGTAAATCCTGGATCAAGAATGTGTTAACTTTCATACCTTGTTTATCCCCTTCAAGTCTGTATTGGGCAGCTGTCCTGTTAGTTGTTGCTTATTTCTCAAAGTATGTTACATCCATTTCCAGCCAGCATTGTCATGAAAAGAACGAACAGAAGTACCGGTATTACCATTTTTCCTGCCGTGGTGTTAAAAGAATGTTGATGCTTTCAAGGCTGACCGGACCAATTCAGCTATTTCCATCCTCTTCTTCTTTTTTTGTCCGTCGCTAAATCCATGATTTTGTGTCACCGAGCTTATCTAATTTAGGGATTTGTCAAATGGAAAAACCATTTTGTGTTGAATTTTCTAACAGGCCTGAGATGTCTGTCCATGGCCATGATCTGATGACCAATTACAGATAGTAATAGGAAATGCACATGTACAGTATTGTGTACACAGGAACTTGATGTTCATGTTTTGGAGAGAACGATGAATAGTATTTTGTGTTTTTGTATGGAATATTACAATTGAAAGCAAATGGAGTGATCTTGTAATAGCATTTATCAGAGGAAAATGTGTCACAGCAATATTGGTCCCCGTTTGAACTTTATAAATTCTGATCTTTCAGAAATTAAACAGAAATTTTCCTGACTAGTCCAATCCAACTATTTAAAGGTACAGCACGGGATTGGTAAAGTTGGATCAGACAAGGTGTGAGTGCTGTTCTGTGACCTTTAACAATCATTTATTAAATACCCTTTAAGCATTTAATTGTGTAATTGATCAATTCATACATTAAGAAGAAATATGCGTTTGAAAACTGCAATAAAGCAATGCCAGCAAGGATCCTACACACTACATAGCTCTTTGACATACATCTGGCCCTCCTATCATAACCCAAAGAATAATACAGTATAAGGTCATTATCCTAGTGGGTGAGCCATCTCCAGCAGTTTGCTCCACATTTCATAAGGTTCAGTTCTATTATCGCAATCTGTTTTTGCCCCGTGAATCTCAAACAAATTTCCCTCTCCATTTTTTTTAAAAGAAACTTGGAGATGGATGTGTTGCCGTTGTATATCTCTCTTAACAAATGATAACAAGATTGCATTCTTAAATACTGAATGAGGCGGGGTACTAATTTACTCGGCTCCAGTCTGGTGGATCTCATCGGGAAACCTATACTCCATGCACTGCAGGGAGTTTCCAGATTGAAATTCAAGTCTTCCAAGTTCCGTTTTTCTTTTCTTTAAAATACATTGATGATTCAACTAGCAGGATTGACTGCAGATGTCGGAAGGCTGTTAGAAATCTTGGCAAGCTCTGTGAGAGGCGGTAGATTATCTTGTCCTTGAGAAAGACGGCTTCCAATTTATTTTGACTACAGCTTGTCTTTGCGCTGTGTCGCTGACACCAGTCTGTGTCTGTGGTATTGGCCGGTCCCAGGCCATCTTTCATAGACACGTGTGTAATTACAAGCCGTAACCAGGTTATACAGATGCGGCGGTCTAAGTGAATCTTGGGTTACGAGACAGCGCGGTGCCACTGGGAGAGATAACTGCACTATTGCCCTGTATCTTTCTGGATGAAGAGAACCAGGGAAGAAAACACTATACAATGTAACAATGTAAGGTTTACTGACACCAGTGACCGATATCACAGACATGTTTTTATACAGTACAATTTAAAGGCACCAACCAAATTTCCATGTGAATTACATTTGCTACTGGTACTCTGCTGAAAACCAATCTGTCTTGCCCTACATACAAATAAAGATTGATTGTTGTTTGTGGTCGTTCAATATTGATTAGTATTGCCGTGACTAATTTTGGAAACAAAAGAGCCTGCATGTGTGTGCAGTTGCAAGCAAGAGGAAGCATTCCCACAACATTCTTGGCCAGCCTTTCTAATTGGTCAGAACCAGCTGTTTAATTGGCTTGAGCATAGTTTGACCTATGTCCAATCGGTCATGTCTGATCGGTCATCTTGGGAAGAGGTAGATTCCCTTCCCAAGATGACCGATCGGACATAGGTCAAACTAGGCTCCAAACAATGAACAGCTGAAGAATCTTCCTTCTGCTACCCATCAAGGGGGTGTGGAAATGATTAGATGGCATTTCTCAGAGTTTGGAAACAAAATGGCTCCTGGTTAATTTTTTGTGCATGGTCACATGGGATTCACCATTTGGCTTCCATCTCAGATTGAGTCCTGCTGGTGATTCTTTCATAGTGTCATTGATTGACACATTACTGGTAAGTGAGGGCATCCAGTAACGAGCCATACATATAAAAAGTAGGAAAGGCTGACTTGGGTCAATTCTATTTGCTATTCAACCAGCTAGAAGCTCACTCAGGGGACCATACTGGAGAAGTCCGACAGAGGCTTGAAGTTCAAGAACCAGCTCCCGAGACACTAATTTACCTGTTATTGTGTCACATGACAGCTTGGACCACCCAGGTCCTTTTATGCCCCCAATGCTGGTATAATAACTCTCCATGGTTCAACCACTGTGGGCTGAAGAATGACAATGATAAGAGCCGTTTATTGACACTGTGATGTTTGACATGTGTCTAGATTTGATGCAAGATTATTCTGTACCAAAGTCTGTTGTTTGTCAATTCCAAATCCTGTTATCTTGGAGCTTCCATCCCATAATTTCACATTTCAAATTAGGCTGGTTATTCCACCAATGCTGAAGAAATTTTAAAAAGGCCAAGTAAAACCTAAATATACCAAATGTCTCTGCTTTGATGGTCTAGGGGTCGATTTCATGAAGCCCTACTATCGATCATAACTTGAGTTACAAAGGATAACCCATCATGGGGCTCTGGCTCTAGTGCATCATACTTTCTACGAGTGAAAGTAAGTTACGATGAGTTTGGTGAAACCGACCCCAGAATTTCTTTCTTTGCTGCTAAGCTTCAGTTTAATTGATACTGACACGTGTGGTATTATCTGTCTATAGCCAGTTACTCCCCTCAAAGATCATCCAAATCCTCCCAACCTTCAAGGAGTTCAAGAAAGTTAAAATAGATGTTCAAGACTTCAAGGACATCTACAGTATGACTGCTTACTTGAGTGGCAACTCCTTCATGTAGGCTCGGGGTCATTGAATCTTGCCTAGCATTCAGATATATGTCAGTATTTCTAAAGTCTGGTTGTAGGACAAGAAACACTGTAGCAGCAGCATTCCGGTCCAATTTCATAAGGCCCCAAATCCCCATGAGGCCTGTTGCACAGATATGATTCTCTCTAACGAGTCTAGATTGATCACTGATTGGACAGCCAGTAGGAGGTCCAAGATAACTGTCACCCTCCCTTATAAGGCTGGACTCAAATTTCCCCAAACATTCAGTGACTTTTTATTTCTTCTTGTACAATTTTTGAGGGGTGGATGTCCGCATTTGTTTTGAAAAATAATTATTCCCCGTAGTGATATTTCTATAAATAATCTCTGCACGCAAATTGCTCTAAGTTAATCATAATGCTCAATGTCATTTGTGTACCCTGAATTGTTTCTTGATTTAATATTAGTGCATTCTGGAATTTTTTGTTAGTATTATTTAGATTAAAACCAATTTTGATTGAAGACGCTGTTGGTACTTGTGCAAGTATTGCACAGTCAAGAAAGTACAATTTTTGCCGGGATAACCTTGAATATCATCAAACATTTATGACCATTGGCTTAGAACAAGCCCTGAAAAATCAATGGATGTTGGCCTGAGTGACCAGTACTCACTCCGCAGTTCTGCATTTTTAATGAGACAGGCGCAGCAACCCAATAAACTTCATAAAGGAATTTTCTAACATCTATCACCTTCATCACACCGACTTGAAACGTTTCCCACCAAATGCATCAATTTCCTCCCCATACCATACCGGCCCATCCCAATGTGTGTTTCCCTAATACCTGAGCAGGTTGCTTCAATACCTGTTCCAAAAGATGCAATGTTCAAGGTCTGATCAATAAACAGCTGCGCTTGAAGCCCAAATGACAGCTTTATGTTTCTCACAGGAGACGGAATTAACAATGGTGGCTATAAAAACCCTAGGCAGCCATCAATTCGGTTCTTTTAGGGGAAGGGTGTATAGTTTTTTTTTTTTTATGGCGATTGGAGTTTTTCTGCTTTTTATCAACCTGTTTTCATTCCCGTTTTTTCATCCTGTTAGACTGTTTGTCTCACTGTATCCTGCCAGCTTTGTCCGTGCCTCTTCTATGTCAGGCTGGTATGTGCACCCATACATGTCTGTGCTTCTAACATGTACTAATGTTCATTGCATGCCTGCATGCTTGATCTAGCCAGTGACTGTGGGGTCGTTCCTCCATGTACATGTATTAATTATGAAGGGCACAGCATTGGTGACAGGTTGCCTGGTTTGACCATACAGCAAACTCTTTGATTTGACAGGTGGAATGACACCTTTTACACTTCACTCACAAAGGTCCTTTTTTCAATCCTTGGCTTCTGCTGGGGCCCCTGCTATGAACTCTATATCTTTCATCTATTTGTAAGTAACAGGTATCAAAATACAGGCTTTTTGGCTTCTTGGTTTGAAAGCCGAAACTTTGTTTTCGACAAGAAGACAGATCTTTGGCTGTGGTGAAAAGCCACAGCCAAAGCCTGTATCCTCTTCTGACAAGATAGAAAGAAATCGAGCATCAACACACATTTGCAAACCTAATGTCTCTAAACAAACAAACAAGTTTACAGAACCACGCCTAAATATTCAGCAACATGCGACACTCGCCCATACCATCATACAAATTACAATATTTTGGCTGTACATTATTTCTGTACACTTCATCTTTAATATCTTCATCCAGGGAAGTGGTAAATTAAGCTGGGGGTTGTGTGCACTGTGCTTCTCATTTCAACCTCAGTCCACCTTGGATTTGCTGGATTTTCACGTGTTCACACTTTTTCTTTTAACCGCAACATTTCCTGTACGGGAAGTGGCCAAAAGCTGTTCACATATGACAGCCATTTTATTTTTAATTTGTACAAGGATTCAAAGTGAAATAGCTCAATCAGGCTTTCTGAATTTTGCTGAGTGATATCAGAATTGATCCAATTTTAGGGAACAACTGAAAAATGAAGGATGGTTTTCTTTTCCTTATCATTATTCACTGTCTAATGAATGTATGCATGCATGCAAGTTATCCTCTGATTGCATGACCTTGTGAGGGCGCTATTTTGGTTTATGACTGATCTTAACATATTGCTCCTTGGATTGCATGAATCTGCAAAAATGTTGAAGTATTTGAATTGTTTTCTTCTTTCATTTGAAATCATAACAATTAACATAATACCAAATTGATGTTTTACTTTCTGATCATGATGGACTGCTTTGTCACTCATGTTTGATTTGAATTCATTTGTTTAGACTTGATCCAAACCCTTATTTTGTTTCTTACAAGGTTACTTTGTTTGATTACTAATTAGGGCGTGGCATTGCTTCTGACTAAAACGGGATCAAAAATATACACTTGTGGCTACAGCTGTAACAAGGAGTGTTAAAAGTTTTCACTTTTCAGATCTTTGATGTTTTGGCATTTAATCCGGATGTTTACATGATGGAAATCGTCTATTGTCAGTATGACTATGTATTAGGTGCAAGGCTGCAAGCACATGAAGCATGTTTCAAACCTTTCATGGACAAAGAGATTAACGTTACACTTTAAGAAGGTCGGCCCCATTGTCATCCTGGCTTTATGTGATCCATGACACAGTTGTGAAATGACAAGAGCTCTGACATTGCAAATGCTGTCACAGCAGACATAATGTGGATTATATTTGTTAATGTAAAATCATTTAATTCAATGTTATTGTCATCCTTAGTCATTCTGGGTATTTATTATGTCCACTTCCTGCTTATGATCAGCCAATGTGTAAATAAGCCTAAACTGTAGATTATAATTCAGTGAGCAACCAGTCAAACATGAGATAAGATGAGATAAGATGGACAGCCATTGGTAGCTGCAAGGCCACATGGACTGTTGGGAATTTGAAAGGTTAACCTTATCTATATCTAAAGGTATTCTTTTGGATGTGTTGTTTCCAAATCTCTTTTTCCTGATAAGAACAAGGACATCTTCCTCCGGTGGAAACGCCGGAAATTCCCATAGATTTGAATTGTGCAATTGCTTTGGTATTTATCTTGTAAAAAGCTTGAACTTTATGGCTCAGTTTGATGGGATGGGTCAGTTTTTAAAGCCATGAAAGCATTTCAGATGAAAAACCTTCACATAAAGATTGGTATTTATAGCCAAGTTATAAACTGACCCATATATTTTACTATATATCATAATTCTTGAACTAAAACAATCATTAGAAATTTGATAATAATAATCAATAATAATAGGCCTGTAGACATGGAATAAATGCAAGAAAATAAACTGCCGGGAGTTAGAGTAAGGAGGGCCTGACATTTTGATCCTAGCAGGTTAATAAATGAACACAGATGTACTCATAATAAGGCATAGTAGATCTATGGCACCTTGCATTATATCACTATATAGATGTCAACCTGGTTAAGTAATTGACCGGCCAATTAAGATAGATGGTAATAACCTTGTGGGTGTGTTGTGCATGATTAGCTCAAGACTGGATTAAACCATCCCTTCCCTATGCCCAGTGCTGTGACTTATAGGTCATACAGCAATGGGGGTTGGGTCCAAGTTACAATATAAATCACCCGTTAATTCTTCTCTCAGTCTCAGTCCAGCTGTGAGTTATGATGTGTTACCCAGCTGTCCAGTATAATGACCGGCCCAGTACCTCTGTCCATTAAACTATATTGACCCAACTTGACCCTGTCTGGGTGGAGGCGGCCTTTTTTAGCTGGTCAGTACATAGAGACAAGGTTTGCTTTTTCCAAGGACATAAATGCACATGTGTAAGTCAGGCAGCACAGTATGGTTTGCATATATCTTAATCATGAATTATTGTAGTGTCACATTTGTACACATACCAATGGGAGTCTCTTGTCTGTAACTCACTAGTGAAATTTATCCAGTTCTTGTACTCAGATTGGTTCAACTCTCCACCCATTAAACTTTTACATATTTTTTGTACACGTTCTGAATGCTGGTCCAATGCAAACATTTATGCCTGCCCGATACAGTGTTGAAACTGTAGTCGTCTCCGTAGAATTCAGTCCAAAAGTTGACTGTTGAATTCAAACTTAAGATTCAGAACCCTGATTTGAAGTTCATGAAGAGTAATCCTACTGTGTACATCAAGGTTCTCTGTACAAAGCTGTGGCTGTCAATTTGTTGCAGTTCTTGAACTGCATCCAATATTTTCAAAGGAAATAGCTAATCTTGTTGCTCAGAAATGACAAATAAACAGGGAGTTCATTGGCCGTACCAGTCATGATTTTTCCCATCAAATGTTGACTTTGTCAGTTAACTGACTTGCATTCTTTTTAGATAGCAAGGTCTATCAATTGTTCGTATTTTCTGCATTGTTATAATTCTTTGTTGTGATGAGGGAGGGGTTGCCAAGCGACAAAACCTATAGAATATAACAATTTGGTGAAAAGAATTTCATGTGTGTGTGAAGTTTTTGGCAATTTGATTTGCTCAACTAGTTTGATCAGAGGTTAATGTCAATATTTGGACAGGAGTATAAAAGATGCTTTGTGTGTCTTTCTTTTCTTTCTTTTCTTTTTTGACAAATTATCTGCGCAGCTGGAGGGGTTGTTGTATCCGTCTGCCGCCAGTCCACCATTGTTACTGACTTTTTGGCTTGTGGGCCATCCTTAGAGAATACCTTCAATATCAAGAGATTTTTTTTTTCAATTTTCAGGGCAGGATACAATGTTTGTGTTTCTCTTACTAAAAGTATCCATACCACTTCAAGAATTAAATTCCAGGCCTTCCTGTGCTTAACAGTCCTTTCTCCACATGTTTTCCTTGTTGTACAGTTCCGTTTCTGCTTAAATTTGCTAACTTCCGGCTGACCATCCAACCAGGTTTCCCCAACCTCTTCTACCTCTCACTCTCCCTATCTCACTTTCTCGTCTCCTTAAGACATCATTTTGCCAAAGTGACATGTCATGTCATGTCACTTGCTCCTACAGTTTACAGAACAACCTCTTATCACCCCTCGGGGGACATCTTGGTGTTTGTCCAACATCCTTACCGGTTGGAGATGAGAAGAGAGAAGATCTCTCCCGTGTTTTTCTTTCTTCTTTTCTTGTTATACAAACCTCTAGTTTTTTATTCTTCTTCAGTCTTGTTTCCCCTGTCCGTCTGTTCGGCTTTCTTTATCAAGCTGATCCAGTGTTTAGCCAGAAGGTATCCTGGGGTAGCTTTCACCTGAGTTGATGGGCCGGAATTGGATGGGATACTTTATTGGCCTGTCAGCACCCAGGCAATTTAGCAAGTAGATGGAAGAGGGGATGGGGTGTGTTATGTTTTAACACTGGCCACTTTGAAGGAAGCTGAATTACACATGTCAGCTGGCTTTTGCCAATGAAATAAAACCTTGCAACTTGTATGAGAAAGGTATTCATGTGTATATTCAACTACAAGAGGGGCCTTTATATTGGCGGCTTAAAATGCTATTCATCGGGTTTTTTATTGAAAATTTTGTCGAAGCTTTGTCAGAGGGGCTGTGTAAGCATGCTAATACTTGAGGCAGAATCTGAAATTCTGAATGGTGTTTCATTGTGCCGTACATTTCAACATGTGGTGCAACGCTCGTATTGTTTCCAGCAATCGGTCATGGGGCCTGGGAAGAGCGCCCTCACAGTCCATTTTGTGTCAGTTCCTTCATTATTCAATGTAGCCTCGGCGTAAAAGTGCATTTTTTTTTTAATGTAAAATGACAAATTTACATAAAGAGTGATTATTTGCACTTTATACATTTATCCAGCAACTTTGTTTATATCGGAACCATTTGATGCTTCAACTTATTTAAGTAAATACAATTACATACAGGCCTAAATAGCGACCTTTTTTGTACTGAAGTGTGAAACTTGCAAGAAATGTTATTTAGTAGGGCCTATTTAGTTGAGTCTTGAGTGTACAGTGCATCTGAGAAATGCCTGCTGTGTCTACTGTGCACATGCTTAGTACAGTAATGAACAGCCGCCCAACAGCTTGACTTTGATTCTTGGTAAGGTCATTCTGGGTCATTCTTTTGGAACAGGGTCTGACTCTGAGCCTCTGAGGGTCCAGGAATATTTGACAGGCCACCAGGGCAGTAGCCAGGGTAGTTGCAATAATCATAACCCTTAGTCCATGGAGGAAGGGTCTGACTTTGGGGACTGGGACCTAACCATGTCAGACCAAAGGTTACGATTATTTGCTATTATGGCCAAGGGCGCTGAGGCAATTAACATGGACATCAAGGCAGTGGCTAGGAGCATCAAGGCAATAACTGACCAGGAAAATGACCAGGGGCACTGAGGCAATAAACAGGGGCACCAGGGCAGTAGCCAGGGGCATCAAGGCAATGAATGACCAGGACAAAGACCAGAGAGAGGGCACTGAGGCAATGAAGAGCAGCACCAAGGCACTCTCCACAGTGAAGTTCATGGCCTGATATTTTGTTGAGACCAAACCCAAGTAAAGCACTTGTCCAATTTTAAATACGTGTAGGCCACATTATACAGTAATATCCTGTAGTATAGTGAATTCATGCTGTTTACACCATCTATCCATTGCCCCTCATACACTAAACCACATGCTGTGCTTGTAGGCTGTAGTAAACACACATGTGATGTGTCTTACTACTCATAGCCAGTGGCCCTAATTCCCATGATGGAAATATCAGCCGCAGGGCCTCTTACCAGGAACCGTGTCTGAGGCCAATGGTTTGAAACCGTCCCTGGATACAGCCATGTTTCCTTCTGAACTGCTGCCAAGTTGTTAAAGGTACAGAGTGTAAATCAAATGAGGTACATCTTGGATGAGGACTTACAGATTGCCTTATACGTATAAGTGATGTCATTTCTGTAGGCCGCTCTCTGTTGGGTGTAAAGAAGATGGCTCATCATTGGCATGTCATACAGTACATGTAGCAGCAAATGTTACCCTCAAACATGGGAAGATTACGTCATGAAGCCTAATGGCTACAGTTGGAGACATGCTTATTACATACATGTATAAGCCAAAAAGCTCAGTTTATGGGACAGGAAGCAGCCATTGACAAAGAAGCTCTGACCCAGTTTTTTCCCGATGACACGATGACACGACCCAAAGCTGTGAGGTTTTGGAATTGGTCAGAGAGTCCACAAGTTGGAACCAAGATGGCCTAGACATGAACTACATGTAGAAAATTGACTGACATGAGTCATGAACTGCATGTTATGCATAATGGTCAACCATTTTGGTGTCAAAACACTGAGTTGTCTTATTAATACTCGGACTATTCCTCTGGTTCACACACATTTGCCAATGAGATGAGTTTGGAAAGGAAGAGTTGTCCCAAGGGTCCTGAGCATTTTGCCGCTCTGCCTCCTGTCTGATACCAAGAGACACAGAACCTTGTCTTTGACCATCTCCATAGGCCATTGACACTTGACAGCCAATCAACCAGATTTATAAATGATGGCAGGTTGAATTATTACACAAAGTCATAAGTCTCATGTACAGTACCGTCTACTGGTTATGAATTCACAGGAAGAATCATGGTTCCACCTGTCCTACCTAATAATCCCCACATCCCTAGCTTATCTTGTTGGATTAACGGCCTTATTAGCAGGTTGTAATGACCAGTTTATGACTCAGTTTGTAGCATGGGGCAAGGACGGATGATTTGCTGGTCAATGACACATGCTATGATATAGGAAGGCTCTTTCATTCTTTTTCATTCTACTTATCGTGTTCATTTTGACAATTCCTGCGAGAATGATGACACTTGCAATGCCATAGTGTGGCTTTTGCCACAGGGCTACTGGTCATTGCCACAGGGCTACTGGTCATTGCCATGGTGCTACTGGTGCCCCTGGTCATTGCCTTGGTTCCTCTGGTCATTGCCTTGGTTCATCTGGTCATTGTCTTGGTTCCTCTGGTCATTGTCTTGGTTCCTCTGGTCATTGCCTTGGTTCCTCTGCAGCTTGTTCTTCATAGAGATGCTAAGAACTTGCCTGTGCATGTAACATTTTCACCTTTTTCCTTTACTTGGTGCATTCATATACACTGTAGAACTATAAATAGTTAAATACATGAGAAAAGTCTCCTAAATTAAATCCTGCTTTTTTTCCTGGTGGTCTCTGGTACCACCTCAGGATTTTTCATCCCAAAATAACCTGACTTACTCCCTCTCATTGGTGTCATGTTATCCCCCTCCAAAAATACCCACTAATCACTCCACACTACTCTAATTATACACTGAGCTCTAAGTTTAGAATGCACATGATACACTTCTCATGTACTTTTCCCAAAGTATAATTATCGCTGAGGGGAAGTGGCCATTCCTTGCTCCGGAATATCCATCAATGACCTTATATCCGGTCACAAACCATGGCACTGGGATGTCTTGCAAGCTCAATGCTAACTTCCTTCTTGTGGTGAGTCCATGCAGCTGTAGCAGTGCTCAGCAAGCAATAGGGTTATATTTGTACATGGACCCTTTAATGGATCTGTAGGTCGGAGGTCTGCAGTGAAGGACGACGTATTATAAGGAGTGCATTGTGGGACAGTTTGCGCTCAAATTTGGTACATGGCTATTTCTTGGAGTCTTTGTTGATGTTTCTTCCCGGGAAAGGGATGGGTGTTTGGGTCAGTAGTTGTGGGTCCTCTGAAACTTTGCTATAAGCATTTGAATGTGTTGTTTGGTTACCAGCCAAAATGCGCACTAATTCCTATGAAGTATACCGGTATTTCAGGATTCCGAAGGCCTCAATGCAGTGAAGCCAATATGCCATAACTTTTACTTTGGTTTTCTGGTCGAATTTAGTCCAAGTCATAGAATGTGCCATACTGACTCTCATCTTGAAATGTGGCAGATTCCGGAAGTTTCCTTGTTTTTCCTTCCTTGACCAGGTGTTGAATTTAAAAGCAATGTTTTGCAGACACCTGGGTTGTCATACATGTATGAGGTCCACCTACCCTACCCCTAATATTGCTATTTGTGTACTACAGAGCCCTGGATATCATTTCCTGTTGGGATATTGACTCCAGGTGACATGAGCGTACCACCGCTTTCCTCTTTTCTTATCTTTGTCTTTTTTTCTCCCTCACCTACTATAAAACAAAATGCCACTCTGTTGTGGTTTTCTGAAAAAAAAATCAAATTGGCTTGGGCATATATTTATGTTACCTGGGGCATTTTGTTCCCTTATGGAACAGAAATGTGTCGTTGTTTGTTCGCTCCACAGGTGTTAAATATACAAGCCTTGAACAGTGAGTGGTTCATACAATAATGTACCTGCCAAAGAGACGAGAGATTGCATATTTGAGCCACACATGTTATCCCTAAAAACAAACCAAGAATTTAGCCTGTATTTCCCCAATTTAACCCCCCACTGTCTCAACACGTACCCAAGAAATAATATCAGCTTGCCCAGTTTCTAGACGTACGTTAACATAACTGATTTTAACTTCCTAACTTACTGTTGACCCACTTCACAAGCCTTCAAGCTCTGCCTGAAATCAGGGAGAAATAAATCCCTTCTTGAAACTATTGACAATGTGCAACCTATTGATTCATTTTCTTTACATTCATGATGTTCGTTTTATTTGCTTTCCTTTCTCACAGATAACTTTTCGGCAGACAGTATCCAGTCCAGGCCTCTTCCCAGCACCCCATCCCACGGACCTGTAGACTTGACGAGATGGAACTCCTCAGAGGAGCTCAACGTCCAGGATGAGTTTGATCCAGACCTCTTTGTGGTGCTGTACGACTTCAGCGGCAGTGGAGATAACCAGCTTAACGTCCGTAAAGGTACGTATCGCACAACGTCCAGGCCATCATTCTCCTTGACATCTGGGCTAGCTCCTGAGCCAATTCAATAAGCTGGCTGAGAGGTTCACTTTGGTTAGATACCCTCTTACCCTTTTTGTTCTGGACTGATGATGAAAATGCATGCATATAAAGACGGCAGTGGTTTAAAATGTGTTTCATGTGGTTGTCAGGTGGACCATTATGAATCAGTTGCTGAAAACCGCATCAGAATTAGTCAATTTTTGGACGATCAGCATTGCAGTTTAATAATATCGGTTAAAAATACCTTTAATGTGGAAAGGCATTTTATGAAAATCCGGCTTTGTTCATGATGATTATCTTATAAAAACTCTGATGCTTTGACGTAGTTCAGTTCTCATTAGGATGTTTACTGAGACGAAGTGCACGCACATAGTAGAGCTTATCAGCTCGTTGTGGTCGCAAAGAACCTACGCACTACAGAAGTGAAATTAAACAGCTCTAATGCATAGCACCCAAAAATGCACACAGAGTTAATCACCAACAGCTATAAATGTAGACCTGTGCACAGAATGCCAAGTGTTGATATTTGCTTGCCACGATGTTTCTGGAGTTTTTCTGCCGGTTTTCTTTTTGTGTTTTTGATTGGCCTTCCTCTGTCTTGGGCTGAGGTCAGTCCCGCAGATGGGCAGTATTTGCCCTCACCAAACAGGCCAGGAAAGACGTAGCGAAACTACCTGCACTGACGTCGGCGGCCGTGGTTGCCCTAGCAACCAATTAGAACCTAATAACTTACAGGATGCTTCTGGTTTTATGCCGCACCCGTCTTAAGAAGGAGGATGTAAAAATGAGGCCCATTATTATTGCACTGAGTTAATAAATTGACAAAACTCAAGTTTATTTTTGGAGGGAGCGCAGATTTTCTTTTTTCAGTTTGGTCATGTGACCCTCACATGATGTGTGGAGATTTTGATGCTTTCCAGGTGGGTTTGTTGGTAGAGATCGTCATGGAGATCGTCATGGAGATTGTCTGAGGTTGTAAATAATACTTAGAGCCTAGCAGAGACTGGTACAAACTTGTTCAGAGACGAAGAGGAAAACAAGGAACTAAACGCTCTGCATGAGACTCAGTCCACTAAGTCGTGATACGGTCTGTGTCAACCGTCATTTCAATGTCCATCACACATCAGCAAGCTTCTGTTCCATTCCTCTTCATCCTGAGTCCTGATTTCTCTGGACGTGTTTCTCTGTTGAAAGTACTGTCCAATGTGATGAACAGCTGCCAGAGTTCTCTCAGTAGTTACCAGAACAGGACTTAAGGACCATTGGTTGAAAAGGGCAGACAGATATGGGTCTTGTCATCGAGATGAGGGCAGCTTTTTAGTTTGGACATCGTCACAAATCATGGCCCAAATGGGTGGAATAACCCACAAAGAAAGTCTGCTCAATCCACCTTCACACACCCCATCAAAAGAATCTTGAACTCCACCCCTCCTTTCACCCTCCCCCTCCCCAAAAAATAGTAGAAGAGAAAATTATTAGTATTATAAACTGGATCATTTTCAATATCTCGGAATGTTTAATCATGCTGACTTTAAACCGAAGAGATTCCTGAATTTCAGAGCCCTAGAGAGGTCTAATCCTGTCCAGCCTTCTTTCGTGGAGACACCATCGTGAACTCAAGAAGCATTCCATGACTTTCTTGCCATAGCAATTTCTAGAGGAGGTATGCTAAGATCTGACACGTTCCTGTCAACCTCCCAATAAATTCTAGCTGCCACGTTTCATTTCCTCCGTGGCCCATGCCTGTAAGGTCATCTCCATTGCTCCTTAATTTTGCACTTGAATGATTTACACAGTGTATACGGTATGACATCCTCTTACTTATTCATGGGCTGTTACCCCCTCAGCCAAGAGAGAAAGAAGGAAAAAGAATAAGACAGTTGACAATATGTAGGCTGAAGAAGTTCAGTTGCATGATGTCGGAGTTGATTTCATAGTTGATGTCATAAGTAGATGTTAGGAGTTGAGTCGAATACTCAACGACTCGCTCCCACTTATACAGCATTAAGTTCAAACCTTCAACCCACTCTACATAACCTACATGTAGGAAATCTAAATCAGCATATGTTACTTGGATTAACCACATGTTGTGGTCTAGTTCCCTCCTACCCACCTGCTTTGTCCTATCCAGTTGCTTGACCCACATTCTGACTCTACTGAGTTGCTGTCTTCGCATTCCCTGCCAGCACCAGCCCAAGGGAAGACTCTGTCATTAGGAACAATCGCTACCTACTGTCGTTCAACAGCGGATTCCTTTGGGAAACATGCTCTGATTGCGTCATTGTTCAGGAGAAGTAACGGAAATAGCTAACCATCACTCTCACTACAAGTTAAATGAGGATTTCTCCATATATTACAGTACACTGAGGCCACTCACTCGTGTAGATTTATTTAGAGAAAGCAGTCCCTTTTCTGTTTTCTGTGGCTCTTTTGTATAGCGATGTTTCCTTATCCGTGTGTATTCAGCCGGTTTCTGTTGTATTTAGGGCAGCAGCTTCAAGGAAGCAAGAGAGGTGATCGTCTTAATGCTCCTGGTCATTGCCTCATTTGCCTTTTCATAAGTAACCTCATGTCAATGACTTGATACTCCTTGTGACTGGCCTGGTGCCCCTCTGGTACATGTACCCCCTTATCAGTGCCTTGGTGTCCCTTGTCAATGGCCTGGTTTCCCTGGTCATTGCCTCAATGGTCCTTGCAGTGGACATTTCATCTCGAACAAAGTTTACATTGCCAACAGAAACCTTCCTTCAATTTACATCCCTCAAAACATTGATTTGAATTTTGCTGTCTTTTCTCTCCATTTTGCAGGGGAACATGTCCGTGTCATCTGCTACAATGACAACGGTGAATGGTGCGAAGCACAGAAGACCTCGAACAACAAGACAGGTTGGGTGCCTCGCAGCTACGTCACTACCGTCAACAGTCTGGAGAAACACTCCTGGTATCACGGCCCTATTTCCCGCACGGCGGCGGAATACCTGCTCAGCAGTGGCATTGACGGCAGCTTCTTGGTCCGTGATAGTGAAAGTAGTCCCGGCCAATTGTCCATATCACTACGCTTTGCCGGGAGGGTCTACCACTATCGGATAAATCATGCTCCTGATGGGAAGGTACGAAACCAGGAAATTTAAAGTGAAAATGTTACAAAAAGGTTTTCAACTTTGGTCCTCCTTTCAAAAAAAGAGAAAAGTTTCACTGAGTCAACCCAGATCGAAATCCAACCCTGGCAGCGACCAAGGTTGAGATTTCAAACTGGATCCAAGTTCCTTCTTTTTTTTGAGTGAACCGTATTGGAAACGATGATGTGAAGAATCCTAAGTTTAGATCAAGCTCTGCCAATTCAATGTTGACTTTAAATATGAATTCCATTCATCTGACATAAGGAGTTCAAAGGTCAAATATACATTCCCTATCTGCTGGTGGTGCTTCATACCATGGTGCAGCAGGGTAAAGATCCAGAAATACTGCCTACATGTGGTTTAAAACAAAATTCTCTTTGCCGCACCTAGGTCTACGTCACCAACGAAAGCCAGTTTTGCAGCGTGGCCGAGCTAGTCCATCACCACTGCAAGGATGCTGACGGCCTGATCACCACGCTACGCTTCCCTGCAGCCAAGACCAACAAGCCAACGATCTACGGCATCTCACCTCAACCAGATGAATGGGAGATTGAACGGAGAGACATCTCCATGAGAAACAAGCTCGGTGGTGGGCAGTACGGGGAGGTTTATGAGGCTTACTGGAAGAAGCATAACAAGATAGTAGCTGTCAAGACCGTTAGGGTAAGCAATCAATCTTAGAGGTATTTAGAGGTTTGCTATGTGCGAAGCAATATGGATGTCACTAATTTATTATGTCAAATTCCCTTAGTTCCACATTTTACTTCACATATGAACCAGGCTTTTGTCTTGGTCTCAAAGTTTAAGATGTCAATCTGAGATTTGGGTCTTAGTATTTTGGTGTCGAACCCTGGAAATCTTTCTCCTTTTCATTCTAGGACTCTAAGACCTTGTCTCAGGTGTAGGTCTCCCCCAGGTTGCTCTTTGTCTTCCCTCCCCCTCTCTCTAATTTCCGGGCCTTGATTGCAAAAGTTTGAAGGCTTCCTTAACTGAGGTAGTACTCCCTTTGAGATGATTCCACTAAACAGCAGAATTGTTTTCTTGTCTCCACTTTCAGGAGGAGAACATGAGAGTAGAAGAGTTCCTGAAAGAGGCGGCCGTCATGAAGACGATCAAACATCCCAATCTGGTCCAGTTATTAGGTAACTCCCACATATCCTTGGTCTTACATTGAACGAGGGGATATTATCATTCAGCAACCTTTCAGGAAATCTGTGTCAGATAATTACCGTGCTTGTGTGCTTGTGATAAAGATCCAGCTAGGATCAGGAAGGTCATCCAACTGCAGTGACATTTTGTAAACTTTAACAACAATTTGTGCAGCAAGGTGGTATCGTCACCCATAGCTTTTATATGTTCTTCTGGGAACTTAACAAGAAAATTTGAATGATACACCTAAAAGGTAACTTGGAAGGTATGACCTTGTTGCAGTTGTGTGATGATTCTTGTCATCCATCATTGATATGTCTGGATGACCATCTTTACCCTGTCTTGTAGGCGTGTGTACCCGAGAGCCTCCTTTCTACATCATCACTGAGTTCATGCAACATGGCAATCTCTTGGAGTATCTCAGGGAGAATGATGACACCATGCTCTCAGCCGTCACACTCCTGTACATTGCTTCTCAAGTAGCCTCAGCGATGTGCTACCTGGAGTCCAAGTGCTTCATCCATAGGTTCGTCCCTTCTGTCTCCCTTTACACTCTCCTCTGCCCCTCTTACCCTCCCCCAATCCCACCATCTCTCCAAATCATCGCAGCTATCATGAAGCTGGCTCATTTCTGTCCCACTTTTCTTACCCTCACCCCAACCCTGCCACCTCGGCAAATCATCGTAGCTTTCTTGATGATGCCTGTCTTCATTCAGTCACTTCAGACCATCCGACATCCCGATGCAACCTGCTTTGTCTGGCACGCTCGCTGTCTTTTATAAGATTGTGGTGCCAACTGTAAGTAGAGCTGATGATCCCAGAAGTGAATTTCCTACCCTAACACTCATTTCATTATTTGTCTGTATTTAACAGAGATCTGGCAGCCAGAAACTGCCTCCTTGGTGAGAATCACTTGGTCAAAGTGGCAGACTTTGGCCTGGCTCGGATCGTCTCTGGTGAGATCTACACAGCCCAGGCTGGGGCCAAGTTCCCCATCAAGTGGACAGCTCCAGAGAGCCTGGCCTACAACAAGTTCTCCAACAAGTCTGACATCTGGGGTGAGTCAGTCCAGTCCACTGAGACCCTTCCTCAGCTGCTCAAAGGGTCAAAGGAAGTTTAATAAACTGCTTCTTCTATCAATTTTGAGTTTCAAAATCTACACAATAAAAAATAAGCATTTTGCAAGTTAATATGGCCTGATACCCTTACTGCTTCACATATACGACCAACATCTGATTTCCCCTGACTATTAGAACATTGTCGCTATATCACATGGCCCTGTGCAAGATATTGCATGGCAACATAAAAGAAGTCCAATACTAATACATTGTTCACAGTTGATGAGACTGACATAAAGGCACCAGATTATTTTAAAGCTGGAGGTTACTTAGCCAGGCCTTGTCTCGAATCACGTCATAGCAACAGTGTAATAAGGCAGGAGAATTATAGTTCAAAATATGTGCATGCAATGAGAACGAGTCAGTGGTACTATACATTAATCAAATTAATCCTTAGAGTTTCCCTTCATAGTTAAAATGTCCAGGGTTTAATGGAAGAATTCTGGATGTGTTATGTTTGAATTCTGCAGCATTTGGTATCCTTCTTTGGGAGATAGCAACGTATGGCAGCTCGCCCTATCCTGGCGTGGAGCTCCAGCATGTCTATGAGAAGTTGGAGCGAGGCTACCGTATGGAGCGACCGGAGGGTTGCCCGGCCGACGTCTACAAGCTCATGCTCAAATGCTGGGAGTGGAGTGCGTCCGACCGACCAACCTTCGTAGAGGTCCAGGAGGAGATGAACAACATGTTCCAGAACTCCAGCATCAGCGACGAGGTGGAGAAGTCGCTGCACCGGCGCCGAGAGCCCCCGATGCTACCCACCAAGAACCGCAGCAGTCGGAAGGGAAGTGGGGGTGGTAGTGGTGCTGGTGCTGGTGCTGCCTCAGAAGCCGACCATCAATGGAAATTTGGGAAGGACAGGACGGCCGTGGCTTCGAGCGATACCACCAGTAGGTCCTTCTCGTAGGTTTGCCTTGCTCTTGCACTGCTTTAGAACCTCACTAACTTCTGGCTCAGACTGGTGGCTGATTTGATGTCCTTTGCTTCATTTTAAGGATCCTGAATTATGCTTCATTTTAAGGATCCTGAATTGTCAGGATGGTATGAGTCATGGGCAGTATGTTACCCAGACCCTAAGCTCGTTGGCTTAGAAGTTTCTGAATCTACCCAAATCCAACACGCCATTGTCCCTTGGGCCCATTTGTGACTCTGAAAAAATCTTTGAGACAAACCATCAGGAAAAGTACGAGTAAGAATTCTGAAGAGTTCTTGCTTGAATGTTGCCACCAGTTTAAGCCATTCCTGACTAAACCTTTCTCCTTAGTGAACTTTTGTCCTACTCGTGTTGTACTTTAGAATCTTGATGTGAATGGAGTCTGTTTACTCTGATGCAAGGCTCTAGCCAGAACAGCAAAATGGGCCGTCCAAATTTTGGTTTCACTGTCAAACAGTTATTCCAAAAACAGGAGTTATGGCGACCCTGGAATCCTTGTGGCCAAAAACCTTGCTCTGGAGTTTACAGGGAAATACATGTCATTTCACCACTGTTGGGTAGATAGTGCAGGTTGTATCATCAACAGACTTGTACCATTCTATTCTAATGAGAGACTTTGGAGAACCGGTCTTCAAGTCAACAGGGCACGTGCACGCAATTGTGAGCATGCGCACATTGTTTTGCGCGTGTGCTGTTGTGTGTGCGCGTGCGCTGTTGACTTGAAGACCGGTTCTCAAAAGTCTCCCATTAGAAACCTTCAAAGATCTCCTCATGTAAGAAACATCGAGGGAGAATGGAATGATACAAGTACACCTGACCAATCCAACCCTAACGTGGTCCAATGAACCATTGATGCATGACTTCACTTGACTTGTTCCAAGAACTGGACCTTTCATGAAATTACAAATTGAAATACGGAAATTTAATGAAAAATATATTTACATATTTTGTTTAAAAAGGAATTGGAAATATAAATGGATAGTTAAAGGATATGGAGGTATGTTTCTGAGGTATTTGTACTAACTCTCCTTGAGGAAATTATATCGGGGGAAAGTCACTGAGATTAGGGGGACGGGGTGTTTACACATCTTGCATGCTCTAGATGCTTGCATTGATTATTTAGCTTGGACAAGTCCATTTCCATTCCTGTATTTCCTTTCCTCTTGCATGGCCTTGCATGTGTCTTACTTTATAGTATTATCCAAACTGATAAATACTTATTTCAATTAAAATCAGCATATTTTGCCATATTGGATGCATATTTTGCAATCGTAAACATTGTATGCAGATTGCTTTGAAGGCAAATTTATCTGTCTGTCTCTGTTTCTTCGGTCGGAGATGGGGTGGGGTCGTGATAATGTATTTAAAACAACTCACCAAAAACTTGATTTCATTCTAGTGCATGTTGAATTATTGACACTGTGTCCTAATGAAAACAAAAAATGCACGGATGACAATAAAACGTTAAACAGCCTCTTATTTTCATTTGACATACCCCCTTAACACCTAATTTCAGTCTTTTCCCCTTAATATCTCAAATGCACATTTTGCATATCCCCGCCACAAACTCAAATAAATTCTAACATGTTTGAAGTTTCACTTGCGACAATTAACAATGTTTCTTTTGAGTTGCAGCAATTTTTTGTTTCCGATGTTGGAGTTTTTGTTCATGATTTAAGTTTGTAAACAATTGAAGGAAACTTCATCAATTCCTTTGTGTTTAAGTTTCCTGCTGATGTCACATGCTATGAAGAATGCTGAATAAAATACTCAAACAGAAGTTCTTCAGAATTCAAATTAAACCTGAAAATTATCTTAAATTATGAAAAACAAATCATCAAAGTAGATGGGCCTACCCCTAAAAATGAAGCTTGGGCTGAAATTGCAACATTTGAATGAAAGGGAAACTGAAGTTTGTTTACTGTAGTTTTGAATTGTTTTAATTTGTGATTTTATTTTTGTTTTTGTTTTCACAGAACAAAGAAGCCCACCAAACTCCCCCGAACATAATCGCAAGAAGCTCCCATTCAGGATCCCCAACCTTCCCAGGAAGAAAACCGATCGGTCCAAAGACCAGTCTACCCTTCCCCGCCAACAGCATCCCCACGCCCCAGAGCGACAGATGAGTTCCCCGGCCGAGGAGGACGGCAGCCGAGGGCAGCAGATAGCCAATCACAAGGATGTCCCCGAGAAGCCCAAGCGGGGCTCCCCGATTCACCGGCAAGAGAACGGCACCACTAGGGTCCAGGACACCCTCCACCATGAGCTGAACTCCTGCCTGCATAATTCCTCCACTTCCTTGTCCTCGCATCACCAGACCAGCTCCGAGAGTGGCGGAGACAACAGCGGCGGCTCCGGGCAGAACATCAGAGTGGCGCTCCGGCCGCCCATCAACGGTCGGAAGAAACCTCGTAAGGACAGAGAGAGGAAGAAGAGTGCAGATGAGGCCCTGGTGGAGGAGCACGATGCTTCCTTTCCAATTCCTCGATCGTCCTCGTCCAGTCCAACGTGTGACATGAAACCCAGGAGGACGGAAGCACTGCCAGGGGTCAAGGAGGAACAGCTACCAGGACGACGAGCTCTGAAGCCACCCCCAAAATTGGACATCAAGCAGAAGGACATCAACCAAGAGACAGAGCATGCTAAAGAGCTGCTATCAAAGACAAAATCATTGCCATCTTCTAAGAAGATCATTGTGTCGCCTCCACTGAGTCCACCACAGACCCCAGAAATGGAAAGTCCTCGGGGAACGCTACCAAATTACGGGACAAGATCCCGGGACAAAGGGAAGCATGCCCGCCCAACCGTACCCCCTCCCGCACCTCCTGTGGACACTATCACATCACCATCGAGGGATTACTCTTCAGGCTCTAGTCCCAGTCCACAGGGCTCACCCAGCAAGTCCTCACTGAATCCCTCCTCCAAGCCCGGACCTCTGTCCCCCAAGCCACAAATCATTGGACCTAAGCCCATACTCAGTCCCAAACCGGACCTGACGGCATCAAAACCAATGCCGCCCAAGCCGCAGAAGCGGATATCCATCCCGAACAAGCCCCAGCCTGGACAAGCCGATTCCCCGATCACCAAAACATCCATCCTGCAGCTGTCGGACACACTCAGCGCTAAGGCTGCCTCCATTCAGGACAACCGGGAGTACGGTCGCTGCAGTGACCTTTGTGCCAATCTAGAAGTGTTTTACAGTACATGCATAAAGTACCTGGAATCTCTGCCTGTGCTGACGCGCTTCTCAGTGCGAGAACATTTGAGCGCTTTGGACACCCACGTGCAAAACTTGAAAATGAAAACCACAACGGGCTCGGAGAATCAGCTGGAGTCCATCCTGGGCGATGTTCAAAAACAGATGGAGGAAATCCGATCACTCATCCAACGATAGGCACCAGAATCAAAAACAGAAAGAAAAAACTATTGCAAATGTGTAAAATATGTTATAAATATATGGCTCATTATCCGCTCTTTCATAATTAAGATTTTGCTGTTAAGGTTGTCGGTTAACTACACAATCTGGAGTTCTTGGTCATTCTAGCCGCAGTGGATGAGAAGAAAACCAAAACCAGATACATTAAGGCTATCCCTCCATTCTGGAGCTCCTGGATCTACCTATTAAACCTTCTGAATTTTCAGCTGGGAGAACTTTCCTCAATCTTCCAAAATCCAAAACTGTCCCGATATCCCCACAGCCAAGTCCTAGTTTGGACCAAAAAAATGTTTGGTCCTAGTCTATGCTAGGCCACCAATCCCCAGATGTAAAATCCAACAGATCATTGTCCTTTTATAATTCCCATGACTATGAAGATGGATTCTGATCACTTTGACAAGATGAGGATTGATAAAGTTCACAGTTGAGCAAAGATCAAAGGGTCAATTTCTCCAAACTCCTCATAACTTGCTATCAATCGTAGGACTTATGATGCATCGCAATCCTATGTAGGATATGATGGGTTATCCTTCGTAACTCGAGTTACGATCAATCGTAGGGCTTCGTGAAATTGACCCCAGAACTTGTTTTGAAAGGGCAGTCAGCTAGTAAGTTCACAGAAATCCATGGTTTGCATGGAGCTTGCTTCGGTCGAAAAAGTTTAAACGGGTAACCTGACGCAAAACCTCTCTGTATCTTGCTTTTTTCATCCATATTTTTCCTCTTATTAAATCAAAGTCTGCCTTCAAATCGCCCCCTTCTAGCATTCATAATCCGATCATCTTAAAAGCCATTTTAATTACAAACGACTAAATGACTGCCTTCGTAAAATCACCATATCGTATCATGTAGTATTACCGCATTGTCGTACGAGAGCATAAGAGAACATATCTCAACAAAAAATGTTGTATAACAAAATATATGTATATGTCATGTGTTGTATCTGTATATGTACTGTAACAATAGGTATTGCCTGCCTTGTAAGATAAAAAAAATTAAATTTTATCAGCAAACCAAACTTATTAAAGATGCCTGAACTTCGGAGACCATAAATCCATGTTCCAATACCGTATGGTGTATCATTATATAAAGACAACATTGCCAAGAAGTCAATATCTGCACCTGCAAAGAAAAGAAAATGATAAACGATTAAAAGTTTGTATTAAAACATTCTCAAATTTCTCAGGATTACCAAAAAATCTTGGAAGTATTTGAGCCATTTTATAGCAGATCTGTCAATCATAAGCGTGTTTTTTTAGGTCCTTTTTCCTTTTTCAAATCAAGTTTTTCAACTTAACATTTACACAGATTGTTTAACTGATGATGTTTTTAGTTTGGTTTTGGTGTTGACTGTCAGATTTACGGATTAAAAATCTTGAAGGAATAATGAAGTTTTAATCTTGACATTTGAAGGCACACTGAATTGGACTTGAAATCCATGGATTTGGAACTGCTCAACCCAATTTGGTAATCATCAAGTGTCAAACTTTGTCACAATCCTTACAAAAGAAGGCTTTGATGGGCCAAGTCTGAAATTGTCGCATCATCTGTCGCCTATAACTTTGTATCAAACATGGCGGCGTATTGTGCATTCAGCAAAGCGTACTGTGACTTGTGCAACACCAATAAGACATAGCCAAATACTTAAGATGTGGCTTAGTCAATGTTGAACCCAAATAGACTGGTACCTGAGTGACCCAGACATCATTAATGTAATATTTAATTGCGCCTGGGGAACCAGACCCATTGTCCACGGCTCATCTGTAAGACTGCCAGTCAACGGTCCATTCCATTATTTCTATTTGCAATATTATTAAGACTTGCTTATCCAATCAGATTGCTCCTTATCAGCACATGACCAGAGCAACAGCCAATCAGATGAACCTATTATGAGAATTATAGCTTTTATTTGTCTTTCGTAAAGTACACTTAGTTTGATATCCAGCAATGTTTTTCTTGTTTTATTTTTTATGTTCTTGTTTATGAAGGATGCAGAAGCTTAATTTGCCCATCCACATTTCCAGAGTGAATTATCTCAAAAGAAACAAACAGCGCAGATCTTTTGCCTGTTTTAAAATGCTTGGAGTTAGGAGGGCCTGTTGCTTCAAGCCTAGAACAGGATCCTTTCTTAAAGGTTGCTCAGAGTAACGAGGGCCTGATGCTTCAAGCTTGACAGGATCATTCTCAAAGGCTGCTCAGAGTTAGGAGGGCCTGACGATTCTATCCTAACAGGATCTTTCTTGAAGATTGCTCAGAGTTAGGAGGGCCTGACGTTTCGATCTTAGCTAGATCTTTCTCATAGTGTCTCTAAAAGGTAGAATGCTAACTTGAATGTCAGAACATAACAGGAAGGAACAGAGGTCCCAAGGCCCTGTTTTTGAAAGGCCCTTTTTTTAGTTTGATGTTTGTTCAAAGATAACTCATCATGGAAAAATCAAATGGTCATTTTAAGCTTCTGTGGAATAATTCTTTGATTTTGAAAATTGGATTTAAATGAAGACTGTTGTTTTTTGTAGGATTCATAGTTGTGAAATGAGACATCATGTAAAAAAAAAAACCTAATCATTAAATGGTGTTTACTTAAATTGCTGTCCTCATTGGAAAATTACTGCAACACCAGTGAAGAATCATGCCTTTGATTACTCAGAGTATCAGTAATCTGACCACCGACCCACCTAGCTTGATGGCCCTGTTGGCTGTCTATTCTGTGCTAGTAAGCAGGAGGTCATGGGTTCGAATCCCACCCACCCCTCCAGCCTACTATGCTATCACACATTGCCAGTACACTTTGAATAGAAAAGTGAAGTTTGGTTCAAATATCTGACCTGATTCTCTAAACCTTGAGTCAGATGTGGCACAGTGTGTTGACAAATTATGAGCAGTTACACACGGATTAAACAATTAAACATAATTATTTACATTTTGTTTTTGTTATTAGTGTATCTACACAGTGCTACAGCCCTCTAGCATAAACAGTATTAAAACTCATGATGTACTCTCAAATAGAACAACATAACTTGTCGTATTTTTGACATCCATTACATTTTCATTGAGCAGGTCACATGTTATTGTCAGGTGACAGGTCACATGTTATTGTCAGGTGATGCTCATGTACAGAATGTTATTGCTCTGTGACTGAGGATGCATCTGAATCTGTTGTCTAGAGCTAGGTCTAGGTCTTTGCTCCATTGGAAATACGTAGAGACACCAAGACAACAGACCTAGCCGTAGCTCTAGAAGTCCCTTTCAGCCTGACTGACATTGATGAATCATTGAAACTAAAATGCTCCTGGAATCCTTGCATATTTGTCCTGATTTAAATCTATATTTTCTTAGGAACAAACAAGCAAACAAAAACAACAACAAGCATCTTAAAAGTTCAAAGGTCACACAGAATTGGCCTGTGTGAGCCTGGGGTTCAGTGTGCTGGATGCGTAATGTGTTTATTAAAATCAAACATTTGCTGAGATTGATGAAAACAAATTTGCTGTACGCTGTAATATTTGTAATAAAAAGTGATATTTGAAGCATATAATTCAAGTAATTTTGTGTGCCTGTAAAGTTGATATTTTTGTTGTGAAAACTGATATTGGATGTGGGAAGAGGGTGATGAGGGAGGGATGTTATAGGTAAATTGATTTGGATGGAGGAATGGGATGGGTTCTTGGAGGAACTTTGCAGGTTTTTAAGTTTAGCTCTCTTGATTCCAATACCATTTTCCTTATGAAAATAAATTCACTTTAAATTTCTGGCCAGTCTTCATCATAATTACAGGTTCTTGGCAAATTATTGCATGCCCTACTTATTGTGCAGATTCACATTAAAGAAAACACAATAACAATGCCAACGTTTAGGGGATATGGGGTCTCTTATTTTTGTTATGAAGGACCATTTTGCAATTGTGATATTTTTAAAGAGCGCCCTCTATTGGTCATTAGCTTCTGGGCCGGTGAATTAGATTATGGGGGCGGTTGCCACTCCATTCTCGGGGCAAACAGGTTGTACGAGTCGGTTTTCTCTATTAATTAATTCAGAAGATCATCCAATCCTCCCATTTTGGAAAGGAAAAACTCATTTTCTTCAATATACCATGTACTGCCTGTCCACATTGTATCCCATTTTTCATTTTTTATACAACTTCAACTTATAATTTCGAAACTATAACCCACCCATTTACCATTGTGTTCACCGATATTAAAAATACAGTTGTCTGAATTCTGACTCGCGAACTTCATTCATAAAAAATAACTAGCCCAGGTGAGTTCAACCAATCACGACGCCGGTCTCATCAGCACACGTGCGACAAAATTCCAATGGCCAATCACAGTTTGTTTTATGAAAAGACAACTTTTTACCATCAGACGATAATCACTTACGTGTGATGACACGTGCCGGCGCCAGTGTAAGAACAATTAAAAATGTCAATTTTCAGTGACATAATTTGACCTTCAAGAGGTCTTTGGAACAGGAATTTACAGCATGTTACAGTCACCGTTTACAGGAAGGAACAACCTTTTGTGAAATGTGGACATGGCTGGCCGAAAATAAGAAGAAAATGCGGTAAGAACTGTCTCATTTTTGACATTTTATATTTATGACACTTGCATTGCAAACCACGTGTAAACCAATTGCGTTTCCCACACAGTATAATTGATGAGGGAACAAGACCACATTCAGCACGGTCAGTTCAACTCACCATGCTCACCTGCCTCACAAACCCCCAAATTAACATTCTAATAACTGTAGAATATCTGTTTATGACCGCGGACGGTTTGGCGTGCTTTAATTTCACTGCTCGTCGCGCTCGCGTGGTACCATGCATGATGCAGGCTGTAGGCCTAATTAATTTATTTTCATAATAAGAACATTGTTTACCGTGGTTGGTTATCTACAGCTTACATGTCCAACTCCATTTTGTCGGCCCCAGGCTGTGGCTAGGGGCAGCATTTAACAACCAAATCGCTACCCCCCCTTTTCTCTCTTAGCAGTGGTGTAATATTAATTAATTTGTCAGTTTACTAATTAAAAACTTGAGTCGAGACCGTGGGGGCGTTTTCCGTTCCTGTGGTCATATAAACCGTACTCGATAACATCACGAAACTCGTCTACTATTTTACTTCGACGCCTCAAAGCCCACGATCTAATTCCGAAAGTTTGAAAACTTTTACTGAAAGCTGAAAATCATGAAACCATATGTTTCCAACTCCATCGTACTGCTCAAATTGAGAGAAATAAAACCTACATTTCTTGTTTACTTTATGGCAAGTTTAAGTCCGAACCATTGAGCACAAACATCGATTCCATGAATTGTTAGCTCCTCTATTTGCACTTGGCCGTCACACCACGTTTATTCAACAAGTCCAGCTGTAATGCGAGGTTCGACAGTATAAGTATCCAAGACCTTTCCCCATCCCTTACTTCCCTTATAACCACACGAGGTCTTCCTACTCCGACCGTATAGTTGTTGCCCAACTCACCGAATTCATCTCGATAGAGAAAACAAAACAAAAAAGGGGACAAATGTTATGTTACGGTGGAGCTGGATAAATTCCCACAGTTTGTTTATAAATTCTAATCTGTAATTGACTTTCACAACTATTGGGAAAATAAACAGCACTTGTAGCTGTTATTGATGCTGGCTTTGGCCTAAAAATTATGAATCATTAACCTAGTTTATTGATTTAGTTGTAAAAATATTCGAGTTATCTAAAAACCACTTGGTCATGCGAGAAGTACGAACAATCAGCGTGTTTGGGGTAATTCCGTCCCCCGTACTTGAGCTGAAGTACACGGTGTCATTTGGCAGACGTACGGTGCGATCACTCGGACTTGCCGCAGTAAGGTTTGAAGTGGTTTGCAAAGAATGGCTGATAATGGTGAATTGTTGCTCTATTTAACATTCATTTGATTCTCAAGGAGGTGTGACTTCACGTTGCACTGCTGTTTGTGTTTGCCCATTTAGGCCTGGTCATTTTCATTCATGGAACTATAAGGACAAACTTGACAGTAAAAGCATAATCCCTGTGAACTTTGTACAATGGTGCAAGATGGACCTCGCGTAAAGTGCAAACAAAATAGGCTGTATAGGATTAATGTACCAATTTATATTACGCTGTCAATATCAACTTGACATGAAAATGTTAACACAATCTCAGTTTGTTTCTATGTTTACATAACATGCAAGAATTAGCGTCATATTTACAAGCTCTCATGGGTCATATCACTGTAACCAATTGACTTTCACATGCACATTAACCTTAACTCTTCACAATTGCCGTTAAATTGTGTACGTGCTAACACAAATGGAAAGAAGTCCAAACTATTTGGATTAAAGTGAAACATATATCGCCATCGAATTGGTAAATTGGGGTGAAAACTGTCAGTGTAGGCCTTTCACTTCTATTATTTTGTCCAGTACGAATGGGTGTATTAGTTGACATCAGTTGCTCCATAATTGTACAAATTATTGTTTAAGTTCACAAAGAATACATTGTATTGGGATTGGAAGAGCTGGGACAATGAAGGTTTGGGTATTAACTTGCGAATTAAAAAGTTTGTTTTTAGTTTTGAGGTCTTTCCCGTCTTAACACCCCCACTTTCTGAGCTCATCTCCCCGTCTGCCAAAGCCACAACGTCTGGAGTACACTTTACTTAATGTCTGACCCTTGATGCTCGTGTGTACTCAATTCAGCTAATGGAATGCACCTCGAACCAGTTTGAGTTTGCAAAACATTTCAAGGTGTTCGTAATAAATCAATAACACCCGTGCGCAGCGACGAATACTCGTGATATCGTTTCTCTTTGCTTTGCTCGACGGCTTCACTTTGTGATCAGCAATCATCGTGAACTACTGTCTCGTGCTACTATCATCTTAAAAAAGTCCTTTATACTTAAAAAAAAAGTCAAAGGCGGCGACAATTAATTTCGAATTGTTAGCTCGATTTACTCTTGACGACTAATGAGCAGCCCGAGCACACGTAGGCCTACACCAGTCTGGTGGATCGGAGGAATTATGCATGACAACATTGCTCCAGTGGTGGTCTCTACAGGATTCGATTAAAGGTAGGCTGTCATTTATACGAACCATTGTCAATAATATTAATCAATACAGACCTTTGGTTACATTCAGATAGTTTGCATAATTATTCGTGTTCACGTAGGCCTAATAATGTAGGCTAGAAGTATCACTACGAGTATTGTATCATTAAAGGGTAAAATCGCAGTTAACGATGTTCCCATGAAATAAGAATGAAGTTATTTAGGCCTCATTACTGATCATCGACTGTTTTGATTAATTAATTCTCCAATGATGACAATTACGTAATCAGTGCAATTAACTTTCCAAAACGGAATACCTTTGTGTTTGACGCCACGGCTATTTGACACCAAATTTGTATTAAAATATATTGATATATTAACTACTGGAATAAGAAAAAACATAGATCTGGAAAGGTGTTATAATGTGTCATTTATAAATTTGGTTATTCACGTCGGTTGACGTGCATAGCATAATCATATAAACAGCTGGTAATGTATTTAGCCTGTTAATGAAATTTTAAAGGGAGTTTAAAGAGTACTTTTGAAAAGAAATGTGCCAAGTTTTAAAACAGTATCATTATACTGACAGACGAGAAACCTTAGAACAAATCCCCCAGAAAAAATGCTCTGTAAAGATTTACAGTCATACCCAGCTGTATTTGTTTGTATGCAAATCATTACAATTCAAAGCTTTCGTATAATTATATGGCACGAACAGTAAAAGAAAACACATCCAGTGTTATAACACACGCAATAACCGTCTTTAAAGTTAACAGAAACAGAAGCAGCCCGCGAGAGATTGAAAACAATCACCCCCTTTTTTACTCCCGGAATTTAAAGACCTGCGCTGCCAAAATAATTACGCGATAAACAGTTGGTTTCTTTCGTCGTGTAGCACGCGTGTCGCGTGCCCAATTCACAGGTGGGCCTACCGTGACCCATCGCGACCCACTTCTTGACCCGCGGTGTTGTTGGTAACCTGTTACCTAGTCGTCAATGGGCTTTGCTTGAGGTCTCTGGTACTCAAACATTCCGGGAGGATCACATACACCTTCATGGTGAAGTTTCATAGCCTGCAACGGATTTCTAGCATAGTTTGAGATAGAATTCCTCCCCGATAGAATATGTCGACCCAGTTAGTATGAACCATTAATTGTATGTGAGGAGAGACACATGTACTTTTGAAGTGAACTTGTGTTTTCAACCGGTACATAATTCATCTCTTAAAGATGTTATAATCTTGAATCTTGAATAAAGTCTGGATCCAGTTTTGGAATTTTCTCTTCACCCGAGAGAAATACTGTGCGCTGTAAACATGCCTCTCCCTTGTACTGCGCCAACTTGATTTGTCGGCTGGTTGTGTTTCTTGCTGTTGGGTATTTCATCTTTCATAGCCCAGGTTCGATTCCCACCAGAGCATCAGTTACCATACGGTGTTTGATTCCTCTGTTCCTTCATCTACGGGGACCTGTGGCTGCATCGTGTAGCCCAGTTTTTATGTCAATACTCACTCGGTGACCATGCAACGATTCAGTGGGATTATGCCTGCCTATGTCTGGTAAAGTCATGTAGATGGATAGAGGATCGTTGTGTGGCACCAATTTTGCATTTGGTTTTTTGTTTTGCTGTTTTATATATTCGTCCTGTTTTCGGGGTTTTTTTTTCCCAACGACTCGTTCGAAATAGACCATAACGAACGTAGAGGGCGCTTGTTAATCGTCGTCACTAATCGCATGTAGGCATAAGGATGAAGGAATTAGAATAATAACTACTCATCATCACTAAAGAGTGCAGTTTTACTGGCCAATTCTCCCTACACATTGTGTGTAACTGGTTGTAACTGGCTGTCTTACTTCAAACTACATGTATATGTCTATACCTTTGAAAAAAAGAAATTACGTTTATACCGTTTTTTTTTATTCGGGTAGATGTCATTAATTAGCGCTTTCCAAAATTTGATTGTTCAAGTTGATTGTTTTTCTGCTGAAGACTGAAGACAGGCTCAACAAGTTACTAGAAATTGCTACTTTTTACGATTTTTGTCTGATAGTGTCTTTATAGAGTATCATTCTGTGCTTGGAAAAGAAGGAAAATAACTTGACCACTCTTTAACCTGTAGAAATATTGGGATCTGCGTCTCCGTTCAACCTGTCATGTTTTTATCATTAAGGCTGGACCCTTTTTTTTCTCTTTTTACAATTTTGGCGCAGAGGGTTTTGTCGGCGTAACCATATAATTGGTCGCGTGCCTGTCCGCCCACGCGCCATGCATATTCAGTGACCATGCAATCCCAAGCTCATATTTCTTTTTCCAAAAACTGGCTGGGTTTTTTTTCCTAGATAATTTAACGGTTTTAACAGCAGTGATAACTTTTGGACGTCGTCATTATTCGTTTTCAAGGTTTCTGTATAGGAAGTGGTAATTAAGGGAACTGTAGGCCTGATGCACACGTGTGATTTCACTTATATTGATAATGGTGATGTTGTAATGCCCTCAAACAAGTCCTTAATATTATACCAACAGAAAAAGTTGAGCCCAGTGTCAATAAAATGTCATTCAAGGCTTAAGATGATGGCGAAAAGAAGAAAGATATTGACATCATGAATCTATATCAACATTTTAAACGTCTGAAACTGATTAATATACTTTTTTTAACATGAAAACTGAAAATGCCATGATTTCTAAAGCTCATCTGCACTATGCATTACCCAGCCAGGAGTCAACGACCTCAGTCACGTCAAGCTTGTAATCTTTTGTTAATTTAGGTTTGTTACGGATGATCTGTAGGCCCCTGCATCAACCAGGAGGACCGTGTTGGTCCTGTATTATTTTGGAATTAAATCTCGAGCCTGGAATGGGGAGAGTTCTCTTGTCCTGATGACCGGCAGCGTGAGTCTTGACCTTTCATTCACAAATTTCGTGCCGTAAATGGAAACTACGGATAAGTATAGCCACGGGATATGAACCTTAACCCACCCCCTCTCTCTATTTGAAGATTTATAAGGATATAGTTTCTCAACAATACTGATTTTATTACTAGGAAAATATTGCAGTCATGGATAGTTATTTCAACTTGATCCCCAAACCAAACATTGTTTCTGGTCTTGTCGCCATGATGATGCTGGGTCTATACTTTCACAACTGTAAAACAAAAGCATTCGTGCTATATCGGCCTGTTAAAAGTATAGTGGGCGCTGGTTATAGTGTTTACTCTAGTCAAAAGTGCATGCCATGTACTTGTTTGTAATTTGTTTGTTTGCAACTGGTTTGCTGCTAGTTTTGCTTTATAACAACAAAAGGATGGACATTTGCTGGGTGATCCGCTCCACCTTTGCTGCAGGATAGACGTGTATAGAATGGCTGAATTTGAACAGCGGTATTTTGTTTTATCCTTCTGCCAAACTGAGCCCCTCTTTGTCGAGTGATGACCCCCCTCCCTGTTCCGATGACCAAAACTTTGTTGTTGCTAGATTTGCTTTGTAGCATGGTTTGCTCGATGAAATTCCCTGCTGAACCGCTCCATGTTGCTGCAGGAGCTCAATTGGTAGAAAAGTGGTATTCTGTTGTGTCCTTCTGCCAAAGTGAGCCCCTCTTTGTGGAGTGGTCACCCAAGACCCCTGTCCCTCATCCGATGACCAGTATGCACCCCTTGAGCCGTCTGTGCGGCCACTGTGTCCAGAGAGAGAGCGAAGAGACGCACATCTTTCGCCAGTTGGTCTGAGTCCATGCTGCCATAAAACAAAATCCCTCAGCTTAACCGGACTTTCAAAATGCTTACGGAGATGTCAACAGGTTCACTACACGTTTATATTCAGAGATCAATTTTATGACTTAGTTAAGGCCATTAAAACTGAAGTGGTATTAGATGTAACATCATCCATATGTTTCCGATATAATGGTCGATGATTATTAAGCCTTTGAGGAATGATTTGCTCATTGTGACTTACCATGGAGTGTCAATTGTCTCCTGTTAAAATTAAATTCAATGGTTGATGTGTTGGGACACTTCAGGGTTGGTAGCTGGGGCACTTGACTGTGTCGTCATTGTGTAGTTTGAAATAAAAAGCACACAAAGCGATTTGTGTTTCTGTCATCAAAATGTGCCACTTGTTTAGATTATGAGTGTGAGCACATGGCATTATCAAAGTATTGGTTTATTCATAAATGCATGAATTTATGTATTCATATTTTGATCACATTATCAGTGCCTAAAGTACAGACTCTCGCTACATGGTGTGTAGAGTAGACTATGTACAAGTCCCTTTCCTGTTCTTTTGTGGTCAAAAATACATAAATATGTCGATTGAACTTTTAGGAGTTTTTGGTGTGTTTTTTTTCGATCTGTCCAGCCTTCAGTGACCGTCTGTCTTATATCCACCAGTGCATCAACAGCGAGTTTGAGTTTCACTTTGAGACATTTGATTTGTTTCTGTCATTCTTATCTTTGATCCAAGAATTATTGGTTGTCTTAAGAAGCCGAGATGGACGCCATTAACCGGTCAATTTGAGTTACTATCAAATCAGTTTTCTCCCAGAAATGCCCGCCAATAGCAGCTGCATCTTGTCTCTAAATAGCTCTGTCTGCCAAGGGGAGTACTCCTTAGTAATAAGTCTCATGTTTCCATCTTCCATACACCTTGTAAAAAGTGTTATGATATCAATGGCGCGTATACACACAGTACCATTGGAATACGTACACAAAAGAGTAAAATTTAATGGTGGGTGAGTGGTCAAATTGAAAACAGTCGAAGTAATGCAGTTTCTAAGAGTTGACATGTTGGGTATTGCCAGGCATTGTCGTTAAAAACACCACACTGTGTTTGTTTTTGTCGAGATGAATGAAATATATTTGTTTATTTTAATCGCTGGATACGGGGTCTAGGATCATACAAACTGCTAAAGTCGAGTTTCCTTTGATCTTTGGGGAAAACTGGTCTTTTCGCGAACCACCGAGTGATCATTGTTTTATTCGTGACTTAGGGATGTGACTTGTTTTAATGGAACACAAAATACTCGTTATAGTGGACATGTGGTTCCCAAAACTATAAAGGAAAGAACAAGTGGTTTTTAAAACTATAAAGTTATAGGAATGGAAAGCAACTTTCAGCAAATGTTCCCGAGTCCTCAAAACTATAGATTGAACAGAATTCTCCAATATTTCAGTAAAAATGTACTATTTTCGTTCCTGCTTGTTGCTATTATAGTTTTAGGAACCACTTGTCCACAATTACCCGTTATATGATAATTATAAAGAAATTGAATTTATCATTGATTCATTTTCGTACACTATAAAATAAACCTTGTCGTTATAAAGTTAGTGATTTTGTAAACTATACACAGAATATTCCGTAATCAGAATTTGT
Source organism: Astropecten irregularis (assembly GCA_963971285.1). Lineage (NCBI taxonomy): Eukaryota > Metazoa > Echinodermata > Asteroidea > Paxillosida > Astropectinidae > Astropecten > Astropecten irregularis. Next base: position 14,837,343 of record OZ020260.1, on the reverse strand, counting down.
GCACTAGTTTATACAGGCGCTTATATATCGCACGGCCCTGTCATTCCATGTCATTCATAGTCGTGCAGAAGCCATTCTCTATGATGTTGCAATGAATGTCCGACCTTAGATGTCGTTTTGTCGCGAATAAATCAATGTCATTGTGGGTCAACTAACTTCAGTTCACATTTTGTTTCAGTTCCCTCGCGATTTGATTCAGTAAACACGATCAAATATTGACAATAATTATGATCACGATGTTCTAACAGATTTCGGATATTATGAAAAGACTGCCTCTCCCAGCAGTAAACGAACAAAGCCAAGAAAAGACCCCCTAAACAGATTAATATTGTAATTTCTTTAGATATCAATATTCATTGTCTAGAGGTAAAATATTAACACCCATTAAGTTAAAACATGAAAGCTTGTTCATTGAAAACAATGCGAACAAATCTGTCTGCACTCCCCAGATTTACTTTATTTTTAACATCAACAAAATGTTATTGGGAATTTATTTTTCCAACAGCCACACTAGCAATCCTATTTAAATATCAACACAAGAGAACATACGCGGGGCGAAAGAACATTAACATTTTGACATAAATCATTATTTTGGTTTTAACACCGTCGTTTAGTCGGGGTGGTCTGTACCGTAACTGCCGTTCAACGCGAGGTCGGCCACTCAAAATTTATACACGAAGGTCAGAAGCTTTTATTTGTTTAGCGAAGTCATGTCACTAGGAAACAAGAGAAAGACTGAACGGGAACAAAACGTGAATAATAAAACCGTTGTGTCGGCACTCGGCAGTTAGTATTGGGCGGTTAAAGTTGACGGTAAATCTGTCGTGATGATCCGTTTATTTTTAATGGAGGTCACTCGACATGCAACATTCATGTTCGTTATTATACCTTACAGGTACGTGTAACTACACATGTATTGTCTTATTTGTCTTTACAGAAATAGAAGACCATTCTAACTACTTACTCTCTAGAAAAATCCTCTCTTTTTGTTCATTCCCTTGCCCAAATAATGAAATTGAGTCCTGAAAACTGTCGCTTGATGATTAAGAAATAAAATTGGTTACGATTTTTTTTTATTGCAATGCCGCCCTTCTGATGCCTTATATCGAAGGTTTGTACCTTGTACACAGATGAAGCACGCCCTCTTTTGACTCAAGAACGCCAGGGAACTAAGGTTACCGCAGCATGCAACACAAAAATCATACAATAATAATTATTAGTAGTATAGGCAAGGATAGGAAAAAACATCATTGTTCCGCTTCGCAAGCTCACCACTCATGGATTTCACCCTTATAACCAGTTTAATATTTTTTGTAAAGATCTAAACATTAATCCTCGCAGCTATATCCCTAATCCATTCAAAAAAGGGGGCAAATTTTCCGTAGGCTGCCTGTACTGTTTGCACAAGCTGTATGACTTATCAATAGGCCGTGCATATGATATTATTCCGTCTATGAAATCAATGAAGCGATATACAAAGCTATTGATGATCACGATAAGGACAAGGCCGCAGAAGTGCAATACTATCATACAGACGCATGGTTTCGGGTACTTTTATCTTTATACTGGTATACGTGAATGAGTAACAGTTTATAGCAATCCATCATTTTGACACAAGATTAATTCCACGTTGATTTTAAAGTGCCCCATTGATTCGGTATTAATTCGTGTATCAATTTGAAGTGGTATTTTAGCAACCTCGCACTGGAGTGTTCAAGGGTGAAGCGACTGTATTTTATTCGATTATTGATGTTTACCATCGTGAATTTGTCTGTGATCTATACCGTTTTGCATTCATAACATTTCCTGATTATTATAGTTTGGTTAAGATGTTTGGCACTGTGGGATTTTCACAGTAGGGGTTCTACAAGGGCGTTCTAGGGGGGGGGGGGGGCTTGAGCCCCCAAAAACAATTTTGTTTAGCCCCCAACAAAATGCAATTGAAAAGAAAAATCTGGAAAATACTGAATCTTCAGTTATTAAGCGCCAATTACATTAAAAAAAAAACATGTTGAGGAGGCTATAGGTGCATGTTTTCTACTCCTAATGAGACATAGCAGAAGGGAGTGTTAGAAGAAGGGACTAGCCCCCCAAAAATATTGGGTCTTCTAGCCCCCCAAAAAATAATGGCTCTTCTAGCCCCCAAAAAACATTGGCTCTAGAACCGCGCTTGGATTTTCAGCCAGTCATTCCCTGACTGGATGCGATCTTCCCTCTTGCTCTCCTTCTCTCACTGTGTGAGAAGCAGTTCCTGTCGTTTCTTCCACTTCGACCACAATTCAAGCTGCCACCGAGAACAGGTCAACTCCTTACCTTAGCCAACTGGGGGTTTAGTGGGTAGGGTTAGGGGTAGTGTTAGGGGTTAGGTTATGGTTGTTGCATGGATACTGACAACGGAAGTCTCTCGTTCGGTCTTTGATCCCTCAAATTACTTGATGATTCTTCGAGAAGTAAGCAAATCTGTTAATCGATTATCTTGTTATTAATCAATCTGTCGTCGCTTCATTGCCAAAGTGGCCCCACTCCCGTCGTAAAATCGCAAAACGGGTGACCTGTTTTGTGCTGTGAAATGTATAATATGCATGTTTATGCCGCTTCATAAACTCACAAAAGGACAACGAACCCTGAGCGTGCTGATTTTATGTGACCTATTTTTAAGCCCACCTGCGTTTTTGAATCTGTTGAAAGGCATTTGTTGGTAAATGGAACCTTTTTAAAGTACATTTTGGCCATTATAGAGATGATGGAACTGTTTTTTATAGGCTGGCAGGCTGGTTGTAGCCGAACGAGGTTTGAAGAGTATCCTGATTATGAACAGAATTTACGAAAACAGCAACAAATAAGATATATTATACAAGTATATACGTTTGTGTACACGTGCTGTATAGTGCGGAGTTATTCTCTTCAGTTTCACTTGGCCCTGCCCTGCCGATGCCCTGCCCTGCCCTGCCCTGCCCTGCCCTGCCCTGCCCTGCCCTGCCCTGCCCTGCCCTGCCCTGCCCTGCCCTGCCCTGCCCTGCCCTGCCCTGCCCTGCCCTGCCCTGCCCTGCCCTGCCCTGCCCTGCCCTGCCCTGCCCTGCCCTGCCCTGCCCTGCCGATGCCATGCCCGCCCTGCCCTGCCCTGCCCTGCCCTGCCCTGCCCTGCCCTGCCGATGCCATGCCCTGCCCTGCCCTGCCCTGCCGATGCCATGCCCGCCCTGCCCTGCCCTGCCCTGCCCTGCCCTGCCCTGCCCTGCCCTGCCCTGCCCTGCCATGCCCTGCCCTGCCCTGCTCTGATTTGCTCTGCTCTGGTCGTCTTTGCTCTTTTCTGCAAAGTTTGATCTTCTCTCCTCCGCTCTTTAGCTTTTGCAAATGCTTTGCTCTTGAACCGATACATGCTACAAAGCATTCTAAGCTGCTGAATCTCGAAAAAAATCCAACCCATAATCATGGCACCTGTGCTTTAGTGATTGGTGCATGGAGGGCGGATTTGACTTGATAACATGACTTCCATTCCACACCATCTACACCATGACCCGTTCACGGTGTGTATCCTTCGAATCCCTGGCTGGTGAATTATACCTAAATTAAATATGGGAGTATGGGGGATCCTATGGGACATTACTGGAAACAAAGCTTGGTCAACAAGTCCCATGTGAGGATCAGGATAATGAGTTCTTATACTAGGTCCTGTGGTCGATCTCACCAAACTCATCGTAACTTACTATCAACAGTAGGACTTGTGATGCATTGCAACCCTATGTAGGATACGATGGGTTATCCTTCGTAGCTGAGTTACGATCGGTCGTAGGGCTTCGTGGACTCGACCTACATGTACTAACAGGAATGGATTCAGGAGGATTTTTGGGGTAGAACTCATTGTTCCCTATCGCTGTTATTTAGTAAACTCACCTGTTTTCTCGGTGACATGCCATTGAATCATGAATTGGTTTCTATACAAGCTTCATTTAATCCTTAAACTCCCAACCTTTATCAATATGAAAATTGTAATTCTCTCTGAACATAACTTCAACTGTTCCTTAACTTTTAAAGCCGTATCCTCATTGCCGTATGAGTGATCCCCATGTACTGTTCTCTGGTTGTAGCATTGTTGCGAGTATCGATAAAATGATCCTTGGGATATAGCAGTATGTGCATGGTTTCATGGCTTCTGACTGCCAAACAAACAAAGATAGTTGACTATTGGGGTCACCATCAACGTAGGGCTGGATGGCTCAGTTGGTAGAGCGCCTGTACGGTATACAGGAGGTCGCCGGTTCGAATCCCGCTCCAGTCAATTTTTCTTTGTTCACCTTTCAATGACTTAAAAATTCAGTAAATTTCCCTCGTGGTAATTGGATGATTTTATAAGTATAGATTGAAAGAATATTTACCCAGCAAGTTTATTCTCACAGCGAGCTCACAGGTTGTAATTCATGGTGTATATAGCTGCCCAGTCTCCATCAATGGTCCGTTTATGTTTGTCTGCGCCTAGAGAATTTGTATTAATATTACGATTACACACATGCTGTAGTTCCGGGTCGTAAACCCCAGTCTTGTTTATTCTTGCCTTTTGTTCGTGTATTTGTGTATTTGTTTTTCGCACTCAGCGGTCCTCAATGAAAACTATTTACCCGTGTTTCCATATTGTCACGTGTATCCCCTGAACTCATGACGGTTGCAAAAACCTTAAAAACTTTATTTCTTAATGAAATACGAAGACGAAATAAAAACAAACAAAGACAATTGCCATTTTTGTCCCATTGAAACGAACCTTGCATAAGCTTGATAACAACGGCACTTCATTAACTCAAAAGATGAAAATTTGCAGATATCAATTGTGGTTTACATAAATAAATATACGCCAAGGGGAAAGTTGACGGGCCTGGGACCTTTCTCTCACTGTTCGTCACTCAGGTTGATTTTTATTTCTGGACAGAGCCAAACGAGAAAGAAAGGTCCTGTTTGTCAACAATGATGATGACAGCGTACCGAACGCACCCCCGATCGATAAACAAAATCATGCTCCGCTCCCTGAAATTTGTGTCGTACCAAGGCCAACCGCTCCATGAAAGAAGAGATCGTAGGGAGGGAGGACATGCACACGTTCCTCTCCCTCCTCACTCAAACTCAAGTTCTTTAATTGTCGTGCAGAGACAACACAGGTTGATTGTTTCCCCCGTTCTCGCCAATTAAATTTGAAGAGTCGCTGGCGAAGCCGGTGTAGGGAACAACTGATGCACAGTCGTTTATTTTATTTTCGTGAACAATCGCCGTTTCCGTTCATTTCTCGTTTCCGTTTCCCGTCTCGGTGAAGGTCAGAGCCAAAGCAGAAGATCGGCGCTTTGATTTCAACACACTCGACGTTTTTTGTTGAAAAAAAAACAACGCGTGATGGAAATATCTGAGCGCTTGTCGGTCATGTAATAAACCTTTTTCTATAGGGTCAGTACGTCGATGGTTTGATCAGATAAATAAAAACGGACGGTCGTGTTGTTATATTAACGTCATCATTGAATATTGAACAATTGTTTTACCTTGGATCTGGGCTGGTTGTCCAGTGGATCGCCCTTGACTAACGAAGCCACAAACTGAGCCCGCATCTTTTCAATGGAACATCCACGTTGTGGTTACATCCGTGCAGTGCCGATGCCGGTCGCGTATTTATCGAATCTTGCAGGGTGAAGGCGCAATGAAACTATGAAGCTGGTGATCGGTATAACTGGATACTATATATTTATAATGAACTGAAAAACAGTATCGTGTGCATTGAGTCATAAATAGAGGGGCACTCGTTTGTCTGAGGTGACCCTGAGAGTAAAGATGAATTTAATCTTCATCTATGCATGAACGTCCATGTTTTATCTTGTTTTATCTTGTTTTATTTCCAACAAAACCGTAAACATGTGTTAGGAGGCCCGTCGATATTTCTATGGGTTATTTTCTTGGTTTTTTTGTTCATGTTTGTTTTGTCGTTGGTTTTATGTTAGACACCTGTCGTTAGGAATCGCCTCTATGCACTGCACGCTAAGCATAGCTTTCACTAGATCGTCACACGTGATTGCTTGCTTGATTATTTTGTCTTTGTATTGTTTTGGCCCGTATTGCTTTGTTTGCTTGCTATTAACAATTTGCTGCAGAGCATTCAAACGTGTCTGAGTTGGTTCTGGTGGAGGGCATTGTCTCTGCAACGCGTGTAACGGTTGACTGGCTTATAAGGGTATCTCTCACTGTGTTTATACCTGCAGATTCGCTCCGCTATCCTTAACACATATGCACACAAAACATTGCTTTAATTTTCAATTTGGCCTAAGGGTTGAAGATAATTATTTTTTAATATATTTTAGATATCAACTTTGAGCATAATGCTGCACATCCACTTGTTACAATGGGCACTGTCGTGGTAGAATGACCCATTTGAATGTTGTCGGCACTCAAACCTGTCGACGTGTATAATTTGTATTCTCCATCGAGAAAACAACTCTTAATTCACCCTCGAATCCGAACCATAAAATGTACACTCTCTCTGAAAACCAACCAACTGTTCTGTCAGCCCCTCTTGACTATAAAAGCCTTTTAAACTACTGTGAAGCTATACAATAACATATACCAGGCATAATAATACTTTAATATAACTGTGCATTAACATTTTATATAAGCTTGGATAAATACATAGGCCCTATTGTATTTTAGTGCAATGTGGCAGTGAACCATTGCTATTTATAGCTATACTTCGGTCGGTACAGTCCCTCACATATTTCCCCTATAGATGTGATATTTTTTATAAGAATGGTGATTTATATGGGTCACTTTACCAGGTTAGGGCACACTTTATGTGGTTGAAATGCTCTAATATATCATATTACATTATGACTCTTATTTAACACTGTTATGTATTTCCTTCTTTACAATATTACATCCTAAGAGTCTTAAGATAAGACTGGTTTCAGTCTCATCGGAAGAGCAGCTAATATTGATTTTAGTCCGGCTCCGTCATTCCGAAGGGAGAGATGATTTTCAATTGGACATAAAATCTATAGATTATCTTTATGGAATATGATTCATTCTCTGGTGTTGTGGATTTGAAAGTACCAAGCAAAGTGGAGGTACCCACTGTGGATATCAAGGCGATATTAAGGGTCAATTCACCAACACCTGAAAGACACAGTGCAGAATTTCCACTGAAACATAGAGGTGCATGCAATTGTACTGTTTACAAACTCAATTGTGTTTTGGGTTATGGAGACAAGACCCAAAACTCCATCCTCCCTTCCCCTCCCCATCGCGTCAAACCGCCGATCAGACACTCTGCAACTCCCGGACATCCAGGTCTTTCTCACGCCTAAACAAACGGCCACAACTAAACGCAAGAGTGAAATGGCTTGTGGTTTGGACGGACGTTGTGTACGTTTGCCGAAAACTTGGTGTGTGTATTCACCGGCCAAGGCTCGCTCCAAACTCAAATGACTGTCAGAGTCTGTGGTTGGGGAAAAAGTGCAAACAAACATCAGACGAAACGAGACGCGTACTCATATTGGAGCCAAATCTGAACATTGAACATTACTGATATCATTTCAAAACATTGAGCCTTATAAATAAAACAACACAAGCGTTTATTCAATAATGTTCCTACCCGAACGAAAGTTATAATTATAAAGAGTACACATAAGAATTGCCTGATATCGATATAATTATAATGTATCCTATACGTGAATGCATATAACTCGGTGACACGTGGAGTTTTCGTGGACGATAAATTACCAGAAAGAGACTTGAGTTTACAGCACCCGGGTGACGTCCAAATATTCCTAGCTACTGGCGCAGCATTGTTCATCCATCGGCGCTTCAAACATTGCCGATCATTATTTCTTTTTCCGGGCTTCGTGGAGAGATAGGACCAGTAGAAAATTTGCCATTGCAACTGAAGCAGGCAAACGACTTTGGCCGTCTCCCAAAAAAAAAAAAATGAAAATGGCCTTGATGTGCGTGTAGAACCCTCCCCACCCAGTACAGACAACCATAGGCCTGCCACGTGATGCTGACTGATAGCTACACTTTCACACTTTCAATCCACGTTTTCATGACATGTCACGGCGAGAGAGAAACATACAGAAAAGGAAAAAAATATCAGCTTCGTGAAAATTAACCTTCTTTTCATTTTATTTGAATGGTTAATTTCACGAACGGCGTGCGGGTTTGACTGTCAACGGGAATCGTTAACCACTACGTGCCGACAAAGGTTCGGCAAGGGACACCACTATACCATGTACATTCCCTTCCAACCTCGCTGCGCTTTTTTAAGTGTTTTATTAAAACTTACAATTGTTGTCTTCTCTAACAAAGGATTATGTACAACCACAAAGGAAGGTCTTGAGTTTGTGTGAAAACAAAAGAGAAGAAAGTCAGTCTGAGTAATAAGTTAATAATTCCAGTACCGAGTCTATGATAGGACACCGTTACCCAATGCCTAGACTTGGCCGGTTCAACCCTATTCACCTCATATGCATACATCATACACAACGCATCGTACCTTCCACACAGTATACAAACACACAGAACAAAGAAAGATATACTGAAAGAACATTAACAAAAAATAAAAACTCAAAGAAGTAATCCTTTAAAAAAAAATTCACCCTGAAAGTTGGTAATATTTCTCCTTGTGTGACGGGACGAAGGGAAGACGTGAAATGCGCTGAAGTAGCACCGTGGGGCGGAGTGTAATAGGGACCTGACGCTAGTCGCTATTACGAACGTGTGTGTATAATGCACCACGTAATGGCCGTATATGCGCCCATTATACAATGCTGATTTTGTGGCAAGACGCGGAAAATGTCTTCTCGACATCTCGCCGTTTCGCCAAGACGCCAGCGTCAAATTTGCCCAAAGAGTCCCTCAAATCATTATTTAGGTCTTTTTCAAGGTGAGTAGGGGGAGCAGGGTGGCGGTTATCCCGGCGCCTTGCCAGTGGACCGGGCTACATTTTGCGGCGCAGATGGGCGCGGAGTGCCGGTTTTGGTCGCTTTGTATTGTGTTGAACAAGCCGTCTGATGGCTTGCCTCGCAAGATAAATCTTTTGCCGATCTTGGTTTTTCAGTTTAGCCATTAAAAAAGTTCCAATCGAGTCAGAACAAAGGGTTTAGATTGATCGAACCAACGAGCCCAAGATACGCTGCACCTCCTGCCGACCCGACTGCATGAGTTGGCCGGCGCGCCAGCCTGCATCACCGGGGTAGCCACGTTCACTTTGCAAAGCCCGTCATCCAAGAACGCGCTGCTCTCGTCCAATCTTAGTCGTCTCTGATTGAAGCAGAGTAAAGCAGGCCTGATAGTGTTAGCTTTGGCCGTCTTTGGAGGGCATTGTCTAGGCAAGCAGACACCGGTTGTTCTGGCTCCCGGCGGTGGGGGTGCCATGGACGAACCGAGCAAGCTAGACCGAATGAACAGGCGGCTCGATTGTGCCGCTTGCAAACAGCGAACGGCTGAGCGCCAATGGCAGGTTGCCTTGTTGCACTGACACTCGTGTCCTGCACGCTCCCGAAACATTTATCGTTTTGTTATTTATTTATATTAATTGAGCTATTAGAACAAGCATAGCAGGCAGCCGACAATTCATCATGTTCGTTCCTCACCATTGAAATAAGCGAAAAAAGCGATCGACTTTTGTTGCCATGTAAGCGGCCAGGGAGCGAGCACACGCGCTGCCCCCCAAGCTGCAGGTGCATGGCCGAGTTGTCAAGTGTACCCGACCCGCTGGAAATGCACTATTAAATGCCTAGGCCGGTGATAGGGCACATAATAATCATCAGAGACACTTATTATGTTCAATCGGCAAAACAGAGCCCTTTGTTCGGTGGGGCCGTGATTGTCAACCGAGCTGTATTTCCCCGGTTGTTAGAGGCATATTTGCCGCTCATTATCCCGACTGCTACTTGAATGGGCGATCCCAGGTCGGGTGAGAGAAAATTTTCTATATAAACAAGTGATTGCGGCAGATAGAAGTGACAGTCCGGTTTTTTCTCTTCACCTGCTTGGGGTAAAATCGTCAACCTCCAGCTGTCATGGAACAAGCCCTCCTCCCACACGACTATATCAGTCCTGAGATTCTCCGTAATGCACTCTACGGAAAGTGGTGCAATGTTCTTGGCCAGGGGCTGACTCGGGATAACAAGACTGCTGCAGCTGAACTTCTCGAGCGGAAAAAGGGTAAGCTCATTTTTGCTTTGGAAATTTTTATCTTTTAAAGTCAAAATATCTTCAAAAGTTGGAGCTCCACAAAACGCGCAAGAAACTAGCTGTTTTTGCAACGCGGGGATTTAAGGGATTACGGGGAGCAGGCTGGAGTAAACGATGACTTGTTCGGAAACATTCCTGGAGTTTGCAAACTGAAAAAGTTTCGGCATTTATTCGGCATTTTCTTTTTTTTCGGTGGAAATTTAAACATCGCGTTGCTTTTTTAGTTTTAGGCTCGAGCGCGCTTGTTTTTTCGCGTGTCCGCCGCCTATAGCATCCCTCTTGTAGGGGGGTTCAGCTTCGTGGGGGGTCCAGCCCTGGTTGCCTGGAAATGGCTGAATGTCGGATGACTACCGTGCTTGCCATTTTTCGGCATTTTCGGCACTTTTGCGCTGCTGACGGAAAATAATCACAGCGCTCAACTTTTTGAAGAAATGCAGTCTTCAAGCGTGCTTCAGCTGTCTTTAAAATGTCTATTTTCACTTCTAAACCAGAACAGTAGCATATTATGACGTCATACTAATTAGCATAATCCAATGAGTACATTTGTCGATTCATGCTTGTATGGGTCTTTTTTATGTTCATAAGGAGCGGGAAATGTGCCCAAATTCGCACGAAAAGTTCCCAAAGTGCTCGTTTAATTTCGATCTTGCAACAATTCAAATATTGATTCACAGGCTGTAAAAACTGTCTGACAATGCTCTCAGGCGATGGACATCCCAATAACCCCCCCAACCAACCTCTTAATTGCCTTGGGAAAAAATGGCCACTGTCACCCCCGCTCAGGATAGCCATGCTTCTTCAACATATGTCTCCCTTTTGCTGGCGAAACGTGAAGTCTGCTCCGCCCGCCCTGCACAGAAAGCAAGCGAGAGCGTGGCAGTGTTCTATATGACCGAGGCGCATGTCGTTCCCTGTGTGTAAGTGGCTTTTGATGGATCGTCTCTTCTCCCTTTCTCTGTTTTCTTGATCTTAACACTAATTGAATCGCCGGACTCAGAAGAGTAATACATTTTTAACGGGGGGCCCTATCGCAGACCGGTAAACATAACATGCGGTGTTTTAGTTGACTCGGCTGGCTTTTTTTTTTTAATATATATACATATATAATTCCAATCTCTTTCCCGCGTTTTGAGAGGTCTTTGTCTGAGAGTGGTGTATTTTTTTGTGTCTTGGGCCCCCTTGAGTATGAGAGGAGGGAGGATCAATGACTACGTTCCATGCTGCTACTTCTTCGTGCTGTAAAGTTTTACGACACCTAGTCTCGACAAAGTCGCGTCACTTTCACTGGTGTCTTTCCTGTGCCGTATGCTGTTGTGGAATCAAATTCCAGCTGACGGCCGTTTCCTTTCCACTGGCCCTTCTTGTTGCTTTTTCCTCCCTCTGTTTTTGTTGCTATCAAAGACTGGAAGGGGCTATTAGTTTTTAAGCTGTTTTCTGCGTCTGAATTTTGTGGTTAATACTAGGTGTAGCTGTACGGTAGATTTGACTGTGTTTGTGGCGGCAACAGCGGAGGTGTTATGCTGTTCAACAGGTTCATTCTGTCGATGAACTCAAATCGGCCTGGCGAGCTAGCCAGGCTAGCTGTATGCATGTGACAGACGGCACGTTACATCCCCCATATGTCGCGCCGAAGCGAACCACTGGTGTTGTTTCGAGTGGCTAAGTCTAACACATTGATAACAAGCAATTTACAAGGATGTCACCGAATGAGTGAAAAAGTAGAAATTAAACGTTTTCCCCCACCCCTCCTGGCCCTAGATAAACACATGGTCTAAACAGAGTCAGTAAAGTAGAAACATTGGCTGGTGCATATTGCAGTCTGTACCCATGCCACCAGCATGTAGGTCCAGCCCGTCTGTCGAAAACAGTCTCAAATGAAATAACATAATCGGTGTTTTGTTATGGGCCATTTGCCACGTTCATAACAGATTAGCAATGATACTTTGTTCCATTACACTTTAGTATTAAATTGATTTTTTCCCCACGCCCGGCCAAAATTGTAATCATAATTGAAAGTGTTGCCAGTGGAGAAATGAAAACATGGCGGCGGTAAATTCTGCCTTTGCCATCAGACGAGATTGAATTAATCTTTTGTCTGAATGAGAGTGGATTGATTAGATTTACACCATCACACTGGGAAACACTTTCATGCAGCGATTTATCAATGCAGGAATAAGAACTGCTGTTAGGCATGCACGTTTTCATTACATTTGTCTCCGGTCTTCTCCAAGTTTCATACTTTTTCAAGTAGTTGGTGATTTTCTCGCCCGTCGCCTGAGCTGGGTAAATAAACTGATGTTCGGCGGCTTCTATTGTGATAAAAGTGAACTAGTTCACCTTGATTGCAACGAGTACGCGATTGCAACACGTGCTTACTGCGGCGCTTCTCAGCTCAGTTGATCCCGCCACACAGCGCTGTGTCCCGAAGGCGCCAAATGCTGACCAATGGCTGCTCGCCATTTTCCGCAATGCATGCAGGGACTTTCTCAAAAATGAAAGAAAGCGAAACAAAAACGCCTCTGAGAAAAGAGGAAAAAGAAATCATTGCCTTTTCGCAAGAGATAGATGGAGAGAGTTTGTTCTCATATCTGTTCTTGATGTGAGATTGAGTGTACAACTACCCTAACCCCTTCCTCAAAATAGGAGTCCGTCTGTGATCCAACCCAGAGTCCAATTTGAAGCGTGCGTCTGGCGTGGGCCACCGGCACGAGGCGTTTAGGCTTCGGTACGTTGGATTGCCTTTTGTGGTTGCCACATTGGAACTCACTTTTCATATAATCACAATAGTCCCCGATACTGTTTCTGTTAAATTTTAATTTGTCACGGCACGATGGTGCAGCGAGAGATCCGTGCATATTCTGTCTTGCATGGTGTAGACCAGTGGAACTATACGCGTCATCGACATCGCTGATGCTGTAGTTAAGCTGTTGCTCGTGTTTTGTTGTTGGTTTGTCTGTATCTCACTAGCCAGTCAATATTCCCATCTAGGCAAATTGTCCTCCAGATTCCCTGTTTTGAATTTTAAGCAGAATCCATAGAGAAATTACCCTCTCTGTGGCGTTGCTGTCTAATCGAGTCCCCCCCACCCACCCCAACTGAATAAAATTTAACCACTACAAGTGGGTGTATGTTTGCCAGCCTCTTCACAATGTTGCCAACATGTCTCTTGAAGTAATGGTCTCTTTGTTCTAACATGTCCACCGTAAAGTAATAATCATTTATGCATCGATGTATGCTTAGAAAATGCCTGCATTGTTTCATTCCACTGCCCATTCAGGGTCTCGAAAACGATTTCCTCTTCGTCAGATAGAAAATGGCACCAATTTCCTTTTCCGGGCGTTGGTTAAAAGAATTTGATATTTATTGTTGACCACGACATACGCATCTCAAATTTTAGTGAGCAGAACGATCGGAGGACAAAGTGTTTATCGATTGCCTTTTGTTTTACACTCTTTGTTTCGCAGTTGATGGATGGTTAGCGTTTACTTCTTCCACTCAGTGTTTATTGTGGTTACTATTTTTTAAAAGCCTGTAGTTAATCATACGAGTCTGCTAGCGTCTCCCTTGTCTCCGTGAGATGATTTCCTTTGGTTTGGGCTCTAGCCTGGCCTTCAAATGTTCACACTCTCCTAGTCGAAGTATTTGGGAGTCTCACGGTACAAGCTTTGCCTGCGTACCGGTCGGAGATGCAAGGCGCTCACATCTGTCTTCGTTTTATCTCAAGTTTCTTGGAGTCTCTAGACGATAAAGGGGAGCTTTGAAGGGGATTAAGATGTCTGTGCCATGGAAAGGTGGCTATGTGGTTTGGATATTACATCTGCAGAAGGAACTTGGTAGCAATTTAGTAGTACAATCGTTCGTCTCTTTCGTCTCAGACAGCATTAAAAGATAAAATGGTAGTGAAAGTGGTGAAGATGTTTGATCATGGAGAAAGAAGAAGGTGAAAGTGGTGACAATGGGGTTGACGGTGGTGATAATTGTGGTGATAGGTAACTGATATTAACAAATAATGATGATCATACTAGGAGATGAAAGTGCCATAAGTATGGTGATGAAGACAATGGTGTTATTGGGTGATGGGGTGCTCGTGATGAAGATAAAGTGGCGAAGATTGGGTCATAATGGTGGTGATACTGTTCGTTACATTGATGATGGCATTGTAGTAATCAACACATCGCCTTACGTATATTACTTAGCCTACTGTTTCTGCCACTTGATACCTCTGCGATATTTTACCTTGAGTTTATTAATATATCAATGGTTAATGACCCCACAATGGTCCCTTATACACTAAACTCCAACCTTGTATGACACATCAACAAATAGATGTTTAATACACTTCGCGACATTAAGGTTTATTCACATGACGAATAATGGAGGTCGAAACTCGTACTTTCTTCCACACGGTCCCAAGAAAAAACGAGCATTTCTTGTATTAATATCTCATAATGTATATCTCTCTAGCTCATGTTGTCATAAACATTCAAGCTATCAGATTCCTCCCAAGTGACTATAGTAAGAAGAGGACAAATAAACCCAGCTGGGATGTTTCACACACACACACACACCGCCGCATCACATGCAGACAAACGGTCCCATATTATAACACAGATTCCCCAGTCTAAATAATAGTCCAACAAATTATGATTGAGTTCCGGTTTGAAATATATTATGCGTGAAGTCTTCTAAGAGAGAGAATTTGTTTTGTTTTGTGTAAATACCAATGGAAGATCACTGAAGGCGTGTATGGAGAGCTATAGTGACGAGGAGTAGGCGAAGATGGAACAATATTCTCATTATTTTCAGCATCTAGCCGGCCGTGACTAATGAATAGCTCTATGAAACGAGACCTGGGATGGACATCTCACGCCAGCCACAACCTTTATCCTCCCCCCGGTCTGTACTCCTCTGGAACAAACCAACCACCGGCAGGGAAAAGTGCATCCCATGGAAACTAGGCCTGAGTAGCCCGGATAAAATGTCTTTACTCACAAAGGAAGAGGTCTTGCGTTGTAGTTCAAGTAGAATAGAGTCTTAGAAGGAATTGAAACGATAAGGCTTGGTAAGATCAAGGGAGGTTACATCAGCTATAACAATCATTGTAACCTCGTTCCATCCAGCCTCAAGTTTCTCTCATATTATCATCGTTCTTTCTGAGATGCGTGCTGGACAAACACTCTCAACCCGTATTGCTGTATAGACGGCACGAATGCAAATTACTGTGTGATTTCGTGCGTGTACTGTGTACGGTGGCTTAGAGGGACAACAACGGTCAAAAATGATAAGGATCTCAAAGTAATTGTAACAGCATTACGTCGGAGGCATCGTTGCCGAAAATTATTCATCTTGAGAAGACGCATGTAACCTCCTTTCCATATATACGTGACATAAACACGCTCCCAGCTGACAAACTCGGGCTTCTTTTGTAATATACTGATCATTTAAAGAATAAACCTGTCATATTATTGAGACCAATATTTCCTTATGTTGAAGCCAATGCACTTTGTGGCCATTTGAAGATAATTAGAGCATCTTCATTGAATTCGGCGTTGCAAGGAATCCCCAGCGTCGGTAATTTGTTTCTGCATGATGGAGGAGAAATCGGTAGCAGTTCATGTGTATTCTATAATTATGAAGGTAGTTTATAAGACTCAATCTTTGTGGGGTCCCACTGCCGCGAGAAACGGTCCATGGGGGGCCTCATGCAGACTCCAATATGCAGCATGCAGTACACACACGAGAACTGACCGGCACTATTGGCGTTTACGAAACGGAGGCTTGGGCTCAGGCTCCAGCTCTGACTCTGACATCCATATGCTAAAAATATAGGTTGTGGTTTTTCATTGAAACTGAATCTCTGTTTTCCTTTTCAAACCAGAAAACCTACTTCAGGCCTGCAGCCAAAAGCCTCTTTTTTGATACCAGTTATTTTAGAATGGATTCTCGAAATGGAGCCTGAGACGGAGCCTGTGCCTCCGTTTCGTAAATCGATCTATGTTGCACGCGTTTACTATTTTACATAGTAAAACTCAGCCATTAGTACTTCCATGGCTCTGAAGTTACGATTGATCGTAGCTCGAGTTACGAAGAATAACCCATCGCATGCTGATATAGGGCTGCAGTGCGTCATACGTCCTACGATTGATAGTTAGTTACGATGAGTTTGGTGAAATCGACCCCTGCATTCTTTATTACAATCTTCACAATTTTTCCAACCCTGTGGCAAGCTAGCCGCCTGCATAGTCATCTCTTTTGTTTTAGCATCCCAGTATATTACTTGCCCACCTGTCACCTGCATCTCAAAGGATGACCAGTGCCATCTTTGAGGAGTGTATCTCCAGTGTCCCTGCCTCCTAATAAACACAATCAAAGAGGCCTTGGTCTTACCGGTGCTACAAGTGAACACAAATCACATCCCTATTCATTAGTTACTGGTATTTCTGCTCCATTGGCTGTTGAATAAGCTCGTTTTCATCCGTCCTTTCTCAAAATATCGATTTCATTTCAATTGAAGTGACCACAACAGCCGACAGACTGGTCCTTTGAACTGAAAAAACTGGTAGATTTTAATTGTAAATGAAAACAAAAACTGCCGGTCAGAAGTGAACTTGCCAGTGACCGTATGATTTAGTGTCAAAGCTGAAAACAAAACCCTCGCCAAACTTTTCGCTGCGTTTATTACCGATGTTTTTTTTTTTTGTTATGGATGTGCGTAATGGTTCCATGTATCTGTGATTGAACTTGGTCATTACAGTATACCGCCTATAAACTGATTCCATTTCTCCTTCACATCTCACTGGCCGTCTCTGTCCTCTTACCCGTCTTTTTTTCTCTCCTAACAAGTGGTCTCTCATCCCTGTGAACAATGGACAAGGTTAGGCAGCTCTCTGTGCATTGTTGGACCCAAACGAAGACACGCGACGTCCGTGGTCTTGGTTCGGTCGGCCGTCGTTTATTCCGAGGCTCGTGCGTGCCCTTGACACGTTTTCCAAGTGGAAAATTTTATCATCGAAAATAGAATTAAAACGGAAGGTTCCACGATGAATTCTTCCCTCCTTTACCATTATATAAATATATCTTTATATATCCACAGTGGCTAATATTGTACACTCTCTTTCGTTTTGTGTTCATGCTGTAGCTGGCCAATAAAATGAGCACCGAGTTTTATTGCCCTGTGCGTTTGCCATGATGTAATCTCAATAGGATGATTTTTTTCAAGCCTGATTTTTGTTTCGAGGTTCAGCCTCCAGATTACTAAAACCCAGGATTTATAGAGATTTATTTTTGCATGATAAGTTGTCAAATGTTGACCTTTTATCAAACAAATATTAATTAAAAGAGATGCGAGTTCTGTTCATTATTAATGACAAGTCAAACAAAAAAACAATAATTCATCACTTGAATCTATATCCGTTCTTTTTGTTTAGAGAGCAATCTACACAAAGGGCGTAGAATTTGTAAACCGTGGCTTACATGCTCCAAAATAGAGAAGACAAATCTATTACAGGCCTGTCGTAATGATTGTTGCAAAAGATAAGTTCAAGTTCAAACTTACCGATCCTCCTGTGTACCGGATAGACGCCTCATATCATGCGTGGGAACAGTTGAACGGGTGCCTTGTTGCAATTTAGCCAGGGTTAATGGCGTAAGCCCCTTGCAGGTAGCCCAATCCACCTGTTCTCTATAATATTTCAATTAATTTATAGCTTAGCAGACGTACTAAATTATGTTTAGCAAACTTAAATGAATACCAGCCAGCCACCACGTAACACATCTAGAAACAGTCCAAGTATTGCAAAGCATCCTAAGCAACAAAAAGTATGGAGTAGTTTGAAAAAGAAAGTGGTCCCCTGCCTTAGCTGGTGGCACTTGTATAAGATGGAATATCACGTAATATGCCCGAGGCACTTTCGAGTTGCACATGAAAGCAAGCTTTTGGTCTAGTTCAAGGGTCGATGTTTCGTACTGTGTAGGAAATTGTCGTGTCACTCCGAAGGAAAAAAAACTCGCTCTTCTCTTGAGGGGTTTGGAGACTTTCTCGGGGCACGTGCGCTCCAAAAACAATATGCCTTGGAGATTATTAGAAGCGGTCCATGAATTGAGGACAAGAAAATCCGTCTTAGAGCCACCCTTTCCAGCTCGCCCCGGGTGCCGAGCAAAGCAAAAGGATTTGCTTCTTTGTTAGAGAGACCGGTTAATCGGCTCAGTCCTTCCACAAAAACAAAAAACAACTTGTATTACCCGTGTTTCTCACGCCACGCGGTTGTAGTAATATCAGTGATCTGGAACAATCATTGGAAATGACTTAAGCTGGTCCTTCCCGTCCCGTACCGTGGGGCCCAGCATGTAACTAGCCAGACCTGTTATTGGTACTTGGGATCCGTACCAGCTTGGTTCGTTACTTCCCAGCACGACTCGATATAAACTAACTGTGACTTCCCGCAAGATGTCCCCAAGATCTATTATAACGCCAACAAATTGCACTCAACTTTTTTGGGGGGCCTATCGAATAAAAGTTTATTGGTAAAACAAATTTAATAGGGGGTTGTCATGTCTTGTTCCTTTTGTTTGTGGTTGTGTGTATGTTCCTCTCTATATCTTGGTTTCAGACAGGAAGATATGATAGTGATGAAACTGTATACTCAGGGTCGATTTGGTTCAGTTGCCTGTGGGCTTAACGCTGCTTTATCCCAGAGACATGAACGCGAATGATCTTCTCCAGATACACACACACAACAGGGATAGACTGCCAATTTGATGCACATTATTGCAATGAATATCCCAGTCACTTTCCACTGAAACAAATTACACGTGTACTAATATCATGTCGGTTCTTTTGAAACTTAATCTGTTCAGCTTCAAATTTTTTCTTTCGAAAAATAGATATATTAAAGCTCATTTGCTAGATTAGACCCACAAAAATATCATGAAAATTGTGATTCCTAATGAAACGAATCTTATATGTCACACTGTCGACCAATGCACACTGCGCTTTAAACAAAAATTGATTAAAAGAATGATTTTCCCAAATGCAATCCAATAGTTGGAATTAATACATGTCAAGATAAGCAGATCTTCCGTTCGATCTCCAGAAAGTGCCAAGGATGAAAGGAAAATGCCCAGAGATATTTCCAGGGTTACAAATCGGAGCCCGTATCACACTAACTGCTGTTCACAAATAGGAGAACAGAACAGAAATCACAACAGTCACCAAGGCGTAATACATCGACTTTGGGTCAGCCAAAAGACACGAAAAATGACAGCGATATTTCTGAGCTTGTCTAGCGGGCGAATTTGGCCCACCCCTGCCCACCCCCATCACCCCAGACTCTGAAACTTTGCAACTGAATAATATCAGCCTCGCAGGGCGGATCTCAATACAGAATTATAATCCCTCCTGATCTGGCCGTTAAAGACCCCTTCCAACGAAATAAGAAGAAAATACACGCAGGCCCGTGCCACCATTGCAAAGCATAATAATATCTATAAGACCTATTTCCACATCATTTGGTTAACTAGCTACAGTTGATCATAAAATTGCCAACTACTACTTCCCCGTGGGCCATGCTTAACTTATACAATTCGCAATCCTCGGGACATGCAACATAATTAAAATTGTTATCAATTGCAGCTTAAGTGAATTTTTTTTCTTGCACCTCCGTAACTCCCACAATTGGAGGATTAACCGGTGCCTTATACGCGATGAAAAGTCACCCACTAATATCGCAGATTCCTCCCCGCGGTGTTGGTTTTAGAATTGAGATGAAAATACTTCCCTTCTGCTGGTGGCACCGTCCGATTCCCATTCGTTATATTGCAATGTCATGAAATTACATCCATATACAGAAACAAAGACTCTTTGCCAGGAGTTTAGGAACAAAGGCAACTTTTCGTCTTGCTCTCAGTCCTTCTATTTTCATTTTTAACATCTCACTGTCCCAACTTTCAGCCAGTGTACACCAAAAATCGACTTTACTTTAGCTTTTGATTGAGACTTCTATATACCAAACTATAACTAAGGAGTAATTGATTGCTTGTTGTTTTTGTTTGGACGTAAGCCAATATTGTGAAAACATGAATTTCAGATCTCTACTAATCCTGACAAAATTTATCAGGGTATCATTGTCAAATCATATTTAAATCTGTAAAGCCAGAAAACCCTTTGTTTTGTGAAGTTTGGGTGGTATTGATATTATTGATAAGTGAACAAAAATTATGAATTAAAGAAAATCATGATAAATGGTCACTGTTTATTGGCCTACTTAACTTTCACTTGACTTTCGTTACAAGTTATTACGAGAATTATGACAAATGGCCTTACTTCGTTAGTGCTCGTGTATAATTATGTGATACTTTCTAAGTTTATGCTGGAAAGCCAAACTTTTTGGAGATCGAGAGTTGTCGGTCTTTTTGTCAGACACCGTGACTTGAATAGCGCTGCAATACCCCGCAGGATATGACCCGGGTCATAATGTCCTCTACACAACAAATTGCAGTCACTCGAGTCAAAATGAGGCAAAATCCCCCACCGCCTTTGAAATCGGCACAACTATTGTGTAAAATGTATTCACCCTCAAGTTTGCATTCACCTGAACGAATACATTAATTCCTGTCTAACTTCTGGAGTTATTTTTTCCTTCGTTGAACTGAAACGATGGTTAGATTCCTCTCGTCCAACCTCCCGTGGATACCCGATGCCGAGTGGGTTGTACTGTCCCCTCCTCCCCGTCCACCGACGCCTCAACCCCCGCCGGCTAGACACAAAAACCCGGTCCACGGCAAGCTAGGTCCCGGTGAAAGTGGGACAGATAGAATCCGTGAAGGTTTTTATTTTGCTCCTCTATACTCAAATGCACGACACCAAACTCCATTAAGGATTTTGGTGTGAACAAATAAAATACGCCAGGAGCTAAACACCACGCAGCGGAGGAACGTGTTTTCTCTCACCAACCATCCTGTCATCACCTTGGATAAGTGGGATTCGTTCACTAAAGTTTGATTTTCTTTTAATAGCGATTTGTTCTTTCTTTCCATCCCCCCCCCCTCCTTGGTCTCCTCTCTCAGTCATAGTTCCAGTTCCTCGCCTGTACATTAAGCAAGCCCCGGGGTGCTTCTTTCTACCCATAGATACCGGCCTTGGAGAAAACGCATTGTCTTGACCAACTTGGTCTTCCTTTGTCTGCTGGGAACGAACATTTCAATTCCCCGTGGACGGTTGCCTTGCTTCTATATCATTAGAATTCAGGAACACGATCTATAAAAACCATAGAACTTTCACTAATTACACCCAAAAGGTATATAGCAGTGATTGGTGTATCGAAAACATTTTCAATTTGAAACAGAACCAGAAAAGGGAATTAATTATAACCTGCTCACAATTAAGTGTGCGTGTGCTGGTTTATATACTAAGAGTCCTAATTGGAAAGGAATAGGTGTCTATGTCGTAGTCATCTTGCTATCTAAATCATAGACCAGGGGCCTTTCTCAAAGTTCGGCTCCGGCTCAGGCTCCGGCTTCGTCTCTGTCATCCATAAAATGAAAATATAGGTTGTGGCTTTTCATTGAAGCTGAAGATCTGTTTTCGAGTGAGATAATCTTTTTCCGATGGGCAGCCAAAAGCCTTTATATTTTTATACAAGTTATTTTAGAATGGGTTCACGAAATGGAGCCGGAGCCTGAGCCGGAGCAGAGCTTTGAGAAAGGCCCCATGGAACAGAAATGGGTTCCATTTCGTATCGATCTCATACCGAGTTACCCTTTAACCATGCCGCCGGCTGAGGGCGCTTCAGCCCCGCTCCAAAATTACACCCAATAATTATGCAGAAAAAAACAATACTCACTTATTCTTGTCCACCCTTGCTGTGATTTCCATGCAAAACCCGTAATAATATCAGCCCCCATCCATTGTCAGCACAATTAGTGGCCACTCATTGAACGCCCAACCAAAATAATTGCGATTATGACAAGGAATTGATATTAGATATGTGACACACGTGAGCAGTAATCGGTTTATACAACTCTGGGGCCAATAAAAATATATATATTTCACCCTCTTTTTTTTGAGAGTCCGGCCGCAAACACCTTGCGATTGCCCGGTTTCTCCCGGGGCTATTGGGCTCTATGACCGGGCTACTTAGCCGCGCAGTACCCGCTAGATTTATTATCTCGGACCATGTAAGTCTTGCTGCACTGAGTCCGGAAGATATAGGTTCCATTCTGTAAGCTTATCACTTTATCACTAAGAGAAGTTACGGCAGCTTACGCTCTAGTTATTAAAATGACTGCAAATTAGAAAAGAAAAATTATATTATTAATATAGAACGGTATAGAATGGTTTGAATAATCTATTATTATTTCTTGTATGATGGAATTAGTACTCAGTTTACATTTTGGGTGAACGATGTAAAACAAACACCACCAAAAGGTGTCTGAATATTCAGCAGTTATATCTCGTTTTCTTGAATTTTCATATCTTAAATTTGAGTTGTAAATATCTTATGTCAAATGCAAACTCCTTTTTTTCCCAAATTTGGGATAATTTCTTAGAAATCACCAAGTTTTGAGCCTCCAGATGAGTCAAGGGGTATTGACCCCAGCGACTGGCCAACTTTGACCTCCTTTGACCTTTTTATTCTGTAATCTCCTGTAGTTGAACCTAGCCTTTTATTCTGTTGTATCCTCAGTGGTATCTGGTATGTTATTCTGTAGTATTCTTCAGTGATATCTGGCCTTTTATTCTGTAGTCTTCAGTGGTATCTGGAATTTTATACTATAATATTCCTCAGTGGTATCTGGCCTTTTATTCTGTAACATTCATCAGTGGCATCTGACCTTTTATTCTGTAATATTCTTCAGTGGTATCTGGCCTTTTATTCTGTAGTATTCTTCAGTGGTATCTGGCCTTTTATTCTGTACTATTCTTCAGTGATATCTGCCCTTTTATTCTGTAACATTCATCAGTGGCATCTGACCTTTTATTCTGTAATATTCTTCAGTGGTATCTGGCCTTTTATTCTGTAGTATTCTTCAGTGGTATCTGGCCTTTTATTCTGCAATATTCTTCAGTGGTATCTGACCTTTTATTCTGTAACATTCATCAGTGGCATCTGACCTTTTATTCTGTAATATTCTTCAGTGGTATCTGGCCTTTTATTCTGTAGTATTCTTCAGTGGTATCTGGCCTTTTATTCTGTAATATTCTTCAGTGATATCTGGCCTTTTATTCTGTAGTATTCTTCAGTGGTATCTGGCCTTTTATTCTGTAATATTCTTCAGTGATATCTGGCCTTTTATTCTGTAGTATTCTTCAGTGGTATCTGGCCTTTTATTCTGTAATATTCTTCAGTGGTATCTGGCCTTTTATTCTGTAGTATTCTTCAGTGGTATCTGGCCTTTTATTCTGTAATATTCTTCAGTGATATCTGGCCTTTTATTCTGTAGTATTCTTCAGTGGTATCTGGCCTTTTATTCTGTAATATTCTTCAGTGGTATCTGGCCTTTTATTCTGTAGTATTCTTCAGTGGTATCTGAATGCGCGACGTTTCTTACCTTTTGGATCCCCACATACAGTGTCCATCTTGGGTCAGTTTTCGCGACGTTAAAGTTAGCAGAATCCTGCATTTAAATTGACTGACAGCTTGGACTGGGCACCATGGGATGCATGCACGAGTTCATATGAAGGAAACCCTCCCCTTTCCTGCTAATTGCCATCGGAGCATAGAAACCTCACAATTTGCTAACTCACCATAGCTCGACCGACCAACCTTATAAGGGTTTACAGGCGTTAAAAATAATAATAATGAATAGGTATATATAATAAGCGACGTTGGCGCGTGTAATTATGTTTTACCTATATTTTTCTTGTTTCTCGCTGAGAAGTTGTGGTCAGCAGGCCCAGATTTCTCCCAGCCAATCACCAGACTGATAATCTTTGAACAATGACCATTGGTTGGAAGGTCACATGGTTTGTCCACATCTACGATTGACCGATTATCCAGCCCACTCGTGTAGCGTGGTTCTCGGCCCACAATTAGACGTACTTCCCCCGTGGTTTCTCAGGCCAGCCCCCGCTCCCCTCACACCCTCGTATCCCCGGGGCCTTCTCCAGTCAACGGGCTTCTTTTGTAGCGGTTGGTCAATGATGTTCTCTTTAAAAGGCGAACAAAAAATTCGTCAATGCGGAGTTTTTCTTGCTCTCGCCGCCAAAACGAACAATTATTCTTGCCGACAATATGCCGATTTACAGGAGTTATTTTTGTTAAACAAAAATGGCAACGGCATAGGGAAATTCATGGAACAGGTTTCTGGCCAACGTCTGTTCGATGTAATATTGAACAACTTAAGGAGGGACGTATTAAAAATACAACTATGAAGTTGGCAGATTGATGAAACAGTTGCAATAGATCTTAGTATACTATAATGCGCATTGTACTGTAATAATTATATTGAAATAACTATTATCATTATTATTCTTTTCTTATTTGATTATTTACAATCGAAATATATTTATTTTTAAATCTATTTACTATTTTACTGTTAACATCTTGTATTATTGTATTTATTCTATTTGAATGTCACAGGGTATTAGTTTAAGAATACAGAATTATCATAATGAGTGGTCCATACAGATAAAATGCGATATTGTGAGGCTAATAAAAGACCAAGTTATAGCCATCGTAATGCATCGGACAGAATTGGTAAAACAAGGTTGCCGAGTTTCTGTGTTAAAGTTCAATGCTTAAAAAAGCTGAAAATATACATCTTCCTGCATGCGATTGCATCTTCCTCTAAAATGATTTCATCATGCAGAAAACTACTTGTATGAATACTTCCCAAAACACATCCGCTGATTTGGATTTCAACAATCGAAATAAAACAATATCCAAAACGTTCAGATTAAAAAGCTAAAACCAGATGGTGTATTTGAAATGCTTGGAGTTAGAAGGCCTGACGCGATCCTAGAAGGGTCTTTATCGAAGGCTAAATGACAAGAGGACAAAAACATGCAATGTCTTTTAAACGCTATTAGTGGAAATTGCGAGATTTGACAACCTGCACAACTGTCCACGTTTAAATGTCATACCCATGATCGAATTACCACTCCATCAATCTCATTCAAATCATTTTTCTTAGTCCGGTTATAAAGTTTGACCAAATCTCCCCATTTGCCCTTCCCGGGTCTTTGTTATCCTCTGACCAGTGACACGTTTCTACCATACTTGAGGGGCGTGCTCGATATCAATGCCCCATTTCTTATGAACTATATTCGAGGAAAGATGGAGGATATAATATTGCAGGAAACAATAATAACTTGAAACAAGTAAATTATGGTCCTCGGAAACTAGACCGCGTAACAGATTTGTTTGATGTCTTAGGTCGGCGTGCAGTAGGTATCAGTTGTGCTGGATCTGAGCTCGACGCATGGTCTTGATTGGCGTTTGTCTTAGTACCGTCCGTCAGAGAAATATTCGCACGTTTTCTTACACGGTGTAAAAACGACCCATTCGCTCAATGGGCAAAGACATTCTGTGAAACCCTTTGGAGACCCCTAGAGCGTGTGCCCCGGGCCGGGCCGGGGTGAGCCTCGGGGGGTTGCGGTTCGCTCAGGCTCAGTAGTTGGATCCGAATCCCGTAAATCATGAACCGTCTCTGGATCTCACAGGTGCTTTACACGCGCGTACAGAGACAGACAGACACACGTAGCCGTCATTATTGAACTGCTCAACTATAAACATCTTGCAAATAAGGAAGTTGAATGGAACATCCATGGGGAGTAGTCAGGGTATCAGACTACATCTTCGTTGGTATAAGGCGTGTGGCAAACACTAGCCAATTAAACCACGATCCCACGCTCCGAGGAAGGGCGGTTCCTAAATTGACCGCGCCCCTCGATTGATTCCTCCCTTTAAAAATGAAGCAATTTCCCGGGAACGAAGTCTCCGATTCATGTGTCCTTTAAGATGTTCTCTTATCCCTTGTCTTGTAGGCCTACACCTAACATTGTCCCTTTAATAATGAACGAGACACCTGCTTATTCTGATTACTCTCATTGGTCAATTCCTGCTAGGTATGCCGATGCCGCCCCAGGTGTCACTCTGCCCGTCCTCGCTACCAGGCTCAGCAATCGGTGTGTTCTCCAAGGACTGGATCAAAGAAGGCACTGAGATGGGTCCGTACACGGGCAGGATAGTGCGCCCTCATGAGGTGGCCACTGACAGGGATAACCAGTTCATGTGGGAGGTTGGTATAGTCGGTCGTGTTTGTTGGTTGTCGTGTTAGTTTGTTTGTTGGTAGGTTGGTCGATGATTGTGCGACCATTAAACTTGTCTTGTCTTCCAGTGAACATTTTACTCTGTATAATGATCCAAGTCATCTTCACGCGATGAAATGTCTGTTTATTTTGAATACATTGGGCTCATTGGGTTTGCATGGCGTTTATGTCACAAATTAATTCACTCCACAAATCACAGACAAGCTAGTACATGTATACCTCCACATTCTACAAACTCACACACTCACATAGCCTACTACACGTCCAAATCGTGACATGATTACGATTGACCACAAGAGGGCGCTATGCATTAAATCGGCAATCGCATTTTGCCACCCTTCCGTTACAGAATATGAACGGCAATCAGTTAAAGTGTGAAAAATCCTCCCATCCAAAGTTCGTATTTGCCTGAGAATGGGCATAGAAGTGTAAATAATAAATGATTAAATGCAGCATTATGTAGTCCATTTGAATGAATTGTATTCCTTGCATCACAATGATTATCAAGTCCGTTTCATCTTTGTCCCTGTCTGATCAGGTGTTTGACGACCAGGGTCGGGTCAGTCATTTTGTCGATGCTTCAGAAGAGTCACTTCAAACATGGATGTGCTACGTCAACTGCGCCCGCAACGAGCAAGAGCAAAATCTAGAGGTCTTCCAGACCGGTTCAGACATCTACTATCGTGCTGTCAAGGTATGTCCCATGAGGGCGCCCTAACGACGCCATCTTTGGGGATGGCTTTTTTTTTAAACCAGTTGGCTAGGACTTGGGCTAGGTATTCAAACATTGCAAACACCACCAGTTGAGTCAGGAACATATTCGGCAAAACAAAATTTATTGACGAGTAAAATGTCTGTCAGAAAACTTATGAAACAACCCCAACTTTTTGTGACTGCTCTCAGTTACCTAGATGACATCACAGTTTTGCTCATAACTTCTAATTAGCATATAAACAAAAACACTTGCCGTTAACCCTGAAACAGTTGTGGAAGTGGATAAAATCACAGGCCCTATATTAAACAACTGCTTTTTTGCACACGTTCAAGCCATAATATATCTATTGCACAGACCCTTTAAGTAGATCGACTTTGAAGTTGGTCCCTTTTTAAATCTAAGATTTCGCCTAATTTTAGAGAATATGTTTATTATAATATTTGTATACCGATGGTTCGTTTGTAACCTTCCATTCCTTTCTCTGTTTTTCTAGACTATTCCACCAGATCAGGAGTTGTTTGTGTACTACGGCAGTGCCTATGATCTCTTCATGAATAGTATACCTATCGGTCTGGCCTCACCTGAACACAAGAGCAACAATAGCAGCGTCAAGATTGCTGGTCCTGGTAAATATCATTCCATCTTTCATGCTCATGTCACCTTATCATATCGATGTTTATAGTAGGGTCATCATTGCTCTGCTGAATGTGGCATGATTTGGCGTTTATGACCAGCAAAAATGACACTTTCGGGCGGAAAACTTGAAAACTTGAACGGGAAATAGCGGCCTTCACCACATTATTTTATACTGTGTATAGGTATTGGTCAAACGTAAATATGCGCACATTTTGTTTTCAATCATACCGAATTCATGTTGTTATTCTTCTTAGGTAACAAGTAAAGCATCTTGTTCCGTTTCTCTTGACCGCCACGGTGTCCGTTTTTATGTGTCATGCCTCTTATAACTTACATTTTATCTCTCATGACAGATGAACTGACCAGTACTGACCATCAGTCTAACACGGCCGGACGCCTGCACTGCGTGGTCTGCCGTCGCGGATTCAACTCCCGTAGCAACCTACGTTCCCACATGCGCATCCATACTCTGGACAAGCCGTTCGTCTGCAAGTTTTGTCATCGGCGTTTCAGCCAGTCATCTACACTGCGCAATCACGTGCGCCTTCACACAGGTATTATAGACCTTTCATTTTATTCATAATCACCCGTTCGTGGTTAGCACGGCCTGCCAAAAGTTGGAAAACAGTCCATCTTTTTGACAAATGACAAAATGTTACATTTTAGCAACTTTCTTGGTGACATAGATGTCCTCATTATACTTGATCAAAGAATTCCTGATGATGACTAGTGCAGGCTAGTTGAAATGTTGAGACATCACGAGAAGTGCGACGAAATAAGAAGTGCAAAAGTGCGAACGAATACATGGTGTTACCGCAAACCAAAAAGGCCACATTTCAAAGATCATTATAGTTACTCATATCACAATTTTGCAATATCGTGTGAAAATAGTAGAACAATTACGACATTGTCGGAAACACGTCGTAGATGTTGGAATTGTTGCTCTACTCTTGCTAGCCTCTGGACAATATTCACGATGTTTTTTTTCAACTTTTCTCCCCAATTCAGGTGAGAAGCCGTACCGATGCAACGTATGCCACAGTGCCTACTCGCAGCTGGCCGGTCTCCGGGCCCATCAGAAGAGCGCACGGCACCGCCCTCCTCCTTCGGGCACCGGAGCCATTCCTCCCGTCACCCAACAGACTCACCAGCCACTCACCTTCCATCACCCGGACCACACCGCCTCCAAGATCCCACAGAGTTAAGCAGGATGGTGTGCACCAAACTGACTGAAAGCTCGGTCCGAAACAGAATCTAGCATTAGATATGGGATCTTTTCAACAAAATGGGACACGATTTTTGACGTTGTCACTAGTTTAATAACAAATACTCAGTTCATGCACTGATATACCGGAGTACTTGAACATCTTTAGGTCTGGGCCTAAAAGTGAATTTAAATTTACATCGTTGCCGTAATTTCTCTACCGCTTCGGTCGGTAGTATTCGTTCATCTCTCCCATTATTTTCTGTGAGTCGAGTGTTATTGCCACTTACAAGTTTTAATAAACGGGACGAGAATGGGACAGATACCGACAATAGGTGGCGCTGTTGCTGTTTTCAGTCATGACACGTTTGAGCCAAAAGCACGGGAAATTAATGTGGTTTCGTAGTGAGTACGGGTGAACCATTTCCTTCATGGTGACTTGGCAAACATTCGCTTCCGTTTGTTTTTCCACTGGTCAGTTGCTCGAAATAGAATTATTTTCAGTACATTCCAAAGCCACAAGGAATACGATATGAACTTTAAAATATCCTAATAGCGGGGGTGCCGGGGTGGGGCTAGGCCGGTGGCTAGTGGGGGTTCTTTGGAGTAGGAACAATATTTTGAACATTGATCTTTTAAATCTTTTAATTTAAATCCTCTAGTTTGTTAAATACCGTTTATTTATATCAACACTGTGTGTTGTGCATTTAGGACGAGCAATTCTTCTCCAGTATTTGAAACATTAACATTGGCTTTTGTTGGTCGTTTACTCTGCTTGCTTGAATTGATGCCGACCGCGCATATGCGACTTGTAGAATGAATAGTAAGACGTGTTTAGACTGCCTAAGGCTAAGGCTAAGGCTAAGTTATTATAGAACAAACTAAAGGAAGGCTTTGGGATCCAGAATGTGCAGATGAAATTATCGGAGGTTTTCCTCATCATTTTTGCTTTTTTTTTTTCGCCATCGCCATAAAAAGCTATTTATTTTGTATTGTAGCTCATTTTATATTAGCTTTTTAAACATTAAAATGTTGTAAATGAATTTCAAGGGCCAGTACTTGAAAAGATCTTCCCAGATTATTTTGTTAAATAATTCCAAATATTCAGTGGCAACATTGTCTACGTATGACAACGCACGAAGTGGCAGTGCACTTTATATCAAATTCTTGGAACATGCACTCCACATTTTGTGGGGAGAAGCTTAAAGGTGGTACTGCAAGAGTGTCGCTGGTCAGAAAGGGCAGTCTGACAAAGGATTACGTAACCATCCCAGGCTAGTGGCGTGCCACTTCTTGTGCATAAAGACTACATGCAGTGACGTCGTAAAACGTCACGAGTCAATGAAAGTAATATTATTGTTTATTTTCTTCATTTTATTCAGATGGTCGGTTAGCTCAGTCGGAAGAGCCTCACGCTAACAACGTGATGGTCGTGGGTTCGAGACCCATACCGACCTGAATTTGTGTTTTCTCCCTTATAGAAATATTCCTGTTTACCTTTTTACTTTATTATATTAGTAAATTGACCAACCAATTTGATATATTTGTCATGCATTTTGATCAAAGACAATTCAATTTCGTCGACCGCAGTTGCCAAACGAACTATAGACGAATCAATTTCGTCATTTTGCAATCCAATTCGTATAAATGTCATTTAAATTCATCACATGATTATATGCCGTCCTTCATTTTCTTTTTACGGTTCATCGTTTCATTTTCACTTTCACATTACTTTCTACTGTCCGAAGAATATTTTGTCTGACGCAGGAACATACCCGAAATGAGAATTTACCATGTAGGCTTATGATGTGCTTTTCGATTTTTGTTTTGTCCAAAAAACCTAGAGGCAAGATGTTTTTTAAATTTTCATACCAGAAATAAGCAGGGCTATACTTCATCAAAGTAAAAGAAGATGCATTCTTAATTTCACATCTTTTTCGGAATAGTCCACACCATCACTTGGTTGTATGGCCCTCTGGCCCGGTTTCCATTTGGATCCATTTGCCTACGTTACAAAGATTTTTGATGATCGGAGTATAAAGTGGTGTAAGACGGTTCGGAATCATGAGAGCAAGTGAAAGCCAATTACATGTAACCTGAAAGGGGCTTATACAGTGCAGGCATATAAGCTTTTTCACAAAGCTCAGTCAGATTGTCAGTTCAATTTGAACGACAAAGTATCGAATCCGTTTGACAAAAGACTAATTTGATCATTCATTATGTAGATGTTGATCAAGTGAAACGAATTACAGTGACATATGACGAAAACGAATGAAAACTGACGAAACCGATTGACCATTGATCAATTCGAATGACCAATGACTAAATTGAATGTAGCATTTGCACATTCCAGTCTTCTTGGGACGAAATTGAAGTGAAGTACTTAGGAAATTGAATGAAAAAAAAAACGGTTTGAAAATGTGCGGGAAAACCTATAAATGCCACATCTACTATTGCCTTAGGACTTCATTAATTTTATCTATTTATCTATTTATTGTAATTATAATACCTTTGCATATTTATTATTAAAATCGATGAGTCATCATTTACACAAACATTCGGTACATTCCAAAACATCCTTTTTTTACAAAGGGAATTTTTATATGTAATTTCATACGCACCAAGTGCACTTATCACGTTTTTATGACTTTTGGTATACATACAGTCCTCATAATTTGTAAGCCTAATATATTTTGTAAGGCTTTATTTATTTATTGTGCCCGAAATGGGCTAACTTTGTACAAATTATAAATTAAATCAGCGCTGCAGTTTGCAGTTCGCATTTGCATTCGCCTTTGCATAAAATATTTCTGGAATTCAGTGTTCGTTTCCTTATTTCTTTCTCTCTTTTTCCCTTGAGTTTGAAGAAAAGTTGTCGCCGGCCAGGCTAGGACTAATTGGGATGGACTAAATCGCTTTTATTCCTCCATGGTAGGATACTAATCAACATGAAGGGACGAGGTAGCGCAGTTTGGATGCCTATACTGCTAGAAGTAGGGTGTCTGTAAGCCTGTACAAATTATTATACTTCTAAAATGAAAAGTTCGTCTCAGTCCAGCCATGATCATCCTTCCTTCCAAGTCATTCGATTTGTCATTGCGTTCGATTAGATTCTACGGGGAAGCCCTGACTAGGGAACGGTCATTTAAAATTACACAAAACAAGCAAGAGGGCGCCAACTAGGTTGACAGGTGCCGACTCGCGGAAGCTAAACGAACGCACATAGCATTGAGACGGGAACCAGTCTAACTCACGACGGACTGGAAAGCAAGTCTATTTTTGTTTAAACTCTTTACAAGTCCCATTCACTTCAAAGTTGACCTGTGCAATACATGTATTGAACACAACACTGTGGTAATTCACTATACGTTGTACTTGTGCATAAAGACTACACGCAGTGACGTCGTAAAACGTCACGAGTCAATGTGTATACAGTATATATTGTTTATTTCCGCTCTGCAATGCCAGATGGTCGGTTAGCTCAGTCGGCAGAGCATCGTGCTAATAACGCGAGGGTCGTGGGTTCGAGCCCCACACTGACCAGTTAGATATTTTTCTCTTTTAGAAGAATTTCTGTGATCTTTTTCTTTTGCAATGGCTTTTATTCAGAGCCTTTTCAATATTGATGGATACTTTTTTTTTCAAAACGATCAAACTTAACCATGTCCATTGACTCTAGTTTAACTTTTACTGTTTAAGTATTTTTAAGGAGTTAGAAATATACTTACTACTATTAGGCTAATAAATTGGAGAATTTCTCCATGCTAAAAAATTAGGGTAACAAATTGCCTCCAATCCTCAGCTCCATGCCCAAACCATACATGTTCCCTCTCATTGGATTAATATTTGTATTTAGGATATTATGTTAGTGAGTGGCTGTCCAAAGGAATTACTTTTGGTCATTGGATGCCGCCGTAGTAAATGGAAAAAATAAATTTGTTTGTTCGGCGTGCAATACCAATAGATCATGTAATGTAGTCTTTATGGTAAATGTGTTTTATGTTCTCTCTATTTGGATACAGATTATGGATTGATGCATTTGTTTTCTTCAACACATTTTGTTTTTACTGTTAAAATGTGTATATAAAACAATGCGAATTTATACCCCTTGTTTATAATAAATAAAAGTCACCTCGACATCAACGGTCGATTAGCTCAGTCGGCAGAGCATCGTGCTAATAACGCGAGGGTCGTGGGTTCGAGCCCCACATTGACCAGAATTTTTTTCTTTTGTCTCAATTTCATTGTTACCATTTCCCCCTAATAACAAGGACTTTCCCTTTTATTTTGCAAACTTTCTCCCTTTCTACTTTTTATATTAATTATTACTATTAGACAACAAAATTATACAAACCTAACTAGCCTATAGGCCAACTACAACTTTTATACAAGCACTCGGACTTCAGAACTAAAGTTTTTAAGAATTTCAGAAATTAAATTGCTACAAAAACCCTACAAACATTGTAAATGGTACTCTGACGAATTGATATACAGTAGGCCTATGCTTATCATCTTGTCATCTTATCACACGCGGAAAGGTCAGATAAAATAAAATACAATTTATTTGGCAAAAATATAAATTATCACTCAGAAATTTTCAATAGATCTCCTTCTCGTGTAGCTCGTGTAGTCAGGTATCCATATGTTTTTTCCAAACCACAGGTTTGATTTGCATGCATAGACGTCAGGGTACCATTTACAGATAAAGTCCAATGGTTTTAGCCATTCATATCATGAATCCTTACTGGGCAGTACGTGTATCCAAGCTAGTATCATGTTACACACCCACGTCCACACGTCTGGTTAGCTCATTTCAGTTTCCCCGTTTCTGTGCAAAATCCCCAGTACCAGGCCGAGCCCTCACCACCCAAACTATCCCAGCAATGGCCGACAGTAGCGACCCTATCGTGATCGTCCCTATCAAGAGAAGACGGACTGAGATCCAGGAATCGGGACCATTCGCTGAGAATGATTTCAAGTCCAGAAACATGTTTGTTGGCATGAAGCAACAGTTGTCTATCGGTGGGCCTGGCCCGGACAGGCTACGCATGGTTGCCGGTCTGATATCCAAGGCTGCTCACAAAAGGATGGTAATTTACTAATTTACTTGGAAAGATACTTTTCATGTGTAACCGTGTAACCTCCTAATCCTATTCCTAGCATATGGCTCATGCACTTTTGCAAAGTGTTTTCTAAACAAAACTTAAACTTAAAGTCGAGTTTGTTTATTTTTAATATCCACATCCAGGATCATGTTTTTCATATTTATTCATCAAATAACCACAAGGGAAATTTACTGTTATTAGGCCTATTTTAAGTCATTAAAAAGTGAATAAAGACAAATTTACTGAAGCGGGATTCGAGTCTTATTAAAAGAGAAAAGACTTAAGAAATACTGTGGCTTTTTTTCACTGTTTTCTCAAAAAGTGGGCACCGTATGGGACTGAAATTTTCACAGATGACTATTACTGTATCTGTCTTGATATTTTTGCTCATGAATCTGTATTTCTTTGATAAAAACCAAAGTATGATAGTACCTTTAACTGTTGACAGATACGAAACAGGCTATGGCAACGCTATATTATAATTCTATTATCTATTTGTACATTTGTAGTTTAGTTTTGTATACCGGGTAATTTGTTTAGGCTTGTGGAGATTGAGAATTAATATACACAATTTTCTTTTGTTTTTTCTACGTTTACAAACTTAGTGCATGCAGTAAGGCACTTGAATTTACATGCACATGTACCTATAAAGTACAGGTCGTCTAGTTTATTTGTCGACTGGTTAGCACCTACATAGCAGCCTCTTGTGGTTTTTTTCAGGCAGAGGAAGCGGCCGGTGATGGGGATCTCTTCCAATATGGCAACCCCTACGGCGATCCGCTGTGTCGCATTGAGCTGGCTAAGTTCCTCAGTGCCAGATATGGGAGCCCTGTGGATGTGTAAGTACATCATTGCATCCTCATAGTACACAATTTAGCCCCACGTTTCTCAACAATTTCAGTCCTGTCACTCTCTTAAAACAGGTGGACTCCATACTCCTTACCTCGTTCTTTCCCATAGTACAGAAATGTGGTCGTTGACTCGTTGGAAAGGAGATCAAGTGCATACTGTTGAGTAGGGGCTAGTTGCAATGATCATAACCCTTAAGTCCATGTGACGGACCATGGGTTACAATCATCGCAACTAAGTGAGAAATAACTGGGGCCAATTTCAGAGAGCTGGAGTGTTTAAGCACCAAAAACCTTGGTAAATAAAATTGGTATGCCAGCCAAAACTCTTTGTGAATGTTATGCTCAGCAAACAATGGCCTAATACAAGTCAAAAGCAGTAAACATCAAATGAACATTTGGTTGGCATTCCTGTTTGTTCAAGGAAGACTTTCATGCTTGAGCAAATTTTGTGCTTAAGCAGCTCTATGAAATTGGCCTCTGATAGTCTACCTTGAATCCCGCCCCTACCCTGTCCCCTTGCCCTAAGCAGCCAATGAAATACAGTCCACATAGAGTAGAACACACAACCTTCATCATTTCTTGAAATTCCCTCCTTCAGCCAAGACTTGATGCTTAGCGGCGGAGCCACGCAGGCCATGTCATTCCTCCTGAACCGTTTCTTTGGTCCCGGCTACAAGGTCTTCGTGGAGGACCCCACCTACTTTGTCAACCTCAACGCGTTCAAAGACGCCGGTATGACCAGCATTGCAGGTACGTTGGCTACGGATAGTGATATGGCTGTTGCTATGTATGGCCTACATATACTTCAGTGTAGACAGACATTGTTGCCCTTAACAACAGCCGTAGTCATTCATTAAGATCCAGCCTAAATATAGATGCAATTTGCAATTGTAATATGTAGTGATGACCCAGTTGTTTGTAGGATTGTGGTTGTTTACAGGCATTTAAAGCAGGGTGTCTAGATTTCTACAGATGTCCCCATTTGTTTATGGGTCATTCCTTAAAATTCGAGGCATGACTTTTGACGGTGTCGCTGTTACATCAGAGAATTCGCACTGATCAGATTTACTTCTCAAAAGAGTGCATGTGCACTACCAAAAGGGATAATAAATGGTGGGAGTTCACTGATTGAACAGGGACACCGTCAAAAATTCCACCTCAACATGGTGGGATGACCAATATAGCATATCCTGCTACATATGTAAATGAGTCTACTTGTGTAACGTGTACTGCTGTCAAAAACATTGTGTCCCAACCTGGTGGAATGACTTATTAACTAACTCTTGGAATGGATTTCTCTCTCCTCCCACACTCTTCTCCGCCCCCTCTCCCCTCTCTCACAGTTCCCTTGGAGAAGGACGGCATCAATACTGAGATCTTAGAGGAGAAACTGAAGGAATTGAAAGCCAATGACAAACGTGAACTGACGGCTTCCCATCCCTTCCGAGCAATGCTCTACGTGATCACAGTCTTTCACAACCCCACGTCCATAAACTATTCACCAGGTATGGTAGCTAATGGAATGACCAATCTCGTCACTGACCGAGTGACCATTACGTCCATCTTTGGTAGGGTAAGGGGACTGGGGGCACTCATTACATCATTATTTCCACATTTGATAAACACAGTGGATGTGTCCATGCATAAACACAGACAGCTGATGTTTACAGAAGCCTTGATCAATATGTTATGCAAATTAGGCTTGCCCTTCACTGACATAGATGAGCACTGCATCATACTCAATATTGATCAATAATATTGATCAATATACCCGTAACTACAATGTTAGACAATAGACAGACACGAGTGTGAAAACTAGAAATGTATGTACAATAAACTAGGTACCAAAATGAAATACACGTTTTTTAAGACGACGCTCAACTAAATAGGCCCACGTTACATGAGGTTTGTTTAAACTTCAATAAGGAATGATTTTAGGTTCGATTTAAAGGTATAATACATGATTGGTAAAGGTCACAGAACAGCACTCACACTTTGTCTAATCCAACATGTACATGAAATAACAAAACTGTGAAAATTTGAGCTCAATTTGATATTGAAGTCGCGAGAAAATAAGCAAAAAAACTGACTCATTTTTTCTTATAAAACATAAAGAATGGTTTTGATCCAGAGATCAAAACTGTTTTTACCAATTTCTGGATAAATAAACCATTTCAGACGTAAATATTTTAACGGTATGTTTCTACCACCACCATCTTCATATCCTTAAAGTTATAGGTAAATCTGTGAACATTTCTGTTTTGGTTTGTTACCAATCCTGTACTATACCTTTAAAGCTATACGTGTAGTTTCATGTGAGTAAACGGTCATTTGGGAATATTTCAAATGACCATCAATATCACAGTATTGTGATGCGCTCGTTTTCCTCACTGTTAACAGAATGTTGTCGTCGCATCATCAAGCTTGCCAGGAAGTATGACATCCTGATCGTATGTGATGACGTCTACAATGTCCTATCCTGGATGCCGTCAGATGACACCAACGGACTGGGCCTAGCCCCACCCAGGCTCTTCTCCTATGACTGTAAGGATGACCCGGACTACAAAGGCAACGTTGTCTCCTGTGGGTCCTTCTCTAAGTTCACCGGACCTGGGATACGTCTTGGCTGGTTTGAAACGGCTCCGTACATACTGGACCTCATAAGAACAACGTGAGTAAAAATAAAAAAGGAGCTAACATCCTGAGTACCACCAGCGGTGTACAATAAGGCTGCATCTGAATCTGTTGTCTAGAGCTAGGTCTAGGTCTTCGCTCCATTGGAAATATGTGGAGACACCAAGACAATAGACCTAGCCGTAGCTCTGGAAGCCCATTTCGGACACAGCCCAATATGTCCAATCATCTCAACGTCTTGATAATTTTCTGTTGTTTAGAAGCTATACACTGATTCGACAGCATGACCATGGAAGTAGGAAACACCTGCCATTACTGCAGTCAGTGCCCCCGCCCGCCTTTTGTTGCCGGACAAAAGGCAGGTGGGGACACTGCAGTAATAGCGGACATTATATCGTGGCATCGGATCGGTTTATATGCTCTTCTCATTGTAGAGGACTTGATGTTCCATCAGGTGCCATGATCCATAGACAAGCGCTCATGCAAACAAAATATGACGTCATTTTTACATGACAATACTTCCACCTAGATTCATCCACCCTGAAAAAGTCTAGATGCTATTTTTCTTCGTTCTCTCAGTGCATACATGATCAGCGGAGGGAATTTCAACACCATGACTTCCGGTATGATGGGAACAGCTCTGGAGATGGGTTTGATTGATGCCCACGTAGACAACCTGAGAAAGACCTATGCAGTAAGCATACCGTGAGACCGTCCTCTTACCTCAAACAAAGGATTAGAGGCTATTTACCATGACCAGTGTCGTAAATTTTTGACTTACCCAATGATTTTAAGAAAAACTAGAAAATATGAGATTTTAGGCTTTTCATGGTGAAGGTAACAAGTCAAGAACGGTTTGTGAAACCCTAGCGCCGTGAAATTTTGACACAAGAAAGGAAATGTTTACCCTAACAGCGTAAGTGTTATGCTCTGCTAAACACTGGTCATCTTCTTATTCATCAACAGGCTTCTTCAAGAGCGTTATGGAAAACACTTGTAGCTGAGATGCCGGAGGGTGTCCACGTCACCGAGCCAAGGGTAGGTAACCATGTCAGATTTGGGTTGCTCTTTTGATCAAAAGCCAATTGACTGTCTAAACATCTCGTACATAGATTCCATTCTCAGATGGGATAAGAGTGTATCACATGCCATTTACATTGTAACTGTTAATCTTACCAAGAAAGAGCTGTATGGAAATCTTCCACCAATCAGTGAAATAATTAGGGATAGAAGACTGAGGGTTCGCTGGTCACTGCTACAGGAGCAAAGGGGAACTGGCTAGTGACTTGGTACTTTGGCAACCTACACATGGAAAGAGAAGCCATAGGAGACCCTCAACAACATACGTCAACCAAATTGTGGATGATATTGGCTGTGACTTTGAGGATCTATCAGCACTGATGAGGGACAGTGACAGATGGAAAGGTGACGTCAATGGATGCTGAGTTCGCTCGACCTGATGTCAATTCATTGATAAGAAATGCCAAACCCTGACCTCATGCTCTGTCTTAATATGTAACAGGTGTCTGCTTAATTACATGAGACTGAGAAAACAAGTTTCAAAGTTTTCAGGGTGTGCTTGGTTCAGGAGACACATCATTGTGTGGTACCATTCTCTCTTACTTATCAGGTTCTGTCCAGAACTAGGTTCTTATAAGAACCTGACATTGCTTAGAGTATCGTCGCTAAGATACTTGATGTCACATGCAAGGCCTCTATCAGAAGCTTGCTGTGTCAGTTCATCTGTTTGTCTGTCGGTCTGTCTCTCTATCTGTTTATTGACGAATGTCGCTCTTTCATCCAGGGTGGTTACTTCATCTGGATCGAGTTGCCTGAAGGTGGCAAGGCAGATGAAGTTCTCAAGATTGCCAAGGAAGAGTACAAGGTCGGCTTTCTTGCAGGACACAGGTGAGCCTTTCTTGCAGTCTACGTTACTAAGAGCAGTGTTGATATTAGGGCCTTTTTCCAAACCTCGGCTCAGGCTCCGGCTTCGTCTCTGTCATCCATTTGCTAAAAATATAGGTTTTGTCTTTTCATTGAAGCTGAATCTCTATTTTCTTGTTCAAAATAGAGTATCTACTTCCAATCCGCAGCCAAAAGCCTCTATTTTATACACATTATTTTAGAATGGATTCAGGAAATGGAACCAAAGCCTGAGTCTGAGACGAGGTTTGGAAAAGGCCTAGGGTGTGCTGAAAGAAAAGGTCAATAGTACATTCTGGCATTTGACCTTTGACACACATTGACCTCAAATATTATTGTTCATTTCTCCACAGGGCCTCTCCCTGCGGCAACTCTGCCAACTGTCTACGCCTGTCATTCAGTTACTATGGAGATGAAGACTTGCAATCAGCTGCTAAGGCAATTGCCATGGCAACAAGAAAGCATCTAGGTAAATAAAGATGACATAAAGAAGAGATTGATATGTGTACTTACAATGGGCAAGAGAAGACTTAAAACAAAATAGGAGACTAAAATAGCGTCATTGACATATATATAGCGTATATAATTATATATATACATATATTTTTCACGTCTCTATTTCGCACAATTTTAATTACATTATTCTCTTAAGCTAAGGTTTTGTTTTGTTTGCATTCGGTGAAATAGTTTGGTAGGCTAGATAACTGAAATGATGATGAGGAGACTGGAGCGCAACAAATCCTGGATCATTGTCCCAGCAGGGGCTGTGGGTAACTAGGGTGTTTCCAAGCGAAAAAATTTAAAATGATTGAAGAGCGACAAATTGATAAAAATGCTTAATTATCTCACATGGAAAAATATGTCAAATGTCTCTGACATTTCCGCATGAAACTTGCAACATTCACATACAAAAACTGAAGAGAATTTCCGTACTTAAAAACCTTGCTAACAATACAATACCTGTTGCAAGCAATGAGTATTAACAAGGCAATTGAACACTGTACTTATTGAGATCAGCGGGTTGTAAGAATTAATAGAAAGCTGTCACACTGAATTACATCTGAAAAGTGAACAAATAAATTGACTGGAGTGGGATTCGAACCAGCAACCTCCAGAACACCGATTGAATTACATCTGATTATGAAAAGGGATTCTCAGGGAACATAACTTAAGAGAACTGAAATTCTGAATATTGAAAACTAGTTTCAGTGGATGAGATGACTCGGAAAGAATTGTTTCCACTTAGGTTAACAACTCTGGTCAATTCCCGGCAATTCCTGACAATAAAACAGAGCCCACACTGCCCCGAACGTTGACTTACTGACTCTTCTCAGAGCTACGTCCACTCTGTCTCAGAAGAAAGAGATCATTATATGGTGTCACTGCAAATATCCCATATCGTGAACCCATCATGAAACCTTCAAGTCTCATTTCACCATAGATTCTAACTTGTTGTCCCTACTTGTCCATTATTTCCCCATCAACTGATTCCTATCTACCCAACTGAAAAAGAAATGCAAATCTTTAAGAACCTGTCATTGGATAATAAGCAGCTTTGGCACACAATGTGATCTGAGTATAGCGCCCTCTGTTGACAGACACAGCAATCACCTCTATAGCCTGTGTCCTAAACTTTCATACCTAGCTGTTTATATGTTCACTTTTTCATTGACTAGGACATGTCTGCGAAAATGTCTGTGGGATGACTTTGATGCATAAGGTCTGATTGCCAGTACATGTATTACTTCATGATACCAGGAGCTTGTTGGAAGCTAAAAACAAACCAACTGATTTAATTTTATTACAAATTTTTATCATCTAATATTTAATTGATTTTTTTAATCTACATAGAAGAAAATGTACCTGCAATGTACTTAAAATTGCCATATTTATCCAAAGAAGAACATATTAAGAATTTTATTTGATTTGATTTTGTTTACCAAGCAGCTTAGAGCCAAACCAATGGTTAATTAATATTGCAAATTTTTGGGGATGTAATTTAGTTTTGGAAAAAGTTTGGGTGTGAGTGATAAAATCAGTTTTCATATTGAAATATAAACGTATGTTCAAGGAGTTCTGCATTTGGATGGACATTTTGTGGTTGTATTGTTGTGGTAAACGGTAAACGTTTTGATTTAGATTATTCTCCTCCCCCTTCTTTTTTCGGAAATAAGAGATATTTTCTTTGACACAAATGCTCTTTGTCAAAAAACCTTACCAAATGGGCATATGATCTCTGAAGATTTACTGATATTTTGTACATCTATTTTAAAGTAAAATAGGGGCGTCTGGCTCTACTCTGTACGGAACAAAAAAATGGAGCTCGAACAAAACTAACAAAAATCCTGCTTTTTAAATGTTTTACCAAAACGGACCTGAAGTCCAAACATGAGCAAAGATTTCGTCCAAGAAATGTTGCTTGTGAAGCTGTCGTGTACCGTCCTGGATATGAAATAGCGCCCTCTGCCGACACAATGACAAACTAAACTGTCACGAAAGCAACCAAGCACAAAAAGATCTCATAGCCGAGGGAGTGGATTACCGTCACTGTGACCTTTAACGAGAAAAGTCGAACGAGAATGTCAATGTCCTGTCGCTGGCCCACATTTGGGAATTAACAGTTATTCTAGTCTTCCGCGGTATTCCGACCTACCCGCGCTGAAGCGATCCGGTCGGGGGGCAGAACTCAGGGGGTTAGGTCACGGTCACATTGTCGGTATAAACATGCCAACTTCTCGGTAAACTCGTCTCTGCCTCCTGAGTTTTTTTCTTCTCTATATGATATCTCCCCTTTCCCCCGTTGATCTTTGAGGGGAAAGCGAACTAGGTCAAGCCCACGGGGGTAGGTTTGAGTATATTACTTGGCTGGCTTTTTGGTATCTATGTAGCTCCGGCGTGCATGCTAGCTCGTGGAGTTTGGCGTCACAGGGGCAAGTTAGTATCTTGCTGAGCAGATAAAATAAACTTCAGGAATCGCTGGCTGTTTGAAGTCTGTAGATGATCTTCAAATGGACTCATGGGTTGTCATGCCATCCTTGCCATGAGACAAAAAAAATAACCATCCAACGATGTTTGAGGGCGCACTTGTGTTTTATTTTGCTCAGTAATTAATAAAACAACGGCATTAGAACGACTTAATTGTAAACAGAACATTTATTTGCCAAGAACGGTTACAATAAAAAGATTAACCTGAAATAAAATATTGTGCCTACATTAATTTTTCGAGAGTTTATTAAATGCATAAGGTTATTCCGCAGTTATGATGAATAAAGTAGAAATGAATTTTTTTTAATAATATCTTTTGATAAAGTGTATTGTTTGGGCATTAAATGCATATCGTAGCAATAGAGACCAAACCCCACGTCTCTCACACCACCAGTACCGCGTCTGGTCGTGCCATATCGTGAATTTTCTTCGTCAATATTTATTTCCCGTTCAATTTCCCCCTCACAGGAAACGGCAGAGGTTCATGAAGCCGCCATTTTGTCTGTGATCGTTCAATCATTAACCAAGCCTATTGATCGCCATGAACTTGGC
Organism: Astropecten irregularis; assembly: GCA_963971285.1. Classification (NCBI taxonomy): domain Eukaryota; kingdom Metazoa; phylum Echinodermata; class Asteroidea; order Paxillosida; family Astropectinidae; genus Astropecten; species Astropecten irregularis. The sequence continues at coordinate 14,794,256 of OZ020260.1, read as the reverse complement.
ATTGGGTAGACCTATACGTTTATCTGGCATACAAATGGCGCGTTATCGCTGTGTCTATAACCACACACGTTAAAGGTAATCATACGTCGGTCTTTGTCAAAGAAATACAGAAATATCCGAAGGAAGATACAGTAACAGTCATCTGTGAAATTTTCAGTCCCATACGGTGCCTACTTTTTGAGAAAACTGTGAAAACGACCACAGTATTTCTTGAGTCTTTTCACCGTTATTTTTTAAGAGATCAAAATTGTTTTTGGTCATTGGTTTCAATCTTTTCTGGATAAATACAGCATTTCAGGCAGAAAAAACAATAAAATTAACAGTATATTTCTACCATCACCATCTTCATACCCTGTAAGGTATAGGTAATTCTGTGAAGATTTCTGTTTCGGTATGCTACCAAAGTATGATGCTACCTTTAAACCCTGGTATCAGTGCAGTATTTCATGTTTTGCTGGGTAATAACTGACACTGGTTCACGACCCTCCACTGTGGTTTGAATGTTCAGGGTTTTACCAAAATTTTGAGTACCAGTGATAAAATAAAACACCACTATGTCATATGCCACATTGGTACATATGCCACATTGGTACCTAAAATTAGTCTCAAAGTCATAGAAAATGCCCATTGAGATGTTTATCACCAGTGAAATGAGCCAATTTACTCTCAATAAATCCTCCAAATGTGAAACTCGGGACTATTATGACGATTTTAAGTGAAAACCACTCCGTGTTTTTATTCGTGCGAAATAACCACTCCGGTGGTATTTCCATGTATAGTAAAATAAATCTGACACGATTTAGCCGCATTTATTTTTTCAATTGAATCCTTTGATCTTGGTGTTTTATTCGATGAGGGTCAGTGGCGGATCTAGGGGGGGTTTAGGGGGTTTAAACCCCCCCCCCCCCCCCCCCTTGGGTTCCCAATTTTTTATTATTTTTTTTACCAAAAAAAAAAAAAAAAAAAAAAATTCACAAGTCAAATTGATAAAGCTCCCTAGCTCCCTAGCGGTGAAAAGTCGTACATAATTATTTGAAATTGAAATATGGTGCAGAACACTTTCTATGGCAAAACTGGAGATTTATAATACTGTTGATGAAGACACACACATAAATGGTTTTTCTTTGAAGAGCTGGACAAATTGACACAGCGCCTGTCCACTCGTTCTTCGATGTATCGATCTTCGCATTATCTGAAATTACTCATAAATATGTGTCATTGGGTTGTATTGTTTCACTGGTATTGCAAGCAAAAACAGGTTGCATTGTTATGTACCATTGTGTTTGTATCATGTGCAACTAAAATTAAATGGGTCGTTTGTGCTTTGCAAATGCAAGCACAATTTCCAATCAAAGGTTTTTTTGTTTTTAAACAGTTTCGAGAAACATTTCCTCTTTTAGTCCGGGATATTCGTCAGGGCATTTTTTTCTTTTCTTATTTAATTATTTTCCACTAATTTTATTGTGGCCATTTGGCGTAATTCTTGTCTTGTTCCCTGAAAACCTTTGCAGACGATCGGGTATAAACCCATTAAGACACAGAGCGACGTAATACGTCATAGGCACCACTGTGCTGCCATGACAATCAAAATGGCTGCCATGTTTGCCGAACACGAAGCACGTCCCGCCCTGTGAATGCAGACGAAATCGTTCAATGTCAATATTGAATTTCATTCGCAACAGGCGCCATTAGGTTTGCAGTTTTTATCAATATGCGTGTTACCGGCGACATCACTGCGAGTTAAAAAAAAGAAAAATCGAGTCAATGATTAAACCAAGATGAAAGGCGAGGAATTGAAATGAAAACCTCCGAACTTGAACTACACACGGTCTACGTTCACTGTCATCACCAATTACAATACAGAGTCCTTTCTGTTTATAATTTACCAATGTCAACTCTCCCTCTCTCTCTAACTAGATTGCACAAGCTGCTCACATTCGTCAAAGTCTAATCACTATTTGCTTCTTGGTTATTTATTAAATCATAATATGCACGATGTAGTTGCCAAAAATCCTTCCATGTACTGTTCCACATCTCGACCTTCGGCACTTATCGCGGTAAGTTTTCCTGAAGTGCAAGGCCGTAACCTACTGCACCCGAGTGAGGTATAAACAGCCCGTACTCTACCCCTAAAATCTCATCGATTACGTGAACTAGCAAAGACAGTAGATAAACTCGTTATCAAAAAGAAAACGTAATGCCTTTGTGGTGTGCAAATACTTGAGCAAGTTCACCAGCAGTTTAAGGTTCGTGAACTTGTACTCGAGTTGCCTTCCAAATCCCAGTAAACATCAACAACAGAAGGTTTATACCAACACACATGATGAATCGCTATTGGTGATGTCAATTCCTGCAGTGAAACGTTTACAAAGATGGTGGCCATAAAAAAAACTGACGCCAATTGGACGAAGACGAATTAAGTAGGCCAAACCCAACATGCACCCACCATTTACCCATGGATACTCGATATAGGAAAACCAGGCTTGGACGTGTAACTTGGTTACTCTTTGATATAAAAACCTCTATCGACAAAAAAAATATGGAGAAATTAATATGACAATAATATTGGCGATCCATTGAAAACATTGACCGAGTTAGAAAATGTTGATGTAAACTACATCTGCTTTTCTCTCCGTTTGATATGATTCTTATTCGTACTAGAGAGTCTCAGCGGTTGTTTACAGCCTAGAGCATGCTATGTACGGTTGGTTTAAACGAAGTTTTTTTCTCGATTCCATAGAAATAAAGACATTAACAAAACATCCTGAGCAAACGAAGATACCAAACAAACACCTGGACAGATTAACACAGAAGTTGAACATGCAAACACCTCATATTCCTGTATGCAAAGAAACATTCAAAAGTCAAGCAAGTAAATCATCCAAACAGACTAACAAGAATACCAACAACCGACGAAATGTATAAAACGACCAGACCTCCAACACACAAACAAACAAACACCCTAGCAAGGGCACCAACTAACAGACAACACACATCCCAAACAAAGAGACGGACGGACGGACGCTGAGCGAAACCAGACAACACAGTCCCTTACTTGCAACATTTGCACCTCAAAAACCACTCAGAATCGAACAATTCATTTCAAACGTTATACTTTCCCGCGTGACCCCATTTCCAGTCCCACCATTCGTACCACATGCACCTTGTCCCAACTATACATTGTCTCGACTTATGAAAAATGATGATGCATTCAAGACTGACAAACAAAAAACGTCTGACACAAGAACAGGACTATTACTTTCTCTACCCTGAAGGCATCATCCCCGTACACTGGATACGTAATTAATCATTTACTTCGGCACTTCAATAATTGACAATATCCATCACAGGCCCATATCGCGTACTGTCGATTCAACCCTTAAAAAAAATAAAACACGGAAAGAAAAACACGACATGTTAAAACGCCGAACCTGTCTATATGCAGTAGTTGAGCGCATGAAAAGCCCACCATATGGCACGGATTTGGGGCTGGATTAATGTATATACGTGCACAGGATCTTGACATTGGTTAGGTGTAGAAGTGTCAGGACAACTTGGCCTAGATAGTAAGCAGAATTGTCTAACAGGAGACGAAGCATTCCTGTCAAGTGTAGAATGACCTCAACCGTGACCTCTGTCTGTCTCAAGCCCTCTCACTTAACTCTCTCTCCCCCCAACTCTCTCCCCTCCTCACAAGAAAATTGTCTGCATGATGTGTCAGCCGACAAGCGGAAATTAGATATTTACTGGCTGGGGAACCTTCTTATTTGCGTCAAATTTCTGACAAAAAATTAATATCATTTTTTTTGTTGGGTCGGGATTGTTTCATGATGCAAGGTAGACGACATGCTTGCACCATCCATCACGATCGGAAATATGCACTGCAAATTATTTATTTCCACTTGTTACAAGTCTAAATTATGAATTCCCACCTTGGGAGATACATGTATATTTTATTCAGAAGCTGAGGAGCTGTGACCTACAGTTTCAACCTCCATTTTGAATAGGGTTAAGTAACAATCGTTATGCATGCTCATATAACTTTGTCAGAACATGAATGTAGCATCATTATTTTTATGGATGTTTTTATGTTAGGATTGTAATTGCGTGCATCACAATACCGTCGCACATACTAATTCAAACGACGCTACGAATGATGGAGCTATTAATGACCGCACTTTCTGTAATATAAAACATCTCATCAAATTCAATCTTTTTGAATAATCCTCACTTTGGCATCGGTGCATATGTTAACCTTTTTAATGTTAAACAAATTAATTTGCCTAAATCATCAATATTTGTTAAAGGTACAGTACAGGATTGGTAACATATCCAAACAGAAATGTTCCCAGATTTATGTATAAAGATGGTGCTGGTAGAAACATACCGTTAAAATAATTATTTCTGCCTGAAATGGTGTATTTGTCCAGAAATGAGTAAAACAATGACCAAAAACAGTTTTGATCTCGGGGTAAGATCAGAACCATTCTTTATGTTTTATAAGAAAAATTGAGTGATGTCGCTGTTTTCTCGTAACTCAGATGTCCTCAAATTTTGACAGGTTTATTATTTCATATGCATGTTTGATCAGACTAAGTGTGAGTGCTGCTCTGTGACCTTTACCAATCATGTATTATACCTTTAAATGTAGTGTTAAGGTCATGCCAGTGAGCGAAGTACAAATGCGATAATATGCAGGCTTACAAATGAATTCCTGTCGTCAAGATTCCTGACGTAGTATATTTAATTTCAGCGTGAATTGTGACGTTATATCCGAGGAACCATAATTCTATTTTTAACTAACAGAGCTTTGTAAGTATTATCTCTGCGCATAACAGTTATTGAGTTATGGGTTTAATCCTGTTCATCGGGAGCCTCGCTTTGGGTCTCATGCGGTTCACGTGGCAACCAAATCAAGATGGCCGCCGCATGCTACACAGCCCGTGACGAAAGCAAAGACATTAAAAAAAATTTGATTTATTTACTTTGTAAGCGGACACCATTAAAAGAAAAACCTCCATAATCAATTATGAAACTCGCCCCTCATATCAGGTAGATTTCCTCAGTATGTTTATGATTGGTCAGAATAAAATTCCTTAAAGACAATTGACTTGCATTTAATAAATTGAAAATTGAAAATTAATTCATTTTTGCAAGAATACAAATGACAATTGTGTCATGTAACATTTCTAGAGGTAGACCGACCTGCATCATCATCCAAAACCATTTGGAAAAACAAATAAACAAATAAACAAGCAAGTAAACAAACAAACAAACAAACAAACACCCCCATTAAACCATCGGGTTTCTTTATAATACTTATACTACAAACAGAATAAGCAAGAACAATTGCAAGAATGTAATACATTATTGTTATATTTCGACATTCTGGCAATGACTTAATGCCATATGCGTACACCCACAAACATGGCGTCTACGGGGCGCCCTCTTGAGGCAGAATGTGCTTATTGTACCTGTATAGATCATGCATGAAGGGCTATTAAACCCAACCGATCTTACCCCTCCCCTAGTTCTGGTCACTCGAGAACAATTGGCACCGTGCTAGTGACGATGTTGGGATCGGCGACCGTGATTTGACCTTCTCCCCCCAGTCCCAGATGCAACACCCAGACGGGTATAATTCCACATTTCCCCCAGTCCGCATCATCAGGAACTGACCTCCCTCCTCTCCTAACCTCTGGAGGTGTTTATGCTCTCCCGTCAGATTCAACCCACCTGGTTTGCGGTTTTTTATCTTTCTTCCGGAATTAGAGCACCCATGAGGAACCATTGGCCTTCTTACCCTTCTATTATTTGGCAGTTTTCAGAGAAGAGAGGTTTTGCATATGTTTCCACACCCATATTTTGTTAAGTCTGAGCTTTATAGCAAAACTCACTTACAGTCCCATATTGGTAATAGATTCAGAAGGATAGGCCTTCAAAATGAAAATTTGTGCCATACAAAATGCTAAAAGCAGGCCTACGTGCATGACTGCACGTATCCTTTAGACAAACAAACAGACAAACAATAAATCAAACCAACAAGGCCATGAAAGCAATTTATATAAGACACCATATGGCTTATGGACTCACTAGTTACAAAGCAGTTTCTGTATGAATTGATTAAAAGCCTTTGTGCTTTTAATGTTTTAACTTTCACTTTTCCAATTGTTTTTAATTGTTCACTGTGACTCATTGGAGAACAGTTTCTTTTTAACTGAATGGGTTCCCTAGTATAATTAATAAATAAATAAATAAATAAATAAATAAATAAATAAATAAATGAATGAATAAATAAGCCTTTGCGATGTATTCACGTATTGTGAAGAAAATGGCAATTCAATAAAATAAACAGTTTCACTGGCTGCACTAGTTACATGATACAAATTGAGACTATGACAAAAAGAAGAGAAGATTCTCTCGGCTGGTTTTTTTTTTTTCAAATAATTGCTATTCCAGACAAGATATCAATGCTTTGATTTCCTCTGACATTTCCAGGGAAAGATTGACCTCATGGACACACCGTACATTGTATTGCTGAGTTTCATGTAATGAGTAATACTTGTAATTTAAGTACCATTGATAAAGACAGTGTTCATGCTGTGATGTCATGTTAGATCATTCAGCTCTGCTCATTTGTTTCTGTGTAATGTATGAAGTATAGCGTCAGTTAATTGTTTGACATCAGCGAAACAAAATTTGGAAAAGGATTTGTATATTATTTTGTGTACCCAAGCCCTGGGCCCGTGTTGGCAATGTCATGGCGTGTATGATTGTATAACAATGGCCAAGCCGTCGTTTGTAACCGAAGGAGCTGACTGACCCTGGCCTTGTCCTCTATGCTTTGCCCGGGCACCCAGGGCAAACAAGCTTCCAACACTACGCGACCCACTTCGGTGAAGTTCATATCAGTTCAGACGCTCCGGTTGCAGGTTTTACCAGGCTGAACTTTACCTGACCTGTGTGTATATCACACCAACACACAGCTCACAACCAAGCCCTTTAGCCTCACTCGTGGTATCCTTGTTCATGGTAGAGAACTTGTTCATCCGGGGAAAGGTTTGAGGCGGGAAAAAGTAGCTGCATTTATTGAAACCACGCCAAAATGTGACTCGATCTACGAGGAGAATTTTCAAAGCTGGATCGACCGCATAAACATCAACAGCGCCGCGCAGCGGCCAGCGAGAAGCGATCGCCCGCCCCGCCGCTTTTTTGCTTCTTTGCAAAGCGAGCTGAGCTGAGGAGCGATGAACTCCATGCCCTCGGCCCATAAGCTTACCCGCGCTGACTCACGCACACACAACATAACACTCTGCTGGCAGGCGACGAAAATAGAACAGCAGTAAACAGGCGGCGCAGCGCAGGCAGCTAGCAGCAGCGGCATTCAAAGTCACGGTCGTGCGAAGGTCGAGGGCAGACAACTGTGCCGCGGTTGAATCAATTGACCCAGAATTGTGCGCCCGCGCAGAGAGCTGGCTCGGAGTTCATCGCCTGCTATATGCTGATGAGCCTTCGAGGTAAGAGTTCAGGCAGCCTTTACTCGCTCTCTCTCTGGAAAAAAAAAAAGAAAGGGGGGAAAATACAGGAGGGAGAAAGAAAAGAAGTGTCTTCTCCCCCTGAAAATTCGATTAATCCCATCCCTCTCGTGAAAACCTGGCCAATGTTATTCCGGCCACACAATCCCGAGATGCATGGGTACGGGTTGGGCCCCTCATCCGGAAGCGATGTAGCGGTAAGACTTGAATTTGAGGCGGATAAAAATCGATGTGGCTCGGCCGAGCGAGTGGATCATTTTGAGGCAGGCAGGCCAGGCCAGGCATGCAGGCAAGGGGGTGTGGGGGAAGAGGGGGGATGGAGGCACGGCAAGCTGGTTGGTCGGTTGGTTTGGTTCAGGGGGTTGGTTTTGACGGGAGGTTGGCTGGCTGGCTGGGGCTTGGCATGGCTCGGTTATAGGCTCGGCTGGCTAAGGGGTCGGCTTGCTCGGTTGGGTCGCTGACCCGATGTGGCTCTACAGAGTGCTAGTTGAATGTACTTCCTGCACTTTTGACTCGGTAGACTCCGGGCGGAGAGCATAGACGTCATTGTTACTATGGTTCGCCAAGTATAGGATATAGATCCCGGGGTACTACAGCATTGGCCATTTACGTAGAAAGGAGACGACGAAAATCGCCCAGCAATCAGCTCACCGCGTGCAAGAAAAAAAAGGTTTAATATTAAAACTAGCGACCTCTTAAATTTTACATCATGAAATCGACAGTTTCTTTCTAATTTCCTTTTTCGGCGAGTCTATTATTTATTTCTTGCGCAAAACAATCACCTTCCCTTCTAGTAATTTCGGGGAGCAAATTACTCTGCGGGAGGAAAAGAAGAAGAAGAAGAAGAAAGATATGAGAGAAGGAGAGGAAAACGGGAAGATGAAATGACCTGTGATGTTGTGACAATCATCACCTTTGTCAGCCGGGGCTGTGACTGGATCAGAATGGGTATAGCGAGGGTAAGAGCAGGCCGGCAAGGCACAGCGAGGCGAGGCGAGTCATGGAGTGAGAGGCTGTTGTTATGTGGGGAGAGGGGGGATATACTGACGGGGGGATGACAACTAGCGATGCCGGGGAAAGCGGGTTAGCACTGCCCGGGGGCCCTTCTTCACCAAGTCCCCGGCGCATGAGCAAAAGTCCCTTGTTGCCGGGGAAAAGTGGAACGCGCGTACAGCGACCCGAGCCCCGACTGAATCTTACATTATCATCATCGGGCGTACGGCGGGTGAAATGCTCGCAGCAAACCCGCCTCATCACAATCAGAAGGCCGAGCGGGGGAGCTGGAGAGAGGGGGAAAGTAGGGGAGAATTGAGCTAGATGACCGGGGCCTCGCACCGGAAAATAAAGATGTCTTTCATGTAGCAAATAGCAGTCTGGTTTGTTGTCGGTCCCGGGGATGATGATGACGATCCAAAATGGCCGCCGGTGATGGATGAACTTTTTATTATGATTTTTTCTTTATTTGTGTGGGCATGTGTTGGATGGTGCGCGCTATATCGTGTGTCGCTCATGACACAAAGAGAGGCAATTTCGTGGGGTTTATTTTTACTTGAGCCCGGGCAGATAAGATGTGAGGATTTAGTGCAGTTGACGTTATCAAGCTCATAGAAGCTAGCGAGTGGAAGAAGGGTTTAAGTTTTAAACATGGGATTTATGTTGACTCATCTTTTAGACGGAAGAGTTTCAGTGATGTGAACCAAGAAACGACAAAAAATGTGCCTCTCTTCTTGAAAAATGTGATGAGCGGAAGGGGACAAAATTAAAATGAGATAAAAAACAACTAGAAACACGTCTGTTCATATTTATAGAGTTAAAAATATAATTGATCAAGATTTGTTCAGAATTGACTTGCAGACTTTGTCCAGCAAATATTAGCATTTTATAATATTTCTTCCACGTGACGAATAATGACCCATGTGCGTCCGTGAAACCGGCCGAGTGCCGAACGGTCAGCGTTGACCAACTGATTACGTAACAGCGCCACCGCTCGACCAGAATGACCAACTGGCTGGCTAGTTGGTCATCAAGGAGACCTAGTTCTAGCCATCAGCAATGTGTGTGTTGTAAGGAAGTCATGCGGGGGTGTAGTCCTATATACTTGGCACCAATACCTTACTCAAGATCAGATTTCAATATAAACGACTTCAAATGATGAATCTTTTTTATTCAAGACTCTTATATTCCTCTTTTTATGGGGGATCTAAGCTGCTATTAATGACTTACAAATTAGCCTGAGGCGTGTAACTAATCGTTACCTTATTTTCCATACAAAATCACCACTGACTTTCAGCGTTGGAAATTTCATTTTTAAGGTCGAGAATCCAAGATAGTGGTTAGTTGAAGATGCGCTTGTGCTTTAGTATAAAAAAAGCTTTTAAAAAATAACAAAAATGAGAACACACACGGACAAACAACTCGCACAATAACCGAGAATTGATGTCAGTTTTCTTAGCTTAAAAAACAATAACAAAAACAACAGCATGAACAATTTGAAATTGTTATCGGTAAGGCTTGAGAAATGATTTTCCATACTCTCAATTACCTTAATTTGTATTAAGTAAATATACAACAAAAAACCCTGTCCAGCAAGTTGTTCTATTAAATCCAGAACAACGCCATCTACATCACCTATTAGTTATGCCACATTACCTACATACTGTTAGGCAGCAATTTGACAAATTGATAAAAAAAAAGAATTACAAAGAAAGACAGAAATGGAATAAATTATGCAATATTTTAGTGTCACAACGGCCCGGCTGAAACGGGTCGCTTTACTGAAGTCACACCCACTTGCCAATCCCATCTGCCTCCTGATAAGGAAGGGAAAAAAACCCAACAAAATCCAGTATTGAAGACGGAGTATAATATGCGAACAGTTGTAGCGAAAATAAAATATTAACCGTGCTGGTCCGACAGCCCACTCCGTGCCGCGCTAAACGTGTTGATTGATGTAGTCCTCATAAATTCGTATATTAATATGTAATGCTTTGTTGCATTTTCTTGTTGGTTGGCATCAGCCAGCCAATATATACGGTGCATAGGAAAGGACACGCCGTACACGCCTCGTGGGTGACTCGGGGACATTGGTCCGTTTTGTCCAACTCATGAATATTCAATATGCTAATCAATGCGAAAAACGATACATAAATGGCTGAAATTATTCTGGTATAACTCAACACCGAAAAATTGACAGCTAAAATGATATTACATACCAAAACAGTAAAATTATTAGCAATTATACGGCTAATGACAAAACAAGCAAAATCGATAAGCAAATGAAATAAACGAATAAATAAAAGAACAACTGTCATTAACTTAAATTACTGAAAAAATTGTAGGTATTGAAATAAAAAATTTTACTTATTTGGGGTTCATATTACGAGTTTCGTTGGTCATTATTACAGACTGGAATTTTGAAAAACAAAAATCGTCTCAAAGACAGAGAGTGCGGCTCGGAATAAAAACATCACTAACAAAAAGAACCAAACAAAAATATGCGGTCGATCTGTGAATCATATCCGATAAATTGTTGCCTAAATAAATAAAAAAAAAATCCCCATCATGTGGTGTTTTCGTCAGCGCACTTCCTTTTTCCAAACGATATAATGAATGTTTATTATTTTTCCTTCTGATGCAAGATCGTAGATAATCTTTTATCATCGCCGTCCATTGATATTCTTTGATCAAAAAGCAGCGAGAGCCGCGGACCTAAATTGAATCTTTTTAGACTATCGGTGAAGATGAATACAAGAGCTTTATGAATCGGTACTGTGTAATAAATTATACCTATTGTTCCCTTGTTGTCCCTCCCTCCCTATACCCTCCATGCCAACCAGGAATGGTTGGTGACATTGAAAATGGTCGGGTCATTCAACTTGGCGCACACTCTCTCACCCTTACGCCAATGAATAAGTAACACTACTGGAGCTTGCACTTTACGGCTGCCGTAGCATTAGTAATGGGGCTGTATTTATAGCCTAGTTTCAGACCGATTTCAACTCCCATAGAGTCACACACACAGTGAGCCATAGGAGAGCTGACTGGCTTGTGTGTTATAGACACATGTGCGTACTACGTATTGCCTAGACCTCATTGTAGTCTGGTTGTGATTGTATTTGGACCTGCTCTACGATACGGACGACTCGTCTATCCACTCACACCAACAGGACACCATATATATTTTTTATAAACACATTTAATTTTTTTGGCTGTTCCGGGTGGATAAAACGTCCGGAATCTCACATTCTGTACCCGGATCGGGAGCGTGTCTTCATCAGAAAGGTAGGAGGATTCTTTGTTTGTCTCATCGTCTAAGTTTGAGGAACTGTGCTTGATTTGAATGTTTTTTATTCTGTGCTGTGTCCGTTGAGAGTAAAGCTAGAGAGTTTGGCTGTGGTGTGTGTGCATGGGGGATAATATTATGAATGTAGGCCACGATGCTTGTCCGCCGTAGCTGGGGTCGATGATCGGGGAGCACTGCCCTCCTCATAGTACGCTGCCAGGCCGGCCGACCGCTAGCTCTCAACTCTCCCTAGCTATACTACACCGATCCAGCAAGCCACTCACTATAGATGACTGCAAAGGACAGTTCCTAGCAGTTTTTATCATATCCACACCATCACTGAAAAATAATAAAGCATCAGATTTGTGTACAAACTAAAATTAATCAAAACCTGGGAAGTTGCGGCCACGATCCTCGCGATTTTGATTTCTGTGTTTTTGTTTTTTCGATCGCGATTGGAGTTTGTGAGATCGCATCTCTTCGAGTTACGAGGTTTTTGTTTTGCTGCTGTTTGGAAATCGTGAAAAAAACTCTTTCTGTCGATTTTTTTGGAGTTTCTGTTTTTGTTTTGGACTGCAAGTTCATCGGAAACCGAAGCAGATGCGACGGAACTCAAGAAAAGGGTGAGATTTGAACAAAGATTTAAAAAACGGACTTGTTTGTGTTGTTTTTTTCTCTGGTGTCTTCCTGCAGCTGTCTAAGATTTTCACAAAGTACTCAGGATGTTTGTGTGAAAAACACAATATATTCCAGAGCAAACCTGTTGTTACAATTCATTGATTCATAGTTTTTGTCTTCTTGTTGTTCAAAAGACAATCAAACCATTGTTTGATAAAAGAAATTACATCAATTTTGATGAAACAATATGTCTCGGACATTACTGGTAAAAAAATCAATATATTGTCATCTTTTTAGGGACAAGCATAAGAAGTTGCTCGATTACTCTGATATCTTTCAAGGTAGGAAGAAATGACATTTTTTTGTTTTGATGTCTTGCCAAGAAAACGGTTTGAAACAAAAAGTAAAATGTCAGGCTTTTAGAACAAAAGGTACATTATTATTTTTCTGATGTGCTTTTAAACCTGAATATTGTGCAAATTGTGAATAAACAATTTGCTAGTGATGCACAAAGTCAACGGGATATCGTGATTATTTTTTAGGTCTATTTCCATGAACAGAATTTACATATTTTAAAGTCACAGATTAATTTTTTGTGAGGAAAATCTGTTTAAACTGAATTTTACAAAATGTCAGACCGCGATGATAGCCATGCACAAAGTCTATGGGATTTCTACCATTTCTAAGAACAAAATCAAATATTTCTAAGTGCAAGATTTTTTAAATTCCAACACATTTGCTTCCAGTCAATCATCACTATTAAATGGATGCTGATGCTAAATTTTACGTAATAATACTTAAAAATACAAAAATCTAGGCATATTTAACGGTTGTTGCATGTTGTTTTGGAGTGGTAAAGCTTTCATGTAAATCTCCATTAAAAAACCAACATTTTTGCCCTTCGATGTTGTACCAGTATATTTTTTCTTTCTTTCGCAAGAAATCTCCCTTTGATCCTGGTAAAAAATATGAATTTTGAACAGAAATGAACCTCATATTTAGGAATCTTAATGTTTCAAACTCGATGGCATTCCGTACCTTTTTAGTTTTTCTTGTTGGCAAACAATTTATGATAAACTAGACAGTTATGTCGAAAATGCTAAAATGTATCATTTACGGAAACAGTACGACTAATGCTCAAAGCACTGTAGATCAAATCTCACACTTTATGTTTCGTTGATTTTCAGGAAGGCAAATTTATTTTGAAAATATTGACTGATGTATTTTTTTATTCTAAATTAGTTTGTGAAAAAGTCATCATTTTTCTGCATTACAAGTAAAGACCCACACTCAATACGGTCAATTTGGAATTGAATGTTCGTTTGTTTCTTTTCTTTTTTCATGGAAAGGTTAATTAGCGTAATAATGTGAGTACTTCAAAAGCAATGTATGCGATGGTGTCTAAACCAATCAGAATTGTCTAAATGTCCTTCGTTCTAATTCCGGAATGTATTTCTCCCCGCTATGTCTGACTTTTTTTGTGTTTTTTTAAATAAAAACTGGCATAGAAATACTGGCATACCAGCATGTTAGTGTTGAGTCGGCTTTGAGTGTTCCATTTTGGAATAAGATATTTTGTTTTTGAACAAATGTACTGGTTGAATCACATTAGCAGGCATGTAACATACTCCTATCGGTTTGATCAACCTACCGATACATTTTTTGCTGTACATGTATTTTTTTCCTGCTCCTTTTTGGCAATTGTTTTGATGATTAACATCTGTTTGTTACAGCATGAAACAACGTACACATATTAATGATTTATGCTAGATTCGTCACCGTGTGCTGTGAATAAGTGAATGAAGATTTGTATAAACATTTATTCCTTTTTTTTTTTATCTGAAAATGAAATTAGCATATTGTACCCTATCCTGTACGAGATGACCTTTGGAAAACTCCTGTCAACAAAAGAACTGTGGCAGAATTTTGAATATTAACCAAAAACCAACTCGGGATGCCTGTATCGCTGTACTTCTTCTCTGGTTATTTATTTATTTTGTCCCGTTCACAGCTGCAACAGTATTTGCCCGCAACACGACTGCTTGGTGAAGTAAAATGAAGTAAATGCCCTTTTCTTTTTAAAACACTGGCTGAACTGTTGGCTCTCCCCTTCTTTTAGAATGTAAAAATAAAAGACACCCCAAAATCCCCAAATTTTGATTCTTCCTTGTTGTTTTGGCTCTGAACCTTTAGGTCAAAAGATGTGAAGAAGTCATAATATGATCGAACCTATAATATGTTGGAGATACGCTATGTGACCGACCCACTTCCATGTTTCTAGGTAACCACAAAAAAAAGGAAAAAGGAAAAAATTTCCCGAGGGAGAACTCCCAAGTGCTTCCTGGCGGAGGTGTATATATTAGCACACTTAAAATACTCTATTAATATTCATCGCGGTACTTAACTGGAAAGCGCAGAGAACCAGCCAAAGGCACTGTGTTATATGAAATGTAAATTTTAATTGGTAACCAGCATATAAATATGTTCACCATGAAAAAAAATTCATGAAACCTTAAAAAATGAAAATGGTTGTAGCTCTACGAAGCGTTTTCAATGGCCAGTGTGTGATAGACACCCAAGTTTAATGTAATTTAAGATTATTCGTTGGGAATTTATGGGTAAGTGCAAGCTGACCCCATCCGTAATGGCCCATAATGATCGGCACAAGATTGTATGGATGTCGGTAATGGACCAAGCCTTTTGTTGATATCCTATTTATACAATGTCATTTAAATGGAAACACAAAAGGGTAGAAGTCGTAACATTCTGTTGATTTTCATTTTAGCATAAATGCGCATCCAGTAGAAATTGTACATCATAGTTTTTACTCAAACATGTATTTCTGCAGCATACTAGGTTTTTTATATCCTTGGTTTAAAATCAAAACTACAACAAATATTCTCTGATGTTACCACTCCAATCTTCTTCCCTGCTGACAATTTGAGCCAAGAATTCAATTTTTTGCTGAGTACTATTTCCCTTCTTTAAAAGTGACCCTTTTTACTCCAGATTTGATTAAATTATTCATATCCTCGTATCATGACACCTAAAAAGGTACAGTACATCATTGTTCACCATGTTGTATTCATAGAAAAGAGGAATTCATTTCAGTTGTGTAGCTTTTTTATAATGAAAAACAAAACATTAATGTTCACATTTTGCCAAAATCTGTGTCCAAATATTTGAATGAACAAAGAGTAACAATTTCCGTTATATTATTTTTTAAAGTGAATTTATGTAAGTTCCTTCCTGTTAAATTTTGATTTGTGAAATCTGAATCAGACAAAATTTGTGAGATATTCAGATGCTGGAAGATGGATGGCAACATTTTAAAGGGAAATATTTCACAAGATGATCTGTAAATTATCAATTTTAACAGTTAGCTATCGCACAAACTGAACAGTCCTGATTCGATCAACACCACTCCTATACCAGACCTCTTAACCCTGATCTTAATCAATATTCTTGATATAAATGACAAGATTTCTCTTCAATAATTGTTCTTCCCGTGAGCTGTATCTATAATTCCTTTGTATCGCGCTGAACTCACGCCTCATTGACATGTCAACTGATGGTGAACTGATTAAACACTAATTATGCGTATTTATAGTTATTCATTAAAGAGAACGACTCATAAAAGCAGACGATCCGTGGATAGTCTTGTTTTTTTATCCATTCCGTGACTTCACCGGCAAAATTTGACATGGAAACAGATTCATGTGATAAATGAATGGGATTATTATCATTATGCTGTATCTGTCAGTAGTTATGGAGTAATTAAAAGTAATGCAGGATTCTTTGCAAGCTGGCAGTTCAAAATTTGAAAATTTTTTATAACAAACATACTTCTTGAGAATAAAACATGTCCGCCCTTTTCTGTTGAAATTTAAACAATAATGAATGAGATTTCATCAATTACAAAATTTAAACATGAAAAGCTTGTATTGGCCAAAGTAAATAAACCAAGAGTCTGCTTGAAATTCATATTTGTTGGAAACTTAAAAAATGGTGACACCAATTTTGATGAAAATGTTCACAGGTTAGTGTGCATATTTAAAACTAGATGATTTTGGAATGAATATTTTTGTCCAAAGAAATCCAAAAATGGAAATAATTTAACCTTCACTGAAGAGTCGAGTCTCTTTTTGGTCTTAATTCCCCATCAATTTGTGTGTTTTTAACCTTTATGTTCTTGCACTATTGTCATAATTATGGCCTTTGAGAAAAATCCTGAAACATCTGCCACTCCTCATTAAGAGATTACTCGATGAATTGTTGTAATTCTCAAAAAACGGCGTTTAGAAATTTGCCCTTATTTGATGTGCACGGAACTGCAGAATGCTCTGTGTGTTATTCCCCGTGTTTCAGCTTATGTAAGACAGCAACATGTCATCAACAATGTCAGCTCTCGGCAGATATGCATGTACACGTATACAGTAACTGTCCATTATCCTTTATTACGAGTGATTATGGGTTTACATTTGTAATTCTTGCAAATTACACATGAAATCATTGCGCACTGTACCTTAATGGACAACTACAGCGATGTTAATTAGGAATCCTATCGTTTGAGTTACTAGACGTTGCACACAATCTTCCTCCGTCCTAGAAGAATCAGCCGTGTTGTAATTAAACATAATTTGTTGGAGAAATAATCTTGACCTCAGGATTATCATAGCATTTTGAAGATTTCCTGTGAATGTCTTACATAAAATCTGACAAAAAGTCAAGGTTTGCTTAAAAATAAATTACCAAGAAATATTCAGTTTAATGTGATGTCATAGTTTAGAAACTGACTTTGTTGATAAATTGCAGGTTTATTTTATTGAGCATTTAATCTGAACAATTGAATTTCTCTTATTTTAATAAGCGAAAACTGATCTAAAATGCTGAATGAAAGAAATAATGAACTGGGTACAAACATTAATTCAGCCAATTTTGATATTTTTCAGTGTCTGGATTATCTCATTTGGAAGACAGATGCGAGATTAATTCATGAATTTATTTGCTTAGACTGAAAAGAAAAAAAATACACTCGCTTAAAAACAAACGAAAAGAAGAGTCATTTCAGATAGGGTATATTGATCCTATTTTTTGCCTCAAAACCTCATTCACTAAGTACGCCTTCCGGCAAAATTTTTCATCTTTTCAAATTTTAGGAAATCATTGATGGCATTAACTGCCGTCTCAAAGTCTGTATTAATAAGCAACTTGTGTCATCAGCCGATCTCGTTCCCACTAAAAACACGAGGCAACAAGAAAAAAACAACAAAACCGTTAAAGCTCAGAATGAATAATTAACGGAGACGTGATAAAAGGGTAATTCCCATAACCCCCTCGCTCTGTCGTTTCATTCCCTTTGTTGTGTAGGTGGTTGTTCACCTAAATGATGCCGTGAGTTGTCCGTGAGTTGTCCGTGCAAAATACCTCCCCTCTCCCGCTCCCTCATAAAATAACAAACAATGTAAATGCAAAAAATGGCCAATGCGAGAGAAGAACGGTTCCCCCTTTTGAATCTTGTTACATTTATGATTGATTGGTTGAAGTAGGAAAGGGAGCCAGTCTACCTCCGTATCCCCCTCCCCTACCACTTCACCGCGGCCGATGCTTTTGGGGAATTAAAAATGCAGCCGCAGCCAGGAGAGGTTCATCGGTATAAAAACGGTGTATATATCAATTGCATTGAACAGCTTCAATATGACATCATTTGGCCGTGCGTGCGCGCAACAAGCTATTGTGCATGTACCGTAGACGAGCCTATGTTCTACCCCGGTTTCATCAGACGCCTATCGGCTCACTATTCCATTCATTATTGGTCCGTCACGTATGTTTACATTTAGCAGATGCACCCAGACAGTCGACCTGTTTGTTTACTGATATCATAATCTTGAATTTTTGTGTCTCTTTTGTTGTTGTTTCTTTTAAAAGAAGAACAACAAAAACATTGCACTGTTTAGATGTTTTCTGGTATATTTAGTGTCTTTGTCATTCCATTGCCAGGAAATGGTGTTTAAAAATAGACTTTAATTGCCAAAAAGGTGTTTTGATGTTAACAATGTTAAATTGCAGAAACTAAGGATGCCAAAACGGCAAAAAGATGTCTAAAAGGAACTGTACATAAGCAGTTTAGCATAGTTTGAGGATGAATATTCATTTATGATTGAATTATAATATGAATTCAACAATGAGCAGATATATTGAAGATGAGCAAACGTGTCGTTTGCTTCACAAAATGTGATATTTCTCTGTCTCAAATGTCATTTATCACATAAAGTAGTTATTTGCCTTTTTTTGTAAAAATTGTACTTACAGTAAATGCTACCACCACCTTTTTTGTTTGACATTGAAATGTGTAAAATTGTCTTTGTGGTGCATCACAATGTTTGTTCGTTGTGTTTTCAGTTTTTGAAACACAAACCTCAAGTTTTGTATTTTCTTTCTTTCATTTTCTTTTCTGGATTAGGGAAAAAACCTGGCTTTTTCTGAAAATCCTAATTTTTTACTAGATTTGGTCATCCAATACTCAAATCCTGACATGAGGTTTGGCTCATTTATTGATTGCAAAGTACAGCACAAGAATCCTCAACTCAGTGTGATGGAGGATTTATATTTTGGGCCAACTGACAACAATAGTTTCTGAAGGATTGAAAACCAGTTTGCGAAACGATTGATCACCTGTTTCACTTTCTGCTGAAATTGGACAGGTTTTTGTTTTGCTAGATTGTAATTTTCTCTGATAGGTTTTTGTTTGGTTTTCACGCTCGATTCGGATCTTGATTGGCGATCAGTGCCACTGGTTCCCACAACAGATACTGTAAATGGATGGAGGGGACCAGTGTATTGAGCATGCTGGAACGATGCGAGCTCATAAACACTTGTATGTAGTATTTACCTATTACCAGTGGTAATTTCTGAGGGTACTAGGGTAGATTTTCTCATTTATTATTTTTTGTTTGGCTTTTGTCTCGACAGGTTGTTCTATAACACAGTATGAAGCGTGCTTCAGTGGATATTGAATTTCCAAACGGGACATGTTTGAGCAGTAAACCACCAAAGATGGACATTATTTGCAATAACAATAACAATGAGCCCGTCTTTAAGAAACTCCCACCGACAAAGAGATGGAGCGGGCTGTACAAGGGCAACGAAGACCGTCTGTCTATCTCACCGATGACCAAGAGCCCAGGCCAGGACGACGTATTCATGAGCGAGGAGTCCTCCGTTGAAGGCCTTCCTGTGCATTGCCGCCCGCCTCTTCCTCCCCCACCGTTACTGATGGTACCCAATCTCATCCCACCGTCTCCATGCCAGGCCACACCAGTAACCTCCGATGGTGGTCTGTTGCTGAAGAGTAAACGCCCTTCCTTGGGAGGGATAGATTCTCCCATGTGTGCCCTCAGTCCCTTCTCCGTCCTAACGTCCCCCAACTGCCAGCCCTCTCCGACAGCTAGTCTTCCCACACCAGGTGCATTTCTCCCACCGTCGCTGCCCACCGGCAATTTTCTCTTCCCGCCCTTCACCGCGGGGATCCCGTTCTCCAACGCCTCGTCCCGGTTCCCCTTCCCACCGCAACTGCCGTTCCAGGCGCAACAGTTCCTACGCGAGAGCGACGTCAAGCTACGGTCGCAGTCAGAGAGCGCTGTCTCGGGACTGGACAGTCAGGGCCACAGCGAAGAGAGCAACTCGGATGAAGATGACTCGTTGATGCTCTGCAGCATCTGCTGCGACAAAGCCACGGGGCTACACTACGGCATCATCACGTGCGAAGGATGCAAGGGCTTCTTCAAGAGAACTGTACAGAACAAACGAGTCTACACCTGTGTAGGCAGCGGCAACTGCGAAGTCACAAAAGCACAGCGGAATCGGTGTCAGTATTGCCGGTTTCAGAAGTGTCTACAGATGGGAATGATGCTCGAAGGTAGGTCCAAATCAAATCTTTGCCATGGGCACTTCATAGTTTTGGAATCAGTTTTAAAAGCCTCCCCTATGCTTTTACACACTCTCATTATTGGAGACTATAAACCTGGAACCAACAAACCCAAGCTTAATTCATACGACAGAAGTGAAACATTTGTTCCCAAAGCAATTCTGTCACTATTCTGATAAAAATTTTATTTTTCCAATATACAATTCATAATTAATCAAATTTAACAAAATCAGGGACATGTTGGTTATTCATAAAAGAAAACTGGAAAAATTGTGAATAATTTATGTCTACAGGTCAAGAATGCAAGTAGAGAATGTTTGCAGTTTTGAAACTAATTACGACAGTGCCTTTTTTTCCCCAGCACATTTTCTTAAATCCTCATCTTCCTTTTCTTCCCAAACACATGCCCCACTTTTCAATCCCTTCATCGTCCCTGTCTCTTCTTACTTTCCTGATCAAGAGCTTTTTTGTTCTGTCCTCATTTTCACCAAGCTTGTTTGCCCTGTTTGAGAAACATCTGTCGTGGCCAAAGCAGACCTCAACCAAACCCCAAGCCTGTGATTTATGTCGGTTAGGGCAGGTCTGTTTCCCGGACCAGTAATAAATGGCCCACATGTTATTGCTCTTGCTTAATGCCATACGCTTGTCTTTATGATGCCGTACTCTTAGATCACCACATACACTCTTCGTTGAACCTAAACCAAGACTCGGAGAGGGACCGGGTGAGCAAGGGGTAGACTCCCTTGGTAGGATCCTCCCCACATTGCCTAATTGATTGTGTCTTGGTTTGCTGTGTTATTGTTTTTGTGACGGGGCTGGCAGCACTCAGGATTGGGAGGGGGGAGAGAGAGGGGGGATGGTGACATGAACCCACCTTGTGAGATTATTCACCTTCTCCGAAGTAACAAGACAGCCAGAAAAACAAATGTGGATTTCTGGAACGAATTAACAATAACATTGATTTTCATATTCAGGCTTGTGAACAGTTTTAGGTTTTCCTTCACCAGCAGTACAGTAGACATGTGCAGTGTTGATTGAGTTTTTGATTTTTTTCTATGGGAGCCTCTTTTGGAGAGGAAAGCAGAAACGAATATGAAAATTTAAAGTGAAATGTCATCAGGGCGGATGTGAGATTTCAAATTTTTTTGTGAAGATATTGACGCAGAATTTCAGCTTTTTTGTACACCTGCTTTAGGAACTTTTAATTTTCAGCTTTTTCCTTGGTGATTTCAGATTTTTTGTGTGTGGCCACTCACATCCCTATATCATGAGAGTACCATTATGTAAAACAATATGGTTGCAAAAGAGTGGCAAGGTTGGGATAAATCGCTTGAAACGATGCAAAAAACAAACAAAACCGATCCTTCAGAGACTCATGAAGGGATGCTTTTGACGATGTCTGTTTTGAGTCAGGCTGTGATATGCTCGCTCAAACACAGCAACATGTTGAACAACGTTTGACTGATTTTGTTTGTTTTTGCCAAGTCTATAGAAAATGTCCTTCATTGGAACTTCGCTTGAATGATCTTAAGTTATCTGTTGAACTGCGGCGCCCAATTTCAGAGAATGTAGGATTCCTATGAAAAAAATGTCAAATTCAACAAAAATCACAGACAAAGCAGAAATTTCAGTCTGGTCATGATGATTTACATTTTAACTTTAATTTGTCCAATAACTTGGTCCCAGTTTTTTAATTTTGAAGAATAATTATGATGTTTGAGTTGACACAAACTGTGTAACTTTGATCAGTCTTAGATACCTGATCCTCTAAATCTTAGAAACTCAGTTCTATGGTGAAAATCTGGATCCAGCAAAATGATTGAAAAGAAAATGTCTGAAAAGAGTGAATGCCATTTTGTTGTTGTTGTTGCATATTTCCTGAACATTCTGTAAATAATCAGCCTTGAACATGACTAGTGTGGGCATAGTGGGAGGGGTAGTCATGGATGGCTATTTCTGAAAGAGATTTGAACATATTCCAATGCACATAATAACGGTGAATGTTACCATCTTTGTGTGGGAACCGGCAAGCGTGTCTCTGTGGGTCCCGGCATAGCAAGCGTGTGTGTTTGTTTGGTTGGTATCGACTGGTACTTGTTTGTTTCTTCTGAGTTGGGGGGGGGGGGGAGAGGTTTCCTCCCCCACGATGATCAGGCAGATCAATTATATTTTGTTTGTTTGTCACCGGACATTAAACCATCGCGTCCTGGTTTATTTCCCTCTACCGTTGCTTCCAATGAATGCCTGGCCAGACAATTAAACAACGACGAATGCAGTCAAATTCCTTCATGTTCCAACGCGGTATTGTTCCGTTGGTTTTTGTTCAGTATAAAAACCTCTTGTGTTTTCGTCTTTACATTCCCTGCTCATGCAAGCTTCTCGGCTACATTGTGAAGAATATTTTTGTCAGCATACGTAATAAATCAGTGCTGCGATGAGAATTGAGGCTATTCATGATGAAGGTAGATCATAGTCAGGCGGTGGGATTGCGTATGCCCCATGTGACGATTTGTTCATCTAGGCTTTTGTGGTTCTGAAAATCACCGAAGGGCCTCAACCTTTCAAACAATGTGCTGTTGGTCTCCTGACGTCACTCAGATGAAGCTTGCTGTTCTGAAAGTTTGGGGCATTTTGGTTTTTTTCAAAACCAACACACGAACAACTTTGTTTCCTCTCTAGGGGAAAAAGAAAATTCAAGTTAGAATGAGAGATCCAGACCATTTTTGTGAGCTGGATGGCCCATTTTTATTCCAAACTTTGTAAAAAAAAAAACTAATCCAGAGAATATTGAAGATAATTCCGCAATCAGTGACCAGAAAGTAAAAAAAAAAACGAGTGACAAGCTAGTTGCATCTTGGTGCTCTTTTTCTCTTTCACTTAAATGGCATCTCAAATCGTCCATTTGCATACGTTTGATGGCCATTGAAATTCTGTCTGATTTCTGTTGGTTAGTTTATTCACCTTTCATCAACTATCTGCATCCATTGATAAGGAAGGGATTTAGGAAGTATTAACAGAGAGGGTTATGCTCTTTCTCTTTCTCCCCCCACCCTGCCCCCACCCCCACCCCCACCTGCAAACAAACAAACAAACGAAGAATCAGACACACCTATCATGCATCATGAAGAAAGTTCACTCTGTGACCCGTCATTATCAGCAGCTGGGCTTGTTACATCTGATATCTCATGTAATTTATCTCAGCTTAAATATTGACAATCTCATTCCCTCAACCTTGCTCTGATCATTATTATTATCTGATTGTCCGCCTGCTATCTGATTCAAGCCCCTCCTTCATGCTGGGAGTCCAGTGCCCTTTCCCCCTATTTGGGGAGTTCCAGTCCCACCCCTGGTTTCTCTGCTCCTCTGTTTCTTTCTCCTTGTTTCTCAGCAACCTGTTTACTACCTGCCAGCGTAGCAACAAGTCTGGGTGTGTATTATTGTTAGGGGTGTCAAGGCAGCTAACAAGAGATTCTCAATACTGTCTGACCTTGAGACAGTAGGAGGGTGGATCTTGTTAGCTCAGGCTCCATAACAATGGTCAAGAGGACACAATAGGGCCGGATTACATTACAGTCTATGTCCTTGGGCCTTGGTCAGTGGCCAGCCAGACCAAGGCACCGGGTCTTTTGTCTGAAGGTGTGGGTGTCCAGAATTTGTATTTGATTTTGTTGTTTTTTCACTGAAACCCTGAAAGATCCCAGCTCTTGCCTTACAGTGTATGTGTATCATTAGATAACTGATTCTCTTACACCCCATTGCCTGATGGGCATTATTTGTTTGCTCTGGTCAGGTGAATATTTAATGAGATGTATAAGGACAGCAAGGTTGCTGGCTGGACTGGTCAGCTTAGGAATATTTGAAGGTCTCATTATTTGTTCCGTATTCAGGAAGCATGAGTGTGCCAGCAATATATGTTGGACTCTTTCATTTGCTTCTGTCCGCAGGTGAAACCTTTTACGAAGGCCGGCAGTTTTATATTTTCTTTGTAGAAGGGAAACTGAAATCTCCAAATAAAAGCTATAATAAACAACAACAACAATTAAAAACCCAAAGAAGCTCACTTTTTAAAGCTATGATTTGCATGTTTTTATAAATTCAGTTGAATCGTCACGTTTTTGTTGTGGATACATTTTTTTCAGTGTGAAATCAATCAGGTTCGCTTTATACCTGTCGTTAACATCTTGATGAAGCTGGCCGTTAAATCTAAGATGACTCACAATGTGATGATGATCACGCCAAGATCTGCGTCTTAGAGGAATAGTATATTTGAACGATTACTCCATCACAGGGCCACACCCTAATCGAGAATCAAAGGTATAGGGTAGGGACCTAAGTACTGAAACCAGTTCACAATGCCCCTCCGTGTTTACGCCCTTGTCTACTCCCCTTTCACAGCGTGACATTGAAAATGGTATAACCCAGCTACCTACCTGCTGTATCAGACATGTTACATAACAGGGCATTAGCAGTGTCCCTGAGGCTGGCTGTCTGGCCAGCAAGAAAATTAAGCTGGGCTTTGGCCGATCCTTTTGAAAATTACGTTCCTCGGAACAATACAATCTAAACCATTGGTGTTCATTTTCTATTTTGTTGAATTTTATAATTAGAAAAAGATTGCTTTGCCATGCTTTTGCACTTGTTGTTGTTCTTCTCACCTGAAATTGAAAACCCTTTATGTGATGTTGAAGTAGTAAGTGAAATTTGGGATTGACGTTACCATGGTGATTGTGTTATTAGTTTTTATAGTTTCTGACGTCCACCATGACTAATATGCAGAAGTTGGAGGACCTAGAAAGTCTCAGTTATTTTTCCTCAAGTTCTCAGCCTTTTCTGAAGACCATCAGTTGAGATTCTTATTCTGTTTTCCCAAGAAGTACATTGTCAGTTTCTGAAGAAAGATATCAGTTTTCTAGGGATGTAGTCAGCGACAGTTTTTGTTGACCAACGTCTGTGCCTGTGAATTTCAGCCACATTGGAATATTATTAGAATGCTGCTGTAGGACCCTGCAAACCTGACTTTTACCCTTCATATCCTAGCTGATTAATTCTGGCCAGTCATGTGTGATGTCCATCTCCCTATGGCGATGACCAATATTCCATTGGCCTTGTTTGTGTTTTAATGACTTCAATCCCTGGAAAAAGGCAAAAAACCTGCTGGGTTTTTCTACAGCTAATTTCCTTTTTTATTCCCTCTGAAAAATATCACCCCACCCATTGATAGTATTTTTATGTTGTTCATTTTCCAAATTTTTTACGTTGCAACACATAAACCATACAACCTTTGGCCACGTATACCACTGAGCCATATGGCTTGAAATCACACACAAATGAATGGGAAACGGCTATAGCCACTTCTCATAGACTTGTGTGTAAATTTGAGCCACAGCCAAGCAATTCAGGCAAGAGGCCTGTATCATTGGCAGAGTACACAGTATGAATTTGTCTTCAGGGACATTTATGTATTATCCATTCAAAAATATTTCTCTTCAAAAAGAAGAATCCGTTTGGTTTCAGAGTGACCAATCCATTTTTCAGACTTATTGTGCCGTTTGTTGAGTACTGAGTTTTGTTATTTTGTTCTTTTTTAAAATTTCTTTTTTTTGTTTTGTTCAACTGTCAGAAGTTTGACAAATTGTTTTGCACATTTAAGGTTTCATGAATACTGAACTTGCACACCACTCATAAATCATGCCTTTGTTTGTTCACAGTAAAGAGTCTTCAAAACTGTCTGATTTTTTCCGCCGTATCTTTTATGAAATCTGTTTCCTGTTTTGGGCATAGTTTACATTAAAATTTGTTGAGACTTTATTTATAGAAGCGTAGAGGTGAGCTGTACATTTAGTCAACTTGTGACTTTTTGGGGTGGTTTTGGAGTCGGGCGTCTGAAAACAGAAACTAACTAGGGAACTGGTACATGTTGTAAAAGACAATTCACTTTGTGATGTAACGCTTCTGTGCACTTCGGTACAGATCTGTGTACGCTCAAGTTCAAAAGTGCACCAGTGCTATAGGTCACTCGAAAATAAAAGTTTCTTTTTTGGCTCTTCAGCACTTTACTCTGATTGCTGTGTTGTTTTTGTCAGTTTTTCTGAAGAGCATCAAAGGTTAAAAGTGGAAAGGGTATGAATGAAATCAGAAAAGTGTCATACATTACAACCAACGTGCTGTAAATATATGATGCTAGAGTTGTGGTTCTTTGGCCCTTCACTAAACTTCAACTTGGCTTTGGTTATGGCGTGGACATTTTGCGCCTCCATTTTGTTTTTTAGATAATAGACATCAAAATAAAAGCTTTTGCCTCTAAATTGCTTATTGAAAGTTACACAGCATTCATCCATTAGCTTGAAATTTTAATGTACCTTGCTTAGCAATTATTCACAATCACGATACATATTTTTCATAAACTAAATATAAAACCATTTAGAAACTGACATGTCATACTATAGGCCCTAGTCTTGGAACATTATTTCCTTTCAAGTGCCTAGATGATGGTTGTTTGTTGGGAGGGGGAGGGATCATCGTATGTCCTTGATCAATGTCTCTGTTAAGATTAAGAACTACTCTTGGACATTTATCTTGACATTTACTTGGGTCCGGAGAGGGACACCTGGTAATTAGTTTTTCCTGGAGCAGGTGAGCATGACCAACTCATGAGTGACTGACCACTGGTTATTGGTCAGTTCCCTTTGGTCCTCTTCGCTGGACGCTAGATGGACAGTCACATGTCTTGAAGTGACATTGGCATGATTAATATGACAAGCTCCCTTCCCTGTATGCTGTCCATCTTTTATCAATAATAACTCCAGAGCTGCACCTGCCCCACAAAGATTGCCCGCAACCTTGCTGTGGTCATTTGGCCAAAGCTCATCTTAAAGACCTTCTTATTCTTTTTAAATCTCCCAAAGTGGTCATCGTGGTTTTTCTGGTTCTTTAAAATCTGCTACTCTGTGGTCAACAAGGAGGTTATAAGAATGGGCGTTGGGGAAAGAGTAGCTGTATTGTTGGGTCATTGTTACTCAGTGTACGATGACTCACTGACAGAGCATTTCAATCATTCAAAACATGAACAAGGTTATCTTGTATTCTTGTACCAGAAATGGTGAAAAAAAAATCTAAATTCATAAAAAAATTGACAAAAACAAAATGGAAAATAGGTTGTGAGCCCATTTTGATCATTTTCCTCCATTTTAATTGTGTATGCGAAAGAGCAATGAAAACAAACCAATATACGGATGATTTTGTAGATAAGTTGGTGTCCTTTTTAAGTATTCGGCAGTCAGTTTCCATTGTGGTTATTTGATGATAATAGTCCTTTTATAGTAGGCCTGATTTGGTTAACAAAAGAATAAGCTGGCATCTTATAAAAAAACTTTAAAAGAAAGCGAAGCGATCCCTCTTAGTCTGAATGTCCCGTTCCTATTCTCATCTCGGTTCATTTTCAAGAACCTTGAGACGAGATTAAAAATGTCTCTTTTTTAGGCCACATCGCCACCTGCCCATCCTCATCGCAGTGGCTGGATATTTTTTTCCACCATATGCAGCTTTAGATTGTATCACCACAATACATGTAGCTTTTTCAATTTATGGGTATTATATAACCACCGTGTCTGGTATTGGACTAATGACGCACAGAATGACATTGAAAATGTTGTTGTTGGATAGTAATTGTTTGACTGTGATACCGGGTCGGCTAATTGTGCCTATTCTCCTTGAGTTCCAGTTGCTTGTATTTGTCTTAGAGGCGAGGCTTACTTCAGCGTGGAGGTTTTTTATCTGTCTGTCATTAACTTTAAAATGTCATATTTGTTTATCTCGTTTTCTGTGTGTTTCTTTCGGATTGATATTGGTTGGAGTAATGTAATACTGAATGAAGGACAAACTATAAATCCTAGTTTTATAACAACTTAACCTTGTTGTGATATTTTTGTGGGATTTCTGGCAAAAGTCCAACAAAGAAAACGTAAGAACCTTGTACGATGTGAGTTTAGCCTTTTTCCTTGATTGTAGATATGCTACACATTCCTTTGTCTGCTTTGTTTCCAAGGTAGTCATACTGGGTTTGTTTGTTTTTTACCTCCCCCTAACAGGACTCATGTTTTTACTTGTGGTCCTTGCGCCCCTCTCCATCCTTGACCAATTAGAAGGCCTCCCTCCTACAGTCTGGCCGATGGTCATTGGTCAATCAAGGACCAGTGGCTGATGGTCATTGGTCAATCAAGGACCAATGGCTGATGGTCATTGGTCTAATGGTCAGGACCAATGACCAGTGTGCAGTACAAGGTTAAGTGTGTGCATGTGGTGTTATGTCTGGCCAGGCATTGCCCATGGTTACCTGGAAAGCGTGAGCTGTGATTGGCTGTAGCTGTTGGGCCATCTTCCCTTGACCTTTTAGGGGGTGTGGCAAATCTGTGGGAGTATGGTCTGATCAGCAAGCCCAGAGAAACAAATTACATTTTCTTTCATCTTTCAGACTTCTTCCCAGTCAAATCACCTAAGCAAGATGTGTATAACTTACATCATCAACTCTGGTTCAGTCCACACATACGAACAAAGAGTCTCAATCAAAAACAAATTGCAAGAAACAAAATTGACAGACTACTTGAGTGAAAGATTATTATCTCCAGGAATTTCATTGGTTTCATTGTTGAAATTTAGCCAGTGCTAATTTATTTCAGTGAGCGTGCCCCACGTCCCTTCATGGATATAATTTTAGGGACAATGTTCATAGAATTGATTAACACAAGTAATAAACTGCTGCAAACTGATCATCACCAAAAATAATGACCTGAATGTATAAAATGCTCAGAGTTAGGAGGGCCTGACGCGTTTCAATCCAAGCAGGATCTTTCTTAAAGGCTAAATGACATCAGGCACCCTAACTCCAAGAATTGAGTAACGGCAGATTTTACACCGAGTTTGGGATTTCCATTTCAAAACTCTGCTGTTATCACAGTTAAAATGATTTTTTAAGAAGGCAGCATGCTAAACATCCCCTCTGCTTTCTGGCTACTGCTAGAACTAATAAGTGAGACAGTAATCCCCATGAATGTGTTAGCAAACTGCCAAAATTTCTCCTCTAACTTACTTTGTCTTCACTCTTCACCTGCAGTTTATTTCTTCATTTATTACTTCATAGTTAAACTGTCCAGCCCTGATTCAAGAATCAGCCCTTGGTCGATGATATCATGGTTATATTTCTCTTATCAGCACTTCCCTAGCTGCTCAAGGCAAGAATAAAGTACAACTTGTTCTCCTATAATTACCTTGAAAAATGGTGACACCCATCCATCATTGCTTGGGTTTCTCCACCCCCCCCCCCCCCCCCCCCCCAGGAAACCAGCCAAGGCTGGTACCATTGTAAAAGTTTGTAATTTACAGAATGCCAAAAAAAGAAAGGATAAAATGCTGGGAAAGAATGGAGGAATTGAAATGTTTATCTAAAAAACCTTGTAAGCTCTTTAGATTATGATTAATTTAGAGAGCAGTATACCTTGTCCATCGTCCGGGGTACCTGGCATGAAGGAAGACCTTGGTGTGGGTTTTTTTTTCCTGCCGAATAATTAGTTATCAGTAAAAACCTTGTACCCTTGTATTAGCTGGAGGTATTAGTATTAGCCTGCTGACCAGATACCCTGCTGACCAGCTGACCAGAGGTGCTGCAATGCCTTGCAACAGGTCAGTGATCTGCGATATCCACACCAAGGCTGCTGCTCAGTCTGGGGTCGATATTTGACCAGAGTCATTCTGTCCACTTGTCCTTGGTGCTTTAGTTTAGCCAGTAATTATGGCCAGCTTAGTATAAACTGACCATCAGAAATGGAGAGAAAAAAATTCCTGGTGTTATGCAGTATTAAATTAGCATATTATGTAGGTGTGGTACTCAGCTTTCTGACCATTACATAACCAATAGCATGTTGGAAAAAATAACAATTCTGAATCTGAAAATCCACAAATCAAACACAGTAGGCCTGTACTAGCAACTAACTGCTTTGTGCTGTGGGCTTAGAATAAAGATTTATAAAGCTGAGATGAAAATTTAGTGTGGCAAAATTTTTGGGTTTTTTTTGCCAACAACTTTGTCTAGATTGTGGTCACTAAGATTGTGGCTTCCCTAAAAAATGATTAAAATTTCACAAATATTGTTATAAGAGATAATTGTTGCTACTTGTATAATATTGCAGCAGTATTGCTTTAAATATACACGTAGGCCTACACCATATATATGTCTGACAAAAACTTGAAAGTGGCAACACAGGAATTGATGTCATGTCAGCCTGTGTAAAAAGAGGTGTGCTTAAAATTCCAATGACTATAAAAATGCACTCGTCTGGAACCAGAAAGAGAACGGCTATAAAAACCGACTGTTAACAAAAATGAGGATTTGTTCGGTTATGGTGTGCTGGCATAATGAATATCGCTGCAAACAACAGCTGACGATAAAAAAACAAGCACGGTGTGCAGTGGCCTGTTACGTGTTCCACGGTGTCGTACATGCAGAGTGTTAATGGTACACTATAAAAATTTTGCATAAAAACATGTTTAACATTCACTGCAGTGGTGCATTATAATTTAGTTGCCTTTTAAAACCAGTGCTATAATGGAACAGCTTACCAGAAAATGATTCTCTTATTTTGGATAAAGGAACATAACATGTCACCTGTTCATTTAGCAGATTGAATATTTGCGGTTTTTTGCGTCTAGTCTGGCTGAGAGTCTGGAGACGGGGATATAGAAAATTGGGTGCGGAGGGTGTCGTAACTGGGTTATTAAGGGGCAACGTTTGGCATATCGGCTTGTGCCATTAACGTGTCCTAATTTAGCTCGGGTTTCTGCTTAAATCCAAGATGGCATCACCCTGGGTGTCATATCTCAGTTGTACTTCTCTCTGATTTAGCTCACTTTCACCAATACCTCTCTCTGTTTTTGTACTTGTGGGGAATTTTGGTTACACAAGACATTTTGTTTACCATGTAGTCCTACCTAAAAGCAGTAACAAACCACAAATTTGACTCATTTAATTATTCTTTTGGGCTGTGTGATAATCACATGCACACTTCCTTATAACACAATGAAGGAATCATTTACCCTGCACTATGATATGGGGCACCCCCTAAAATGAAATGCAATGCGATTGGCCATCAGCAAGGGAACTATTGCTTCTTTGGTAAGGGGCTCTCCCCCTATCAAGATACCGGTAATTTACAATGTTGTCGGACCCCCTTCTGAGACTCTGTTACTGATCCTTTACACATTTTTCTGCTTGTACATTGGACGTAACTCTCAGTCAAAATATGACAAATTATGATCAAAACTGATTCAGAATGATATCGAAAATTGTTGATGAATATGACAATTTGTAGCCCAAGGGAGGGCAAGAAAATCAGTTAGTCACGACACAAAGTGGTAATAGAGGAAAAGTCTGGGTTTTTTTTTTCATTTTTTGGGGGCGTTTTGAAGAGTGTTACTGTCAAGCTGGCCTTATTTTTGAAACCACTTCCTGAAACTATGAAAGAAGATCTGTGTAAGACTATTCTAATTTATGAGAAATTGATAGACAGCCATCACAGGGGCTGTCCCTTGATAGTTTAAATATTAACAGCAGTATGCCTGAAATTAGGGCGTGGTTTCCATTTTAGAATTCACTTGGGCAAATTAGTTTTTACTTTTCCCTGTTCTCAAATTGTCCTCATCAATCGTGTTATAGTTTATGTTGGCCTCTTTTACCAGAGTGATGCTGGATAAATTTAGTCCTTCATTCTGTCGGATACTCGAAGAGAATAAACTTCTTTTAAGGCTGTTCACAAGAAACTTGTCCCAGTGACTAAGTCAGATTTGTTGGAGAAAAATGAAACCTAAAAGTTAAACCTATTATACATAACAACTTGTTAGTGAAGGATTAGATAATGCGTGGGCGTTGTGGATGAAACTTTGAAATGAAAAAAAAAATTGAAAATTGAAAAAAAAAAATGTGTTTACAGGGTTTGGTTTTTGATTAGTCAGAAGTGTTATGTAACAGTTTGTCCTCGTAAGGTGACCCTGGAAGCTTAGGCCTATGTAGTGACCAGCATCTATGGGCTGAAATGAATCTACAATCCAGAGAGGCCTGGTACAAACCAGTCTCTCTTTCCCTGGTCAGGCCTTGGGCTGATACAGCCTTGGGCTTGTCTGTATAATTCATCAGTTATGCAAGATATGTGCATTTTACTGGTCAGGGCAGTCGGGGCTTGATTGCATGGCCTTGCTGGCCAGACTTTATTGTGTCCATAATGATTAGTTGTCGTCTGGCCTGAGCCCCTGGTCTGGCTGAAGGCTAAACTGACCATGAGTAAACAGCCTGGACATTCACATGCCTCATTGACTCTTCCATTTGACTCCGGGGGTGGTGGCTAAAAGGGAAAGTAATGGCTGGAGTGAGTTGATTGCCCCATCACCCATTAAAAATAAAGAGTATAAAGGGTGATATAACTATAGCAACGAGTTACCATAGCAGCAGTGTCGTGCCTCCCACCCGCCTTCTCTTACCCATGAGATGTTACAGACGATTCTCCGAGTCCATGTAGATTCATGACTACGTGTCGTTTAATCGGCAAGTCCACCTTTGGACTTTGATTTTCCCTGGTGCACTGCCAGACAATTAGACAAAGGCTAGAACAAGAAACTGGATTTCGATTTGGATAGTTACCAAAGTGCCGCACGACAGCGAGTCACTATTTGAGGCACTTAAACGTAATTAACATATTTGAATGTGTATATTGACTGCATGATGCATTAAATCAAATGTACAATTGCAATGTGGGACGACGCCATACTCTGTTGTCATGGAAATGTGATTGATTTCCATATCTTGGACATTTTCTCAGTGAGAAAAACAGCAACAAAACACGCCATATTGTCAAATTTTTTGGCAATGTGGTTTATGTAGGATTCTTAAATGCGTATTCTAAATATCCCATGTACATGCCTTTGGCTTTTCAATAGAAATAACTGAGTATTAATATTATAGGCCTATAACTTTCATTTGCTAGAATGTGGCAATGTGACTGTACATTAAAATGAAACACAATCCATTGGATCAGAATTATATATGTGAATTTGTGATAGTGTTTGCCTTGATTTAAAAGAAAACTTGGGAAAGTTGTGTGAATTTCCACGAGAAATCGCCTCAAAATGATCCGGGACAAAAATACAAAAATCAAGCAAACAAGCAAAAGAAACCAAATGGCTTTCGCCCATCCAAAAAAAAACCTCCAGAAACCACCCTTGACCAAATAATGGACAAACCCTTTAACCAAGGACTTCCCATTGGCCTTGTCTGTGGTCAAGATTTAATAGGGGAGAGAGAGTAAAAAAATTAGAAAGTAAAATTTAATGAAGGACCTTGGTTTGTCTGACTTTAAAGAAAAAAAAATTTATACCCAGATATCCAGGCACTGAGGGCATTGGCTGGGCCGAGGGACTTGTGTTGTAAGCCAGTAGATCTCAGTGTCATTGACATTATGCTGATTATGGCCGAATATTTCATTGATGGAGAGCTGACCATAGAGCAGCTGTTTGTCAGCTGATGAGCTGATGGGGGAGTGGCTGTTTGACTGAGCCAATCAGCAAGTCGGAGGAAAATGGCCTCCGCTATCACTACAAAGCTATTTCCTACCTGTATACATGGGTTCTGGGATTCAGTTTTGAATTCACGTACTTTTCCTATACCCTACCTTTTTGGTTCTTTGCCACAGGTTCCACACAAGTTCCCCCTGTAAACCAGCATCCTTTTGCCTTTGAGAAAGATCCTACTAGGATCGAAACATCAGGCCCTTCTAACTCTGAGCAGCCTTTGAGTAAGATCTTGCTAGGATCAAAATTTCAGGCCCTCCTAACTCCAAGCATCCTAATATGTTGCTAGAAATAGAATCTCAAGCTAGTAGTGCTGTCATCCAAATTCCTCAATCTCAGACATCGTATGTCAGTCAATTTCAAGCCCGTGAGCGGTAAATTTGAACATGTTCCTCTGACGTACTGGCAAATTCGATCAAAATTGACGGTATTAGTGTAGAACACTGTTGCCCACAGAAACAGACATCGACCATCCGATCTGGACATTCAACGACTCACTCACGGACTGTTCCTTGTTTCTTATTGTACACATGCCCATAAACTGATTAAGATTGAAAATATGAACATTTCCAGCTTTCAAAATTTCAAGAAAATTCAAAACAAAAAACTAGACATAGCAACTCAAACTTGGGGAGATGAAATGAAATGCACTGCATTGTTTTACTACTGAGAAAATCCAGTGCACATTTGAACCCCTACTTATTGTAAAATGTAAAGTAAGGATTACTTTTATAATGTTTTAATCCGATGAAATCAATACAGTCTTTATTCTTCCTATAAGAGAACTAGAACCAAATCATTGATTAATTTTAATGTGTTCTTAATGTTTTACTCACATTTGTTAACTTTTTGTATATTGTGAAGCGCTTTTGAATAATACTTTTTTTAATAGAAATAGCACTATAGAAGTGCAATAAAATATTAAATGTTAAATGTTCTCAGGAAGTATACATAAACTGCGCTGGTAATAGTTTTAAACGCTAGTTATAATGAGCTCTATAAATCCAAATATCTTCTTTCTCATGTTTTTTTTTCCTTTCCTTTGGTCAGCTAATGATTACATGCCTTTGTATTGAGTATGGTTGCTGTTAGACACAAACACACGATAAATGGGAATTCACTTGACTCTATAACTTACCAACACAATCAACGTGTCTGCGCTAAAAATATGTTTATGATACATTAAACCAACCTCCCCTAATAATAATAATAGATAAATTATTTGTGATCGTGGTTCACGAAAACAAGGATACGGATTGGCATTGTTACATAGGCACCATGTT